>CM021766.1:147961464-148033071 GCA_011076525.1 Nettapus auritus
TTATTTTATTTTATTTTATTTTATTTTATTTTATTTTATTTTATTTTGTTTTATTTTATTATTTCATTTTAACTTTTTCTATTTGGTGGAAGAATTCGGGCGGAACACATGAAAATTCACACCGAATACTAAAATGCTATTGCTAGCACCCACATCTCAAGATGAGTGAGTCCCTTTCAAAATTTAAAATGCAGACAAACGAGCTCAGCAGGAAGATATTTATATTTGTTTAAATGTCTCTATCATTCCATAGAACCTAAACGCCTAATTTTGAACAACTTAAAGAAAAGCTATTTACTGATGCTTTGTTATGTTAATGGATGGATTGGGACTGGTGCTCCAAGTGGTATTGTTGAAGTGACTGCACTTCATTATATGCAAACATTATGTTAAATAACCCATCACTTAGTCTTTATTCTTGGCAGAAATCCCTTCATTAAGGTCTACAGTAGGTCTTCAGCTTGAATGTTTTAGCAATGTTGACATTTCTGATTTCTCAATTTATGTATACATTTGTAAATATACTCACAAAAATATTACATGCACACAAACATACATTCATATACATATATACATAAAAATAGGGATAAATAATAAAGGTATGATAGCCATTCTGCATTTACAGGACAATCTCACTCTGCTAGAGATCATAGGTAAAGATTTAAATACCAGTCAGCGCTTTTGATCTCTGAGCAGAACAGGGTGCAGAGAGCAGAAGAGGATTTAAAGGGTGCAAAGCTACAGCAGCTCCCTATAAAGCAGTTAACCACAATGCTGTCCAGCTGCTCGTTCTCCAAAATCCATCCTAGGTATTTCTGAAGCAACCAAAACTACACACACAACCTGGAATGATGACCTATACTTGCACTGAACTACACATATATATGGTAGTGGCACCAACATCAATTTCTACAAAAGCTCTTGAGGGCTGTGTGACCAGGAACTTTCTTCTCACACTGTAGGAAAAATCTCCTTTCAGATATAAAATGGGCAGATGTTGGGGCACAAAACACAGGAGGCATTGTATACCATTTTGCAACTCCCAGGCAGCAGGCCAGCAATCAAAATCACAAAATCTTCACCCAATTTTCTCTCCATATCTCATGAAAGAGGTGAAAGAGAAAGCTGCGGTTGCACGCCGTGATCCTCATCCACCAGTGTATAGGAACACTACCTGTCCTCTACAGGAAACCTGGATTGCACATCTTCTTTGCCAGCAGAATTTATCTAAGTGACATTTTTATATACAGACTTATTTCAAGGGCAAGGGAGAATCCAAAGTGTTTTCATATAAATACCAGCCAGTACACAACATCTCTTTATGCCCCTAGTAGTGGTTGACTTGCTAAGGGTGACTATATCTTCATCTTGATCAACATATCTGAGGAATAAAGGGCCTTCTAACTGGACAGGTTACTTCAGCAGCTCCCGCTGGCTGAAGGAAGCAGATCCTTTCCACTATGCTGAGTTCATTTTCTGCCTGACTACTCCTTGACCTTCTTAGCCAAAATTGTTATTAACTCATTTACAGCTTTGTGATCTGTTCTACTGTCAAGTATTAAATTTATTCGTGTCTTATATTAGACTTCATGCTGTAAAAATGCAACAGTCTATTTTCAAGGCAAATGCAGGATTAAATGCATGGTGACACACATTATCTTGAATATATATGACTTCAAAATCAAAATGTTACTGAAGACCACACCTAGTTTCCATAATACTACAGCTCTACAAAAATTGTTCTTATTACCCACAATTTACAAGGTACATTTCACCAGGAAATGAGTTGTAAATAATTTTAAAATCACATTACTCCATTTCAGTGGAGTAAAATGCTTATGGTTCCTTCTCCTTCAGGCTGGAGCTTTGTTCTAGACCTTCAGAATTCATTGTGTCAAAGGACCAAGGAGGAGGCACTAGTTACTCATATGCATGACAGTTACATTTTGTCATAACAAGACTTCAGATACATGAAAATGACCTTGATATTCAACAAATCGATTTATGATTGAGGAAAAGAATGAAACCATAGCAATTTTTGTTTTGTCAATCTAATGTAAGCAATAACATTTTTTTCTTTGTTTGATTCTTTTTTCCCCTTCCTTCATCCCTAGAAAGTACTAAATATAACCATCAACTAGTTCTTCTGGTCAAGCTATTTTCAAACAAGATAAATGCTTTTTTTTGTGTGTGTGTATTTTATTCTTGCTCCAGTGAAGGAAAATTAGGAAAACAAAACAAAAACAACTCTCTGGTTGCCTTTAAAAAGTGCTGAACACCATTCCCATAACCATTATTCACCAGCCACATCAGGTCTTTTGGCAATTCTGTTGTTTTTGAAAAGCGCTGTTGCCTGACTATAGGGAAACACTCCAATAAGAGCACATATACCCTGAAATGATGCACTTTTTATAACATCTTTCCAAGAACAACAGTAGCTAATTGTTGAGTTTCCTACTGGGAAACGGCTCTTTAATATGCAGATCTCTAAATGACTCCTCTAATGTAAATTGCCAATGCTACAGTAATTTAATATATATATAAACACATAAAAGTTTAGCTCTTACTTAGAATATGCTTTATCATCTTTCCAGGTAGCACAAATCCAACACAGCCCATGTGCCATGTGGTTCACAGCTGTCAAGTGTTCTCTTTATTTTAAATACTATTACTGAATGTATCCATAGGGTTTTTTAGACCCACTTACTTGGTGCTGACTGGCTTTTGCCAACTGCTCATTGGCTGATTCTACATTAGAAGATGCCGTCTCAATGTTGGCTTCAATACTATCTGCAAATTAGATCAGAAAAGATAATTAGAGGATACAAACCTAAAACAAAAAACTTTATACCAACAGCTATTCAGCAGTTTACTCGCGGACATAAATAGACAAGCAACTTCTTGTTTGCAAGTCACTGCATTAGAAAGAAATAGGAATTGTACCCCATTTTGATGAATGAAGGCACCAAAACCCATCAGTTAGAGGCAGTACAAATGCCAGCTCTCCATGTGTCCCCAGGTAAGATGGAGGTTAGCATCTCATCGCACTCCCATGAAACCAGTGGAAAGATTGCACGTTTGAGCGAAATCAGTTGAAGACTGGCAAATTCACTGGATTAGAGTTAAATTACAGAAATGACATAGCAGATTGTATTCAAATTTATCTCATTATTAGAGCTCAGGGATGAGGTTCATCTAAGTGTGGGTTATTGACCATACTGCAGTGTACGTATTTGAGCAAGTCCCCTCTTACTCTGCCACAGTCAACAGAGAATAAGTCCACAGGGTGTGATTCATCCCAACACAGCAACAACCTGCTGCTAATCAGATCAGACAAATCACAACCTCAACTCCTGGATCATATTCCCAAGCTGCAAGAGAGGTCTGCACCGGCATCTCAGAATGAGACAACTTGCCAGTGCCTAAAATTATGAGAGATGAATCTCACCCTTAACTGCTAGGTCTGAGGTTGGGAGAAACTAGAGGAAACACAAGGAATTAAAATGAGTCTAGAAAAGAAAGACTGACAGCCACACATTGCAGCTGGCAGTGAGAGAAATTCCCACTTCCATCAAAATCAAGTTTACATTTTGACTCCGGAGCTGTACTTAGAAAGCAAGATGGAATTGCTATGACATAAAACCTTCCGTGGTTTGTGTTTTAAATGCAAATCTTAGAAACGTTGACCAATTTGTCCCCTAAGAGATGCAGAACCAGTAATTTCTGTCCACAGAGGGAGAATATGTGCACTTTGTCTGCTCATGTGGGTTTTACAGCAGAGATTTACACTGCAGACCATATGAAAATGATCAGGAGGAATTCAATCTGTGGCAAAGATTTTAGAATAAGGTTCCAGAGACTTCTCTAATCTTTAGAAAAAAATAACAGAAATTATTCAGCTGATGGTATGAACAGCTAGATTAAGACAGAAGATTTATTTTATTTTTTACTTTAAAAAAAAAAATTAACATTAAGAACATTAAGCCAACTGGCTACTTTTGGGATGGATACATAAATGAAGGTTTTCACATAAATGGTGGAAGGTAGTTTTGTTCAGTTTTTGTAATTTTTAGTGAAACAGTGTTGCAAGTCTGCTAATATAACTATGCATTTCTGATAATTCAACTTAGAAACAAAACAAAGAACAACAAAACCCCAAACAAGCAGAACTGTGGAACAAGGACCCAAACTTCAGCTTAGCATCTAGAAACCTATTAAAAGCGTTTCTTCACGCCTCAGAGAGATGTTTTTTCAATTCTTTTTTGCTATATTATGCATGTCATGGTACACAAGAGCAAACTACATGGCTGGCACTTTTATAGACTGATATACCATAATTTTACTGGCCATTTACAAAGCCTCTCTCTCATAAAATAAAATAAAATAAAATAAAATAAAATAAATCGTTTTTTAAAACTGTGAACATTGTTTGGCATCACTGAGCTCTGCTCAAATGCTTCTCTTGCAATCATGACTTGTCAGGAACAGATCAAAAGGTTTCTAATAATGAAACTCCTGGCTATGAAGAAATATCAAATTTGCTTTTAAAACTTAGAAGAGTCGAGTCTACACAGATGCACATACCAGTGTGACAGCCTGGAAGAGTTTATTTCCAATATTGCATTGATCTGAACGTATTTCAGGGAAAGTGACAAATTTTTCTGTTCAACACCAGAAGAAAGCAATGGTGCTGAATTACCAAAAATTATAAACAGAAACACAAATGGTACAATATCATGCTGCAGTGAGCAATGTTTTTGCCATGTGAGTGGATCTATCCAAGGTCTACCTCAAACAGGAGTACTCAAGAAAGAGCTGTAAGTCAAACATGGTAGGCAGTTTTAATACCTCTCTCTTAGTAATGAGGTCCAAGGCAAGTCTCCAACAAAAACCCTACAAAAACTACACAGAGCAGCAGGACATAGCACATGCCCACCAGCACCATCACTGTTAATTGGTTTCCTGCTTTAAAAAGAATAGATGTCCTAACTCCAGGACTTGCCTAGGTGTCTTTCCAGCCAGAAAATGAGGTTGATCCATGAATCTGTAAGGGGTCATTCTACATATTTTATAGAAGTAGTAGGAGAGGGATATTTGATGTTTTCTTTGTAGGATTGAGGAATAGCTTAGAAGCGGTAGATTTATGGGCTAGATTACTTCTGTAGGACAGGGGAGTGCCTCCTTTCTGTGTCTGAATGCTAGGACAGTGTTGTGTAATTGGCAACGACAAGCTACACTGCAAATTCCAGCACTGCATGTATGGCCCTCTCTGGGTTTGGAAACTGCAAGGTACAAGGCAGAGAAACCAAAAGGGTTAGTATGTTCAATATGCACTTAACAAACAGAGGATGTATCACCTACAATAACTTGTCGCCAACCCAGTGTGACAAATTCTTAGCTACCAAGTTGGTGACAAATGTTTACTTGTATAGCTAACCATGACTATAGGATGCAAATCAATCAGACTGGTTTTGCCAAAACGCATTTTCATGTCTTCTCCAGAAGTCCACAAGAACTAAATGCTGGGACAACACCAGTTTGCATCAACTGAAATTCAGACCCTGACTGTTCAATGACATACTACCACAATCCCTCAGCACTGAATAGAACGGGTTAATCGTGTGTTATACATCATGTTTTGCCAACACCATCTATGTTTTGCCCAATACAGGCTTTCCAAGTAGGATGGCCAAGTGCTACAAATCCTACAAATAAGTTGATGTGATGTTACAGGAGGAGAATGGACCCTGGTGGCACTGCTTCTTCTCACTTTCTCTCCTCACAGGGGAATACCAGCTTTGGAATAAGCAAAATTCCCATTTAAATTTTCACAGTAACAATTTGCAATGCTGAGAGAAGAAGGCAAAAAGAAGTAAACAAGCAAAGCTCTATAAAAATGAGACATAAATATGTAACACAGTGTAACTCGATATTTCTGCAGATTTATGTAGGAAAGCAAGAGAGGGAATGAGAATTTGGGTCAAATCACAAGGAAGTAGGCAGGCCATATCAATAAATCAAGGATGAACGTGCCACTCAGCACTCTTTCAGTGCATATGCCAGAGGTTGCTCACAGCTTCACTGTGATTATTTCCAGGCTTTTCTCCCAGGTACCCTGGTTGTGGATGGAGAAGTATGCATTTCCAAAGGGGCATTAGGATCTTAGGTAGACTAAAACATCTGCTGGAAGCATCTGGCTTTTATTTTCTCTACTGTTTTTGGCATGGAAGGACAGTGACTCTGCTCCCAAACAGGTGAGATAACCCAGCCCTGTGCCAGGGATTTTCCAAAGGGGCTCAATACCCTGAATCCCCTAGTGATTTCCCATCTTCATTCTGTGATGACAAATTTGTAATTACAGTACCTTTTGGAAACAAACAAAAACCTTAAGGTGATGTGATCACCATTTTATTAAACTGAGGGACAAGGCTGCACTAAAGCAGATGGCTGTTGCAAACAAATGCACCTGGGAATTAGGAAAAGATTTCTTATTTTCCAGCTTAAATCCTACCTTTCAGTAGGAATAATGAAGGCAGTAGAGCTAACAAGCTTTTAGATGTAACTTGATATGATTTTATGACAGACTTGTCACACAGAGACAGAAATCATGATGATCCCCAGAAGTCTCTTTCAACCCTATCTATTTTCCTGTCTTTTGAGATCACCCGCCTGCTAATGACCAGCAAGAGTCTTATACGTGAAATTACTGGAGTGACAGTGGCTGGAATGGGGTTTTGTCCAAATGTGTCGGGAAATCACCCATATGACCCTTGTCTTTATAGAGGCAACAATGGACTGGTTTCACACGGCAGCATTTTCAGTAGAGCTGCTTGAAAGACAGGAAAGTGAGCTTGTGAATGAGAATTTCAAAATGTTCCCACTTGGCAATAACCAAAACGGGCCCCTTCAGGTTTCACAGTACACTTTTATTTTTAGCACTCTAATAAGCTTAACACTGTTTTATCACTGTAATTTCTGACTAAAAATAATTAATACAACATACTGAGAAGCACAATTAAAAAAAAAAAAAAAAAAAAAAAAAGAAAAGAATATTTTGGTAATATGTAAAGGTTTCTTTCTTAATTAAAAGCCAAGTTTGGGGTAAAATTGTTGTCAGCATGAAAAATAATTTTGCCTGTTCTAATTGCCATGTACATGGTGAGTTTTAAGCGAGTCTTATTCCATGAAGAAAACACCCTCGGGCTTTCTACAGGCATGACTGCGGATGTTAAGGGGAAGGAAAACTATGGCAGTTCTTCCAGTGTGAAGTTTAAAATGACTTAGGGTTAGACATTTGCAAACTTCTGTGTATATGTCAAGTTACAAATTCAGCACACGAGAGGATTTGTAAAATAATCTCTCCTGTTTGCTAAGCTAGGGCTAAATGGGTCACATTGGCTTCGACTAGTGCAGTGAAACACAATTTGCAGCTCCATGAGTCATCAGGAGCTGTGGTTAGTGCTTCAACAAAAGTAGGTAGTACCTAGTTTTCTATTTGATTTTAGCAGAGCTCTAATTCTGCATAGTGACACACCACAACCCCTGGAGGTAAGGACTAAGGCAACAACTGCTCACCCTGGTTTTCCAAGCAGGCCTGGAGACAGTGTTTAAACTTCCCAAAATGTCATAACCAGCTCTTCCTGCTGGTTTTCCTCAGCCAACAGACCAAAGCTCTAGTCTGAATGAAAATAAGTGGCCACAAGGCAATGACCAGCATAAATTTAGAGCGCTTCAGCTCCTGAGTGATTTATACTGTCCTTGAAACGCATCTTGGAAATGTCAAGTATCTGCTACATATGTATGCACTGACAAAATGGTATCGCCCTGCCAGCGGTTTGCCATGCCTGCCAGGATGCATCTTCCAGGGGTTTAAAATTCAGATGTCATCCTTCGTTAATCCACTAGAAAACAGCACGCCCTACCAGAGAGTAAGGTACCTCATGTCATCTGCTCTGTGGTAAAGGGCAGAGTGCAGAAATACTACTACTTTAATACATGAAAAGTGATTTATTTTCTTTCTTATAGAGAAACAAGTGGTCACAAATTACTGGTATTTCCCAGGAGAAGTCAGCTCATGAACTGTCAGTTCATGGGGGTGCATGGTATGGCCTGGCCCTCATTGCCTCTGTGTACACCCTCAAATATTAGAGATAACCAAGGTTCCCATATAACGATCTCATAAAGCTTTTTAGTTTTAATTCCTCAAAATTTGAACATGCCAGCATATTATATAATGGTAATGGAATAAATTCACATTTCTTATATATATTTTTTATGATAAAAAGCATTTCCATAAACACAATTCTTTTGTGAGAAAAAGGAGTCATGGCTTTAAGGAGTCATGACTTTTCAAGGAGTAATGGCTTTGAACTAAAAAAAAATAGGTTTAGATTAGATATTCAGAAGAAATTATTTACTGTGAGGGTGGTGAGGCACTGGCACAAGTTGCCCAGAGAAGCTGTGGATGCCCCATCCCTGGAAGTGTTCAGGCTGAATGGGGTTTGAGCAACCTGGTCTGGTGGGAGGTGTCCCTGCCCATGGCTGGGGGGTGTGGAATTGGATGGTCTTAATGTCCCTTCCAACTCAAACCATTCTATGATTCTATGAAAATCTATATATTTTCTTTTTGTCATATTTTCTTTTTTTCTTCCAAAATAATCTCTGGAATTAATTTAAAGAGGAAAAGAGTATACAGTCTATCTCTGATGAAGAAATTCCAGTTACTCCTCTGTAGTGCACCTTTTTTTTTTTTTTTCCTTGGGATGTAACCTCAAAACTTTTTTTTTTTTTTATTATTATTATTTCTATAAAACATCCGAATTAAAGAAAATATTATTTAAAACTGCAATAAACTATGTTCATTTAAAATGACCCAGAAGGAAGGAAGGGAGGGATGGAGGGAGGAAGAATCAAATTATATTTGCTTTTTCAAATCTAGCTCATGCATCGACACAGTTTAGATAAATACCTTGATTTCACTTGCACTAAGCATTATTGAAAAATCGACTTTTGTCTACAATTAATACAACATTCCTTTCCAATCACATAGCTCGGTGCATAAGATATCAAGTGCTACAACTTGGTCAACTGATCGAGTAAGTGTTCATCTGGGTAAGTCATGGGAATAAATGAGAATGTTGGGGGGGTGATTCATAGAAAGTAATACACCTTTTTTTCTGCTTGCTGTCTCAGAAAGTCTCATATTTTACTTACAGAGTAAAGTCACTGATATTTACAACTTGTTTGACCACTTTTGCTTTACATGGCTTGTTAGGTTTATTTAACGTACTCAAGCCATGACCTCCCAAACTCTCTGTAGTACAGTATGACAACTCCCAGCAGAAAGAAACCAACCACATGGGCAGCTTCCAGCTGTATGACATTTACTGATTGATCACAAGGTTTCTAGAAATTGAGAGCACAGCAGTTCCAACTTCCCCAAAATGACTTTGGATAATTTGGTGTGAGAACAATCCTACTGGTGTCAATAAACCTCATAAAAGGAAGAGCCTTGTTTCTTTTAGAAAATTATCTGGCTCATTAATTGCAAGTAAACCAGCCCAATCACATTACGAAGGTCAAACACAGAGCAGCAGACAAATCTTTAGGCGTTAGTAAATTTACAAATCTGGAGTTACCCATTATTCTTTCCCTTATAAGCCAGCATGTGCTGTCTTACTAGCAGTCTGCATTAAAGCTGAATGTAAAAGTCCACACACAAGGGAAGAGAAATAAACCTCACACTCATAGAGAACAGAAACAGGAAAGAGGCACAAAAGCTCATCTCTATTTTTATGCTGCCCATTATCTTGAGCAAAATGAGTTGGTCAGAGAAGGTCATGCTAGCCCACCCCTGATTCCAGCAATTCATTTGTAGCAATGGACAACAACCTGTGCGTAACATGAAACAGAGCACCTTATGGGCTCATCAATGGCATCCAAATCCAGGGACTTGTGATAGTGGAGCTGATTATACTGCAGTCCAGAGAGCAAGAGCAGCAGTATACAAAGCACTGTGTCCTTAAGTTTATTGCCCACAAGTCAATTAAGGGTAACAATGCTACACAATTTCAGCATTTGGGATGGTTTACTCAAAACCTTCATTAGATTGATAGCAGAACAGGATATGTTCTGATATGTTCAAAGAAATGGGAAGTGTTTATTTCATGTGAAATCACTGATTCAGAAATACCCCATTGCATGGGCTGTGTCTGTACCAACACATAACTCTGTGCTGCCACAAACGACTGAAAGCAAGACAGCTGAGAGATTTCCCAATTCATCAGGAACCAATAAGAACATAAATGTACCCATTCACATAATGGTCTCCTCTGAGATCACTTAGGAGACTTAACCAAATGAGAGACTTTGCAGATCACTTTCAACAACGTAGATATTAGAGCTGTTACATTCAGGTATTTAGGGACCACTCTCAAGATGTGTTCATTTTCTGCAGATGTCCCAACCGAGACGCATAACTCAGGAGAGTTTAGTTAAGGATCCAGTTGAATGATTTCCCTACTTGGCTTGCGTTAGTGCATTTGACAACAGATTCTTTGTCATGCCATTCAGGCAGTCAGACTGTGGAACATGTGTGCAAAGGTGCCCTCTTGACTCTTAACAGTGTCTACGTGTTAAACTAGCCTTCGGGTCACAAAGGCAATAATGATAAAGCAGGCAACAAAACTGAGCAAAAAGAAAGGGAAAAAAAAACATACAAACAAAACCAACAACAACAACAACAAAAAACAACATTCAAAAGCGTCCAAAATTTTAGAAATTTGCGTTCACGCAAATATACTTACATTGAAGGAGGTTTGTTATTATTATCATCAAGCAATAACTGACAACATGGTATGTCAGCAAACACTAGCATTGCTCGAGGACTGAATATATTGACCCCATCATGAAGTTCTTCCTAGACTGAAGGAAAGCACCAGCTGCCATGTTTATATTTATCTTGTCAGGTCTGTGGGTCCTAGCCTGAGAGATACCATATAACAATGTCTGCAAAGTGAGGGAGCAGCCACTTAAATCTTCACCTTATTATTTGCAAGTATAAAATGAACAGACTTCAAGAGTGACATGAAACATTACTAGCATGAAGATCTAAGCCTGAAGTAGTGGAAGAAAAAGAAAGTCAGAGAAAGTCTTTTCCTTGATGCAGTAGGGTCTTCTTCCAGCCAGTGGGATTTGCTTTGAAAACATTACTTTGCAGCCATTTTGCTTGGACAGAGAAGTAGAGAACTGGTAAAGAACTGGTCAGTCTCTCACCATTTTAGGAAGGTGGAAGGTTACAGATGCACTGACAGAAGGTTGGTTCCAAAATTGTCCAACACCAGAAGAAATGTGCCTTTTCTAAATGTATAAAATGTTCTAAATTTATGAGAGAAGAAGTTCCAAATTTATGAAGAACAACGTGGGTCTTTGTGGCTTTGAGAAATGTGATGGAGCTGCAAGCAGCGAAATTTGAATTAGGACAGTTTAGATGAGGGATGTATATCTTGCACCTTATTTTGGTATAATTACTAAGGCTCCATACAGAGGTAGGAGAGAAAAAGAACTCAATGAAAACAAAACAAAACAAAACAAACAAACAAACAAAAAAGGTATTTTCTTTTGTCATAGTCAAAAACAATGCAATGACTGTACTGTTCAGGTCATCTTTATTCTCTGTTACAACACAAACAGGAGCCTACAGAAGTGAATAAATAAGCCCATGCCTTCATCAAGTACTAATACAAATATGTATATATTTGGATTTATATAATGTTCCAGCTGTTGAGGCACTTGTAGTTTGGTTGAGTGGCCATCTCTGAGCATGGAAGGGAGTTACTGTTGCTCTAGCAGTCACCCCCAATGTAATTTACTTCTCACAGTGCCAAGTCCTTAATCCTTGCCTTGGATGCTTTGGCTGAAGAACCATTTGTTACCATGAGAGTAAACTTTAGCAGAGGAGACAACCCAACTCCAGACAGCTTTTTGATGCTCCTCAAGTTTTTTCCTCACTGTCTTGTGAAGATCTTGCCATTTGTGCTTCCGATCCCCTAAGTCTCTCCTGAAGTACCCCCAAAAATTATTTGTAGGCTTCCATTCCAGATTTTGTGTTCCCTCTTTGGGGGTCCTTGTTTGAGTCCCCCAAAAGAAGCTGAAAAGGGTTGGTGAGCTTTTGCATAAGCATTTCAGTCCTGTGTAAACAAAGAAAGTTCTTGACCCAGAGAAGTATACATGTCCAGGCCACGGGCAGCCAGTTTCCCCAGGAGAATACTGTGGGAGACCATGTCAAAGGCTTTGCTGAAGTCTAACAAGACTACATCAACCACACAGTCATAGTCAGTACATCACAGTCACAGTCACTACATCACCCACAGTCATAGAATCATAGGATCTTGAAGCTAACTGATGTAGGTTGTCATGTCCCTCAAGGCATTAAAATCTGAAGTACTTTTTGGAGATGAATCAAGCTCCAAAGTTATACACATACAAAAAATGAGCTGTTCAACAAGCATTAAAAATAAAAATGTAATAAATAATTGGTTTGGGATATTATCTCGATTTTATTCTGCACTTGTGAACCGGTGTGGTGTTTCTTAGTGGAATGCAGCCAGCTCATCTGAAGTGTGAAAGGAGGTATCTGATGCTAATGGGAACTTGCAAAGGTATGAGCTTGGCAAAGAAATCCAGAGTGATTAAAAAACAGCAGAGAAGATTTTCTTCTTTTATGATTTACATATGGCTGCCTTAGGATTTGATCCAGCTCCCATGAGCTCTGGTAAGAACTCCACTTCTAGGAGCAGGTAAGAGCACTGTAGGTTAGCAATATCTTCACAAATCTTGCTTCTCTGGTGTTTAAGTCCCTCATCATGGCTTTTGGACTCTTAGCTGTCAAATTCGGAACTGGAAATTGCTGCTGATGCACTGCATGGTATCATCATACATACAAAACAACAACAAAAAAAAATAGAGGCAGAGAAAAATAGACGATCATTCTTAGCTCTATCAGAAGCTACAACAGGGAAAGGAAAGGGTCAGAGGGAATTTAAAAGGAGCAGATCTACTACATTTTACCCCTCATTCAAAAGATTGGTGGTGGTCAGTGATGGGCTGTTGTTGAAGATATTACTTGGGATTTCTCTCATCTCCTCTGTTCTGATTATTTCTCCACAATGTTCTCAGCCACTAGCTAGAGAGCAAGAGGAGGTCAGCTAATGGCCATAAGCTTCAGACTGCACGTGTATACATCATAATGTTAGAGTATTGTTAGAGTACTGTAGATTTAATCGGGTAGATTAATCAGGATAGAAATTTCTATTTAGGAGAAGCAAGCTGTTTAATTTTCTTCACCACTATCAATAATTATAACAGTAACTGCTACTACTACTGTTGTTTTCTAATCACAATTCCAGGTAGAAAGGAAGAATTGAATCCCTTTCTAGTTAGTACTACATCTCTTCAACTTCCTTGTTACAATACAAAGTGAATGAATTAATTTCACTGCAAAATCTATTTTATGCTAAGTATATCAGCTAACTATCCTGAATATGAGAACCCTATTGCACCGGGCAGCTTGTCAGATCAAAACATCACTGGGTGTACAAAATGCACAAAACACGGGACAAATAATCACAGCATCAACAAAAAGTTTCTTGTGAGAGGACACACAACATCACACTGGAGTGGTATAGGAGGGAAACAAAGCCCATACCTTAACAGTGATACCTACCTATTGTGTCTCCTTGCTCATGCACCATGGAGGCCAGGTCTTTAATGATCTGGTTCACATCCAACATGTCACTCTGAAAAGACAGGAAGTCAAACATTAATGAATAGGCAATATCCAAGCATAAAAGACATGTCCAGCAGTCAAACATGGCAAATAAAAACAAAACAAAATGAAAGATAAAGGAAAAATTTGTCTGTGTAGAATTAAAAGAAAAACAAACAAACAAACAAACAAACAAAAAAAAAACAACCTACAATGCTCCCATAGTAAATCAAAAAAACATTTAAACAAAGCCATGGTTTCCTGGATCTACGTCAGCCAGTTGACTTGAACTTTCTATAAGAAACACGCAGAGCGATCAGATTATACGGTTGCTTTTCAGAATCGTGGAGTACTAAGAGCGAAAAAGCAACAATAAAAACAACTGCACTACACCTGTCTCTTTCTAAAAAAGGTATTTTTGGTGCAAGCCGTTCATCCTGGAGTGCAGATTCTTACAAACAAGAAGCTCATTTTCAGTATAGCATCCATCTGGTAAAATACTATTTGTAAATAGATGGAGATCTCATTAAAAACTCACTGAATTTGAAATCTCCTTATTGGTGCGACAGTGTAGAAATCAAAAAGTCAGGACCTGTTTGATGAATGGATTCATTTATACCTTTAGAAATGTAAAAAACAAGTTACTAAATTCAACACAGAATTTTCCTAGTTCCATCACAGCAAACCCCAGCAAGTTTTGCTTCCCTAGTATCTGAACACTGACCATATATAAGACCAAATGTGAGCATATTTTGACTTCTGATTATACTAGCTTTTATAAAAACAACCTAGCAATAATAGACATAATAATATAGATGCTGCTAAATGCACTACCTGTAAGGAAATATTAACATAGCAGGAAAAAAATAAGGCATTCAAGCAGGATGCATTTTGCTTAGCTGTACAAATCACAGAATCAGAGAAACACTGTGGTTGGCAAGAACTTCTAGAAATCAGTTAATCCAGCAACCTTGCTCAGGGCTGTGTCCCCTGTATTTTGCATATTTCCATGAACATCCAGACTGTCTGGGCAACATGTCTGCCTTGTACTGGGAAGCCCAGAACTGGACCTCTCACTCCAGATATATCTCACTAGTGCTCAGCAAAGTGGAAGGGAGCACCCCCTCTGAGCTGCTGGCAATGATCCTGGGCTTAATGAAGCCCAGGATTCTGTTGGCCATCTTTGCTGTAACAGTGTGTTGCTGGATCAAGATGAACTTGTCACCCATCAGGACTCACAGGTTCTTCTCTCCAAAGCTGCTTTCCATGTACTGTCAATCCCCAGTCTGTACTGGTGCCTAGAGTTGCTCCTCCCCATGGGCAGGACTTGCCATTTCCAGTTCCCATACCTCTTGGGGTTTTTCTCCATCTTGTAAAGGGTGATCTGGATTTCAGCAAAACCACCTGGTATTGAAAAGCTCTGCCCTAAAGTCAAGATAAGCAATAACCACTGCTCTCTACTCACAAACCAAGACAATCATCTCATGATGGAAGGCTATCAGGTTAATTAGCTACATTTTCTTTCTTCCAGTCCTTGGGAACATCCCCTGATTGACATCTTTCAAAGACAATGAAGAGTGGCAATGACATTGGTAAGCTCCTTCAGTGCTTGTGATTGCATCCAGTCAGGTCCCATGGACTTGAGTTGGTCCAGTTTGTATAAATGCTCCCTGGCCTGACCTTCTACCACCATGCATATTCCTTGCTCCAGAATTTCCCTCCAGTCTCACAACCCAGGGACATATGAAGACCAGTCTTACCAGTAAAGAGGAAGCTGAAGAAGGCATTAATTTCTCCTTCTCTGTGTCCTTTGTCACCAGGTATCATATCCTCTTGGCCTCTTTCCCCGTTTTCTTCCACCCTCTCATACCCCACCACCACTCCCCCAACACTTTAAACTCTTTATTGGCAGATTGCAGTCAAATGTGACAGAGTGGCATATATTGCCTGAAATACTCATGGAAAAAGGAGATAATTGGGTTTGAGGAAAACTTGCCTGTTAGACACCAAAGAATCCAAAATAGAGAACCAGTTTCTATTAGAGTTCACCAATCCTAGAAATATCTCACAAGTTAATGGATAAAATAATAATAATAATAATAAAACAAAAAAATCCAAACAACACATACAAAGGCAAAGCAAACCAGACTTCTTTGTCTCCTCCACAGAACCAACTTGCTGGATAAGGACTACAAGGACTACAAAATCAAAATATACACTGGCTCAACAAAGGCAGCACCATTAAGACTCCACAACAGAGAGGCATCAAGACATACGCACCACAAGATCTAAGACCAAGATGTTTTCTGAAACACTGGAAGTATTTCTACAGAATGTGCTTCTCCCAACACTAGAATCACAGAATATCCCAAGATGGAAGGGGTGCATAAGGATTATCAAGTCCAACCCCAGGCTCCACGCAGGAGCACCCAAAATCAGAACTTATGTCTGAGAGCATTGTTCCAGCACTTCTTGAACTCCATCAGGCTTGGTGTCATGACCACTGCCCTGGGGAGGCTGCTCCAGTGCCCAAATCACACAGTAAATGAATTACACAGCAATTCATTTATCTGCTTGGGTCCTGTTGCAACTCCAGTCAATCACACCAAAAAAGTCAGATTGTTTCCATCCCACTTCAAAAGAACTAAGAATTCTTATGGATAAATTTAGAAAATGGTGCAAAATGAATACACATCCTTCTGAAGTTTGTTGTGAGAATCTAAGTGGCATAACATTTAATCATAGAATGCAATGGAATCACATTCATTTGCAATAAAGCCTGTGAGTAGCATTGTGAATTCCTGAATACACCAAATTGTTGAATATTTGAAGAAATAGGAGAAACAAAAGATATTAAAACTGTGAAAAATCATAATAAAACAAATCATAAAAATAAATAAATAAATAAATAATCCTCAAACAAAGACCAAAGACTGGGTAATGCATCACAAAATGCACTTCATTGATTCACTTGTCAAACATAATGAAGCTTTAATTATGTATGATATTATTCATAACTTGTAAATACTGCAGAATATTTTGTAAAGCAATGATGTTTAAGTAACTTGGATTGGACTTGAGCCCTGTGGTCATAAATCATTGCCAGGAAACAAGAAGAAATTAGTTATGATTTCTTGGGTGGTGGAATTGTTTGGTTTCTTATAAAAATATTTGAGAGGAGAAAGCTAAAGTTTACTGAAATGTGAAGGATGGAGAATTAACTTTAATGTGTTGTTCTGCTCTCATTTAACTGCTTAGTAAAAGATGACTAAAGAAAAATTAATCAAATAAAAATAATACTAAAAAAAAAAAAAAAAAAAAGCCCAGAGTGCTCATTTGTCTCTCTTGGATAAATTGCCACTGACATCAGTCTTTGGTTTCTGTTACAAACATAAACAAAATTCTTTCCACCCTTCAGTTAGTCTGTTTTGTTCTGCTCTGCTTCTTTTAAACACTTTAAATGAACACAGCCTAAAACCCATGAATGTTTATTTGCATATACATTTGGTTAGATGGAGGCTATATATTGAACTGTACCCCCACTCAGTATTTCCATTGGAATAAACCATGCAGGCAATTTGGTCTAAGAAAGATCTGATGATATATTGACTCCCCACAGGGTCTACCTCAGCTAATTTAACTGCAAGGAGCTAGGCTGTCTGCCTGCTGATCCTGGGATATTATGAGAGGATAGGTAAGAAGAAATGAAATTCAATACTGTATATGAACTGTGCTGTTTCAGATTTGTCATTTTTATTCAGGTACTTGAGATGAACCAGCCATCTGCTGCTGCAGTGTACAGATCCCTTTCAAAACATTGTAACAATGCTTAAAATTATTGTTCAGTAAATATGCATTAGTTAAAACCAGCCCTTGAGTTGTTAGGAAGAAAGAAATGTGAATACTCTATTTAAGAAAAAAAAAAACAAAAACAAAAAAAAAAAAACAAGGGTCGTTGTGAAGCACAGAGAACAAAGCAATCTGACCTGAAGCAAGGAATCCGTTGAATAATTTAACCTGGCAATGTGAAGTTTTCAAGCACCTGATATATGTAAGCATAACAAAAGAAAAAAAAAAAAATAGAAGAAAAAAAAAAAATATCTAGAAATAAGAGCTTCTACAATGCCATATACCTTGCAGCTATGTTCCCATTCCTTCTTGCCAGGTTAACTCTATCATGAAGTTCCTCTGAACTTGCCAGGCATCAGAGTTTGTTTGTAAAAATCAAATTGCATTAGTTTCCCAAGTTTGCACATAATATGCGGTATTCAGAGTGAAACAGAGCTCCTCGTAAATCCCTTTGACTCCACCAAAACTGGAGTACAACAGCCAGCTACTGTTCCAAAAAAATGTGTCCTCCCTGCCAGCTAACAAGGCTCGAGCTTCTGTTTTTTAATCAACACCAGCCTTTCATGTTTGGCAACAATTCACACCCTATATTCGGCAGCAAGAGACAGTAAATTGTTCATCTAATTTATTTATTTATTTATTTATTTTGTTAGTTTTGTTCCAAAGGAGATATCCATCGTACACATTAGTATACTGGATTTTATGTGGTCCATGTCGGAGCGAAACAGAGTAAGACAAGACATTAGTGCACTTAGAAATGGTAAAAAGAAATAACAAGAGACAAAGATGACCAAAAAAAAAAAAAACAGAGAAGCGACAATTAACAAGACATTCAGATGAGAAAACTATATAATTATAAGACTTTGTGCTCTAAAGAACGGGAGGATTAACTCAAGCCAGAGAAAATTTGTTTCAAAACTTCCTAACAGAAAGTACTTGGCTAAAATGATTGTTTGAGTAATTTCACCTGACTTGGTAAGCAAATAACGTCACTGCAAAGTACTCAAATTTTTGAAAATTTCTGAAATTCCAACTCTTGCACAGAAACTTTTGGAAATATGAGTTTGCAGATAAATTTACATTTCCTTTTTTTTTTTTTTTTTTTTTTTTTACTTCAGCAAGACCACAATTTCAACATTTAAAAAAATGAATCTGGGAACAAGTTGGGTCCTAAAACTCAGACATTGTTCCCAAGATGGAAACAACCTAATCATAAATCCCAGCAGCCCATTTCCCCACAGAATGCACATTACCGAGATATTCAACATGACAGCAAATAAGTAAACCTGCCCTCACTTCCACTCTTGCAGCTAATGGGGTGAAGATTTACTGACACTGAAGACTTTGAACACAGCCCTGACCTTAATCGTATTCTAAGGACACTTCTGTATTCCAGCCATGAGAACAACACTAAATTAACCAGAGAGGGGAAACACACTCTCCACAAAAGGATACAAAAAGAGCATGGGCTGTCAATATTTTCTCTCTCACACTTAGCCAGATTCCAGAACCCTTTATCAATGTCAGTTCGGGTCCGCAAGGGAAGAGTCACATGTGCTTCTAAGGATGTTTGCCTTAGGTCTGTGTAAAAAATGGGAAATATAAGAAATATAAGTAGCCTATTCAATTTAGCACATGTGAATATGCGTGTGCTCAAAAAACCATCCATCCATCTTTTACAGGAGAACAAATTAACATCTAAATTAATTGCTGGCTCAATATTTAGGTGGTACTGAATTTTACTAGTGAGGTCCAATTCTACCTCACCATCCGCTCTGCAACAAGCAGCCAGGAGGGCTATAAAATAAATCTGAAGGAGATTCTGAAAGAAGCAATATAATGTTCATGTGTGCATTCCTGGCTTGCAAAAGCTGCCAAAAACAAAACAAAAACCCCTAGTGCTTGTTATCCTTGGAAAGGGAAAGAGAAGGGAAAGGAAATACAAAAACCCAACACTTTGTAGGGTCTGGCATGTTCTACCAACAAGAGGCTGAGATGTTCCACATATATTTTCCCACCTGTGGGACCTCTCTTATCCTGTGGTCCAGCATGTGTGACTCACAGACCCAAACTACACAAAAATTCTAATCAAAGCATCTATCCCCATTCTCTTCTTAGAGTTAGGGGTAAAAAGGGAAAGGGAAAAGCTCATATAAAAAGTCAGCAAGCTTCTCTGATTCTAGATGGGAAAAAAAAAAATCTTGCTGCAAAAACCTTTCAACAAATATTTTTCTCTTGTCTATGGCTGGGGAGAAAAAAAATGACATTCTATAAATCAAACTGATTCAGCCTAAGCAACAGCAGACCAACAGAAAATTGTTTTGAGGGCAGAAGCTATCCAGAACAGCAATTACATACTGAGTTAGATCTCCTCTGGGACTGCACAACAGCCAGCGTGGGGAGTTTCTCTCTCCCTCTTGCTCACTTGTGTGTGCTTCCTCTCTGTTTTGTCGTCTTAGCAGTTGGTGTCATCTTGGTAAGTGTAGTACTGCATCACATAATTAAAATAGTTGTGTGTAGCTTCAGCATGCTAATCCTACATCTTCCTGGGGACAGCGGGCTCAAGAAATGTGGTGTTAACAGTATTCCTGTCCACCAAAAGCCAAACGGTGAGGCTGTGGAAAGTGATCTGCCTTGACCTCGTTATGCAGAGATGAAGGCATTACAGAGTACCTCAACAGGGATGAACAGAGCTCCTGGAACCTGCCAGCTAGCAATATTATTCCTTGTGTCCTGAGAAATGACCCAATGATGTGTTCAACCTGCCATACCAAGTGCAAATGTTAGAGCAAATTTCTGCGTAGTGAAGGGGATAAGGCTGGTGTGTGGGAAGACCAAATAGCTGCGTATTTGAAGAAGAGTCAGGAACAACTTCTTGCAGGATTGGCAAGAGCAGAAAAGGTATTTAAATGCAGCTCACTTACCTTTGTTCATCCTAATAGACATCTCACACATCAGATGCAGATGTGGTCACTATTTATTTTAATGATATGCTTGAATGAATTGGACATAAGACCTCCAACTCACCTTCCCTACCACCCCTAGCGTGTCTTCCCACCAGCAGCAATCTGAGCATGAGCTGGTCTGACAAGCGGTTCCCCTGGAAAGCTCCTCTCCTCTTAGCCATCTAACCATATTAGAAGACACGTCTCGACAGCTTGCGTTAATAATAGGTCTCATTATCTTCAATGGTACCTAAAATGTGTGAAAGGTAGCATGCAGGAACAACAGCACGTTACCATATTTTTTTAATATCTTTTAGCCACCTTTTACACTACACCCTTTCTCTGAAGCATCACAACTGTGTATTTGGATCAGACTGCCTGCAAACATGCATTTGCTCTCACTATCCTCCACATATTCTATACCCTTCAGTACCCCTTTAGAGGGCTTACAAACTGATTAGGGCAGATATTTTATTTCATGAGCACTTTATCAGTTCTGAGTCCATGCTGAAGGTCAGAACTGGATTGGTGTCTCAGGGAAATATAATAATACAGATGAGAGGAAGAGATACTTTGCCCTTTCAAAATCCTTTAGATCTGGAAATGTGAGATGACTTAATGGAGGACCTCATCGATGTTTCAGTTTTTAAACAGATACCCTCACTTTATATTCAGGAAGCTGAAGTGTTCAATGAAGTAACAAAGATCACGTCAAAAGTTCTTACTAACTATGGTTTTGAACTCCAAATTAATTTACATCCAAAATTTCATTGAAATACAGCAGTTATTAATACAGCAGTATATGTACAGCAGTATGTGACTTCATATATGCATGCATATAGGTGAGCATTCACACAGCCACACATAACACCTGTATCCTTGTATATTCAACCACAAACCCACCCACGCGTATAAACAGTTACTATATAAAGAAATACACTAATAATTTTAA
This sequence comes from Nettapus auritus, assembly GCA_011076525.1. Taxonomy (NCBI): domain Eukaryota; kingdom Metazoa; phylum Chordata; class Aves; order Anseriformes; family Anatidae; genus Nettapus; species Nettapus auritus. Next base: position 147,982,976 of record CM021766.1, read on the forward strand.
GATCTAACTTGCCCTCAGCGTGCAACAGGTGTTAATTGAGCATTTGAAGCTTAGCAGATTGCAGAGACAGAAACAGCCTATTTCTGTCTACAGTAGCACAAAACAGAACCTAAATCTCACACTTTTTTTTTTTTTTTCCCTGGCTAATCACTCTGGTGCAAGATAAGCAGGAACACTGATATGTTCTGATAACAGGCAGGCAAACAAACAAAAAATATTGGTTTGCCTTGCTGAGTTTTGACAACAAAAGTTGTATCAATACCATTTTATCTTAAAGATAATGGAATGATAATTTGATATTTGAAATAGCCTGACAAGGGGTAACAGTTTTAAACTAAAAGAGGGTAGATATTTTGTTAGATATTCAGAAGGAATTCTTCACTCAGCGGTGAGGCACTGGCACAGGCTGCCCAGAGAAGCTGTGGATGCCCCATCCCTGGAGGTGTTCAAGGCCAGGCTGGATGAGGCTTTGGGCAGCCTGGGCTGGTGGGAGGTATCCCTGCCCATGGCAGGTGGGTTGGAATTAGATGATATTTGAGGTCCCTTCCAACCCAAACTATTCTATGATTCTATGGTTCTATGTTTCCATTATGTAAGGTGTGGCATGGGCAGTAATGGTTCTCATCAGAAAACCAAGAGATAACATTCATGTGGGAAGCAAAATTATGCAACATTGTCAATGTGAAGAGCAAATGGAGAAATGTTTCAAAAAATATCTGTGATGGTGAAGAGCATTTTGCAGTTCAGTGCCCTTGTTTCATCCCCACCTCTCTCCTCTTCCCCTAGAAACTCATGAAGCCCCTGACAGGTAGTTGTCCACACTCGGTGAAAGCTGAAGGGCGATCCACACACCACGTAAATGAAAAGGGAAATTATTTAATTACTTTCCCAAGTATGGGGGAGAACGACAGCTCTGCCCTCTAGAAGGGAGAATGCCACAAATTTATTTCCCTTCGCTCACTGTCTGCTGTCACTGCATTTCGTTAACACAGCTGACACAAATCTCTGGGACATTATCATGCATATTTGGAAGCAGTAACACCAAAAATGCATTAGTCTGGTAATACCTCATGCTTTTGTTTATGTTTCTTAGTCTTTATTTGGACAAAGTTACAAAACAAAGTATTTGCACCCGAATGACAAATCCAACCTTTTGCTCTCCCACAAACAAGTTTCCAGCTTCCCTGCCACTAAAGAAAGATCAATATTCCTGTGTTTACAATAAACCACTGGATTGTATATGAAAGAGGCTGGCAGGTTAAAAACACTGCTTCTGTTTTCTGCTATGCCACAAAAATTCCCTGTGGGATTTCTGGGCAACTCATCTGTCTCACCTTCCCAGGAGTTGAATTAAGGAATCCATTCTGAGGCTGAATTCATTTATGTTTATGGGGTAATCAGGTTGTGCTATAATAAATGAATAAAAGACCCCAAAATAATAGATGCAAATAAAGATAATGAAATGCCTGACATTGTGGAATTCATATTCTCGAAATAGAAATGCTCAGTGAAGAAGAAAGGTTCTCCCAACAGTGCATATCCATTAGAAATTAGAATACAAGTTACAGCTTCAGGGTTTGTGAAATTTGCTGGTCTGATACCCTGAGAGCAAAAATGAAAAACAATGCAAAATGTAAAAAACAATAAAATAAAAAAATAAAAAGCCACACCGACTGGACTAGAAATGTGCATCCACAATTATCAACTGCCTTGTGAGAAAAGGTTTCTATGAGCAAGAGCTCACTCAGTCCTTTGCAAGGACTGGACAATAAACACACCAGTCACATGCAATTGCCATGGACTGGTTCATGATGTGGATGGCTACCCACCAGGAACTATTAGTCTGTATTGTACAGTTATTTTATATAAGCTTCCAAACCACTCCGGTAAGCCTTTGGGTCTCTTCAGCAACAAGCTGCAAGAAGGGAGATATATAGCTTCATACAGCAATCTGTGGTTTATTTGTTATATATATATTTTTACAATAGGAATGTTTGTTGGGGACACATAGCTTTTAAAAATAAACAAATAAATAAATAAATAAAGTAGTTTTAATATTACAGCTACAGTATTTTTGCAGCTGTTCAGAAGAAGGTCTCCCAAGTACTACGTTAACAGAGATATGGAAATCCATAACCAAACTCCAAACTCAGTATCTTACACACTGACTTTTCCTTTAGCATCACCTACTTTCTGCCCTGGGCTGCAGTATATAAACTAATGTGAGTAGTAAGGGAAGTTGCTGTAATCTATCACACTGACTGATACCAGCCCCAGGAAAGGTAGTTTATTGCAGGAGGTATGTTATCTTTAAAAATAGAAACAGCGCAAAGATTATGACAAAAACTTCAACTCTTTCTACACTTTGTTTGCAGCACTATTAATTCTTCACTCTGGATTTATTTTCATGAGGGTCATTTAAACAGAAACATACAATGGAGAAATTCATTTTCCTTTTAGGAGTGTTCTGGGAAACCAAGCAATTAGAGCAATCTTAAGCTGTCGTGTATTATCAATTGCCACTCAATTATTTTCCTTAAATAAAATACTGATTGCAGAGTCTGATCTGCAGCTATCAACTTCTGCATTCAGCAGCCCTCATTCATTTAGGTGCGGTATTTATTCTTGAAAAAAAAAAAAAAATAAATAAATAAAAATCTAACTTTAACTGAAGGGGAAAAGACAAAGGAACAAGGGACAGGGGGAGAGGGGAAGACTGGCAACACAAGCATCTCTTCATAATTCTTTGCTATACTGCCAATTCTCAGTTTGGAAATAGCTGGAACTACTGCATTCTATACAGAGTCTGGAGATAATTCATTTCTTATTACAGGTGGTATCCATGGTTTTGATGCTGGGAGGACATAATCTTTTAAAGATGTCACTGAAGGCTGAAAGTGCTTGTCCTTGGTCTCCAGGAGACAGAAAGGGCACAGCCAAATGATGTGGTATGGCAGTCCAGATCTACAAGGGCAATGGGTAGCACCAGCTCCCTGAGTCATAGAATCACAGAATATCCTTAGTTGAAAGGGACCCACAAGGACCATCAAATCCAACTCCTGGGTCCCCAAAGGACCACCCAAAAAACAGACCCTATGTCTCAGAGTGTTGTCCAAACAGTTCTTGAACTCCATCAGGCTCGATGCTGTGAGCACTGCCCTGGGGCACCTGCCCCAGTGCCCGACCACCTCTGGGTGCAAAACCTTTCCCTAACACCCAACCTGACCCTCCCCTGTTCCAGCTCCATGCCATTCCCTTCGAGTCTCATCGTTGTCCCCAAAGAGCAGAGCTCAGTGCCTGCCCCTCCACTCCCCTCATGAGGGAGCTGCAGACTGCCATGAAGCCTCCCCTCGGCCTGCTCTGCAGTGGCCTGAACAAACCAAGGGACTTCAGCTGCTCTTTATTTGCCTTGCCCTCTAGAACTCTCACCATTTTGCAGCCCTTCTTTGGACACTCTTTGGTAGTTTTTATGTCCTTGTTAAACTGTGGTGCCCCAATCTGCACACAGAGCTCAAGGTGAGGCCGCACCAGCAGAGTGGGACAATCCCTTCCCTCACCCAGCCAGCAGTGGCATGCTTGATGCACCCCAGGATATGGTTGGTCCTCTTGGCTGCCAAGGCGCAATGATGGCTCTTGTTCAGATTGCTGTCGACCAAACATCCCAACGATCTCTTTCAGATCAATATGGTAGTCCAGATCTGCAAGGGCAGCAGGTAGCACCAGCTCCCTGAGACATACCATATCCTAGGTCTGCACAGTTTGACATGTTAAGAACTGGGCAAAGAGAAGATACATCCTCTATATATACAAAAGGAAAATGGATCTGCTCCATATTGTCCTAGACATTTCCAAAACAAACGGTATTTTCTTTGCAGACTACTTGAATTTCAGCTCTGTGGGCTGCTGACTATATTGTTGACACTCATCTTGTGTATTTTCAGCCAATAATGCACACTACCTTAAAGGAACAAACGCTGAGTAAAGGCATCTGAGGGACAATTAATTACAACTACAACTAAAGGCTTATAAAAGTAAGGCTTGACAGTACTCACCTCCTGTAAAAACCAGACTTGATGGAGCTGACCCTCCAGAGCAACCCTCATGTGGTTTTGGTTTCCATTTTGCACGAGACAGCTTCTTGTTAAAAGTATCCATTATATCCAAGATGATTAATCTCATTGTTCAAGGATTACTCTTAATGTTTAATTTATACCTATCTGTCTTTAGTTACTACATGGTAATTTGTTACCACTTTCAAGCTTAATGTTTTAAATTATTCTACCCTTTTCAATGCTATTCCACATCAAGTATTTCTACATGGTCATCATGGCTCAACTAATCACTGCTGCACTTTCTGAGCCTGCAGTTGGTAAATTCCTGTAATCTCTCTTCATAAATTAGACATAATACTTCTTCCTCATTTCTTTCCCTTTGGATCACCTCCAAATTACTAATAGAAAAACCAATCCAAGCAGCTCTCATTTCTTACACACCTTCCTATCAGATAAAAGCTGCAAATGTCTAAGGTAGATGCTGAAAAATGTATGACCATTAAGCTTTACTTTCTAACTTTCTGTATTTACTTTCCAGTTGGAAATGTCCGTGTTCTGGTTAAAACTATATCAGTATCTTACACTGTGCAGATGAGCAGTGCCCATATCTCAGAGGCAGCAACAATTCTCTGGTGGGTGGCACAGTCTGAATGGTCTAGAACAGTGTTTCTAGACTGACTTTTGCAACATGCAGAGCAGTGTTTCTAGATTGACTTTTCACAGAATCACAGAATCACAGAATCACAGAATTTCTAGGTTGGAAGAGACCTCAAGATCATCGAGTCCAACCTCTGACCTAACACTAACAGTCCCCACTAAACCATATCCCTAAGCTCTACATCTAAACGTCTTTTAAAGACCTCCAGGGATGGTGACTCCACCACTTCCCTGGGCAGCGCGTTCCAATGTCTAACAACCCTTTCGGTAAAGAAGTTCTTCCTAAGATCCAACTTAAAATTCCCCTGGCGCAACTTAAGCCCATTCCCCCTCGTCCTGTCACCAGGCACGTGGGAGAACAGACCAACCCCCACCTCGCTACAGCCTCCTTTGAGGTACCTGTAGAGAGCGATAAGGTCACCCCTGAGCCTCCTTTTCTCCAGGCTGAACAATCCCAGCTCCCTCAGCCGCTCCTCGTAGGGCTTGTTCTCCAGGCCCCTCACCAGCTTCGTCGCTCTTCTCTGAACTCGCTCAAGCACCTCGATGTCCTTCTTGTAGCGAGGGGCCCAAAACTGAACACAGTATTCGAGGTGCGGCCTCACCAGAGCCGAGTACAGGGGGACGATCACCTCCCTAGCCCTGCTGGTCACACTGTTTCTTATACAGGCCAGGATGCTCTCGGCCTTCATGGCCACCTGAGCACACTGCTGGCTCATATTCAGCCGACTGTCAACCATCACTCCCAGGTCCTTCTCTGACAGGCAGCTCTCCAACCACTCATCTCCCAGCCTGTAGCTCTGCTTGGGGTTATTGCACCCCAGGTGGAGGACCCGGCACTTGGCCTTGTTGAACTTCATGCAGTTGACCTCAGTCCATCGGTGCAGCCTATCCAGATCCTCCTGCACAGCCTTCCTACCCTCGAGCAGATCGACACACGCACCTAACTTGGTGTCATCTGCAAACTTGCTGAGGGTGCACTCGATCCCCTCATCCAGATCATTGATGAAGATATTAAAGCATATTTGCAATATGCTTTGAGATTCTTGGGGGAAGGACTTGGTGTTTGTCTGTATAAAAAGACTAAAAAGGTACAAACTCCAACGTCCTACAATCCCAGAATCACCCAGAATAAAAGTTTCCCTAAGCTTCCTTAATAGGCACAAGAGGGAGACAGGCACCTTCAGAAAGCAGCAGATTTAAACAGAAGTGAGATGAGCCTGCGACACTGTAGGTAGCACTACAAAGAGAAAGATAATTCTCTGAGTCCGTCTTCCCAGAGAGAAAAACGTTGTTCAGAAAACACACTTTGGCCCATCAACTCTGCAGCTAACATACCTATATTTGCACACATGATCAGTGTTCAAGAAGCCTTTGGACAACACTCTTAGATGTATGGTTTAACTCTTAGGTCGCCCTGCGTGGTGTCAGGAAATAAACTTAATGATCCACATGGGTCCTTTCCAATTCAGGATATTTTATTATTCTATGTTATCATGAACTGGATTATGATTTTGTGACAATCTAAAATGACATATTATTGTTCCCTCGGTTTCTGATTAAGGTATGCTTTAGCACTAATAACACCTGGCAATGCCTGAACTGTCATTTACTTTCTGTAGCTCAACCATTTCCTGAACATGATTATGGATCTTCCTCAAATGACCTTTTAAGGGGGACCTGGGTAGTCTGGAGAAATGGACAGACAGGAATCTCCTGAACTTCAAAAAAGGTAAATAGCAAGTCCTGAATTATGGAAGGAATAACCCCATGTCCAAGTACAGGCTGGGGACTGACCAGATGGAAAGCAGCTTTGCAGGGAAGGACCTGGGGATCTCACCTGGCATTGTTGAGACCGCATCTGGAGCACCATCCACACATGTTTTTCTTCATCTTCCCTTTATGTTTTTTGTCAGAAATGCCTAGGATTTCTCAAGTAATGAATTCCTTCATTCAGCTCATTTTAGCCATATTAATCTGAGCCTCCAGAGCAGCTTTTCCCTTTAAGTTCCTCTTCATTAGTTAGGGAAATAGGAGCATCTTATCTGCTGCTTCGGCCTTTATCTTCCAAAGACAGCTGGGCCTGTCCATTGCTTTAGTTCAGTACCACTGTAGGTTGAAGGTTTTAGAGGAATTTCCCAGTAAGAGCTGGAAAAGACAAGACAACCCACAACTTCGGAAGGCCAGCAGATGATCATTTTGAGCCCAGGTCTTCCTTCCTTTGGAGTACAATGCAGGAGTCACTATCAAGTGGTGTTTTTATTTCCAAAAAGCTAAGTAGAGAAGAGCGATTTTTTCTGGAGAAGGATCCCAAATTCTGGGGTGGGAGAACAACTGGGACACCAACATTTTGCATCCATAGATGCATGTTTCTTTCTAAAAAGGAAAACTGGATACTGACAAATACGGGCACATGATGCATAAATAGATATATACACATAATAGTTTTTATGTGTGTAGATAACCAGTACAGTTTCAGTAGGTGTCTGACATCCCCAAATCTTTTGTTCATCTCAGAGCAGCACTGTGAATGACACTACTATTCAATAATTAAAATGACAGTTATGAACAACAAACAGCTCTCTCTCTGACCAAAGCAGCTCTCATTCAAACAATTAAGCGTTCATTCTACTTTGTCAGTTTTGCTTATCTGTCACTGTCAGATGGGGGAGATGCTTACACAGAAAATAGTCTAGGTCATTTAAATCTCTAAAGGACAGAGCTACTATTTATAGAGCAGAGTTGGTGGATTACATGTTGATGTCTGCTACACCTACATTTACAGCTCAGCAAATTTCCCTGGGCTCCTTTCAGAGTCGGTGGAGAGCCAAAAGTGGGCTTGAGGAGTTTAGATTAAGGTTTAGATATTTTCAAACTGCCTGGGACTCATAAATACTGACCTGAAGATTTTAGAGAAATCGCTGCAGCAACCTTAGAGCTGTTAAGTCTGAAAAGTCACGGGGAATCAGGTGAATTTTCAGAAGACTGAAAAAGAGAGTATACAGTCTGAACAAAACAAAATCCAGAAGTCTGGGAATTACAGGAAAGTCAGCTTAATGTCAGCCCTGTGCTGACGTTGGTAGAGGTGCTGGAACAAATAGTGAAATGTATGATTTGCAGTTGCACAAAACTCAGCAGGAGAATGAGAAGAAACAAGTGTGTACTTGTCAAAAGCAACCTAGTATCTTTCTAGGGCAGGACAACACACCTTGGGGAAAAGGAGGAGAAGAAGATGACAATTACACTAGCAGAGAAAACATGGTTTAGATGAAAGAATTGTGAAACTGGCTTGGAAACCATATTTTAAAAAACTAATCCTTCATGCTTAGGTACTAGATCAGAAGGATGCACTGAGATGCATTCTTCATGGGTTTGTCCGAGATTCATGACTAACCAATATTTTAAAGTAATAATTTGGGTGATGGACTAGAAAGGAGGGTTACTAAATACAAAGGTGCAGTGAAGCTCAGAAGTATTTTAAGCCTGTCAGAAGATAAATTAGAATTCAAACTGATCTTGTTAAATTAGGAAAATGCTATAACAAATAAAGGTGAAGTCAAATAATGAAAATATATAGTTTTACAGTTAGAGATACAGAATAGGAAAAAAAAAAAAAAAAACTTTCCAGGAGTAGGTCATTAAAAAACAAACAAACAAACAACAACAACAACAACAACAACAAAAAAAAACATGAAAGCTGCTGGGAGCAAACAAAGCCATCACTTCTAGACCACCTGGAGAAGATGCATAGAAAAGCCATGGGAGAGTGGTCAAAGGCATCAGAAACACAGTCCAACAGGAAAATTGGAAAGTAGCATGCTTTCCAATACAGAAATGGTGGTGGCTGTGGGGGTGCTGGTGCCAGACATGATAAGGCTTTCCAAATAAGTGAAACTGCTGCAGATGGGAAGGGAAGAACATGCTCTCTGTATCCATCTTGGATAGGATGGAAAGTCATGGGCTTGAACTGCAACAGAATATATTCATACAAGAAGTTAATGATTTGGGTGATTTGGGTAGCTGATCCTGTCTTAGAGCTAAGAAATGGATTTGATGACATTTAAAGATTCCTGTTAACTCTACTTGTCAAATATTCAACGCAATCAATACGAACCCTGGAACTCAGACAGAGACACACTATTTCAGGCAGCAGCCACAAACTTCTTATCAACTCGAGTCACTAAACTGATTAAAGCATGCACCTCTCCCCCAGCTCTTATGTGTTAAGACAAATTCAGCAAATCTCTGCTCTGCTAAACATCCCTGTCCACAAAAATAAAAGGCAAAACCCAATAAGCTTTAAACAACTTTTCAATAGCAATGAAGACATTTTCTGTCATTAAAGAGCAACGGGTAGTAATCAGACAGCAGCGTCTCACCTCTTTAGCATGGAACAATAGCATCTGCAGGCAGGGAATCCTTACAAGAGTGTGCCATCTATCATCTGTGTGTAAAAACAAACCACAACCAGCCCCTGTCCCAAAGGCTGCATTTAGAAACTGTCAAGCATGTCTGCAGTGACAGAGCACATACTCCTGGGCTTATAAAACCAGGAGTTACTCAGTACAGAAGCACAACAGTTATCCTGCCTTCCTTTCCACCCGTGATGGCCCCCCAAGGAAATGCTAATTCTGAGGAATTCAGAATCCAGCTGTCCAGTTTATTACGAAGTCACAACCATGTCTATTTGGTCATGCCCAGCTCACGCTCCCTCAATTCACATCACCTTTCAATGGTTTGCTTTAATTTGCAAAAGAGTTGGGTCTAAAATTGAACCAAGGAGGGCTCGGTTCATTCCCTCCAGCTCCAAGAATGGAGCCCTGGGGAAGACAGATGGGTCTAGGGGTGTACTATGAGAAGTGGAGGGACTTGGGGGTTACTTTTGCACTGAATATACCTTCTTCCCTTCAAGACAGAGTGGCAAAATGAATAATTTTCCATCACAGAGAACATTAAGCATGCTGCCCATCATACCCCAGATTACGTGTCACTGAATACAATGAAATATAGATACACAGGTATTTGCATTTTCATTAATACTAAATGATATCAACATACTCATTTCAGGCCTCCATCCACAAAGTTACAAAGTTCCATGAACGCTCCGAATGGAGGGAGTAAAATGAGTCATTGCTTTGATTTTTGGTGACAAAGCAGGCAGTCTCGGTGCCTGTTGACTCTTTGGCATCTACTTTTGGAGTGAGCTCTCTGTCCAGTCCTTCCAGCCCCTGCTCGTCTCCTGCCAGTAGTACCGGTGGGGGTGTACTAACAGCCAAACACAGCTCAAGCATTCCCTTACATGGTCACTGGATGAGGCTAGTTAGAATAAAAACAGAATGAAGCTTTACTTTCCTTAAGCAAAACAAATAAATTTGCATTTGCCTGGACAGCTATAGATACTGAGAGCAGACATTTATCTGATGACAACTCTTACAAAGGCCCTTGTCCTATGAGGCTCAACACATACCTTCCCCAAGGCACACGAGCTTATCACAGGCGCACAAGCTTTCCACCAGGAGGCTGGATAAGGCCTTTGCTCATGCTGAACATCAATGAACACATCCTCTTTGCTGTCCCATATACCATAGATCATAGAATCATAGATTAGCCCAGTTTGGAAGGGATCTCCAAAGATCATCAGGTACAACTTTTTGTGGGAAAAGGGAGACTAGATGAGATTATCTAATACCCTGTCCAATCACTTTTTGAGAACCTCCAGTGATGGGGATTCTACCATGTCCCTGGAGAGTTTGTTCCAATGTTTGTTTGTTGTCAATGTAAAATATATATATATATATTTCTAATATCAAGGTAAAATCTCTCCTAGGGCAACTTGTACCCATTGCCACTTCTCTTCTCCATGTGGCTCTTTGCGAAGAGAGAGCCTCTGTCCTCTTTGTAGCCATCCTTTAAGCACTGGAATACTGTGATGAGGTCCAACCTGAGCCTTTTCTTCTCCAGGGTGAAGAGACCCAACTCCTTCAGTCTTTCCTCATAAGGAAGGTTCTTCAGCCTTTTGACCATCTTCAAGGCCCTCCTTTGGCACATCCCAGTGGCTTGTTTGTTGTTCTTTTGTTGTTGTTTTGTTTTGTTTTGTTTTTTGATTTGTGGGGACCAGAATTGGACACAGTACTCCAAGAGCAGCCTGAGGTGTGCTGAGCCCAGTGGGATGATCACATTCCCAAACTCTACTAGCAACGCCCCTGTGGATGCAACCCAGGATCTGATTTGCCTTCATTGCTGCAGCAGCACACTGCACACTCCTTGTCATCTCCACCATTCAGTAGCTAAGCTGACCTCTGAAAACACCAGTGATGTGCTCTGCTTCACTGCTTTCACCCTCCAGCCTCAAGGCCTTCCCATGCCTGCAGGATCCCACCTCAATCTGGCTGTGATGCCCGTGCCAGGTCTCCTCAGTGCCATGAGGAGGAGAAGGTCTACGTGGAGAATACCTTGACCACCGTAGTTCATCCTCCTTGAGCGCCAGAGGCACTGACAGCACTCAGGAGCATTTTATTAGTTGGCAAAACCCCAATGGCATGTAGAGTCCTTCAGCTCGAAGGGTCCTTTAAAATCAGGCAGCTTCCATGAGCAGCTACCAGCCAGCTTCAACTCAGAGAAAATCAAAAGTAATATCCCTTTGCGTATTTTGCTCTGAAAGACCCCAGGTCAGGTTCATAGAGGGACTCCTGCTTTCCCAAAGCATTCACAGTTAGGAACTGGCCCCCCTTCCTCAGCATCATTACCCACTGTCACATTTCGATTTATAGGACTCTCAAAGTGGTTTATTAATAGTGAGTGTTTCTGCCCTGGTTCCCACTTTGACATGTGCATTGAACTTTCACCTCTGTCTGAACACTCTTTGGGTTTTGTTTTGTATCTTTACCTTGTTTATTTATTTATTTATTTTTTCTGAACAGAAAATAGATTGCCATAAATTTTGCCCTTTCAAGTGTTTAGTGACAGAATGGAGTTGCCCTCAGTCACATCTGTTTATTCTGGTAAGCACATTTATAAAGCGATTTCCCATCCTTGTTATTCCGTCAATGGCATTTCACACTGCAGCTACTTTAATGTAGCATTTTATCACTTGTCCTGAGGGCTGCTGACAGATGCCAGTTCCAGGGCTGCATTCCAATTTTAATTTTGTTCATTTTATTTTATTTTATTTTATTTTTTGCCCCCCACCCTTCCCTTATTTCCAAGCTCTGTGGGCTTGTGGGCAGAAGGAGAAGTTAGATGAGTGCAACAACTGATGATGATTTCCTCTCCCTTTTAACACAGAGACATTATAATCACATAATGTGAAGTTGTGTTATCAAGGAAAAGTTAAACTTCAGGGAAGTGTGGCTGCATTTCAGTTGGCTATTAGCCTTTTCACTTTCTCTTGATAAATTCTCTATTAATGCTACTGGTTTTAAATTTCCTTGCTCTCTTGCTGTGCAAAAATTGGATTGTTCATCTCCCAGGGAAGGTACTTTGAATTCTTGCTTGCTGTGATCCTCCTGCCTTCCAGAATTAGCTAAATCAAACCAGACTAGGCTGCAATCCAGCTTGAGCTGTAGGAAAACAAAAATTTTACCCATGGGATTATATGCAAATATTAGTCTTGCAATAGTTCCCTTCTTGCCTCAACACCTACATCTCCACCCAAGAAAACCACCATAAACTTGAGGGATGAAGAACTAAATAACTGTGTTCACTAAAAGAATGGGAACCCAAACCTGATCCTAACAAAGAGATTTTTCACTTATAGATACAACATTTTGCATTCTTCCAAGAAGCAGGCAAGAACTACAGCACCATAGAAACTACAGGATTAAACCCTTCATTGGGATTAAATATTGTTTTGTTGTTGCTGTAGTCTCAGACTATTTTGCTTGTGCCTTTATGGCAACTCTTGGGTTAGTCAATGGCCCACCAAAAGGATTTTGGAGTATCAAGATAGCATCACCACCGGGAACCTTCATTAGACTTAAAAGATTATGAAAAGTCAATCCATTGTGGTGGGACCAGAGCATGCATGCAGCACTGGTGTAAATGTTATTCAGGCTATGCAAGTGAACAGAAGGTGTGGGCAGCTGGGGGTTGGCCTATTCTCACAGGTAACTAGCGATAGGACTAGAGGGAATGGCCTCAAGATGCACCAGGGGAGGTTCAGTTTGGAAATGAGGAGACATTTCTTCTCAGAAAGAGCAGTCAGGCATTGGGACGGGATGCCCAGTTAGGTGGTGGAGTCACCATCCCTGGGGGTGTTCAAGGAAAGGTTGGACCTGATGTTTAAGGATGTGGTTTAGTGGGTGACATTGGTAGTAGGGTGATGGTTGGACCAGATGGTCTTAGAGGTCATTTTCAACCTTAATGATTCTATGATGTACGCAAAGCTGCTCAGAGGTTGTGCCTTGCATTGTATAATGGACATCATTCGAGTCAGTATGGACTGGCTTGCAGACACCGTGCCATGATGGTTCTGACAAAGTCAGAATAGGAAAAAAAAATGTTTTGTCAGCTCTAGAAATCCTAGCCCAATTCAATATAATATTGTTAGCCTGTCAGGTCACATCACAGGCCATGTTACATCATTCACCAACAAAGGTTGAGATACAAACTTCATCCTGAAATGAGCCAACCTTTCTGTTGCTCACTTTTTCACTTAGCTTCCTTAAATTATAAAATAAATTCCTTCTCCTGAACTGATCTGCAATTAACATTAGATTCAATTATTATGTTTTTTAATTGAATTGATTTTTTTCTCTATTTTATAACTGGGATGTACTGTCACGTTGGTGAAAGGGCAACTTGCCAGAATACTACTTAGGTAACCCTGGCATGTCTAAATGGAAAGCTTTTCACTTGTTCAATTAAACACAAGCATCAAAATCAGGACATTGTTTTTCTTTAATTTCATTATCACAGACTGACAGTTTATAAGTGCATTTACTCATGCGGTAATCAGTCCATGATTCTCAAGACAATACTATGCATCTTTTCTCTAAATAAAATGGGGTAAATCAAGGAATGCTGTTACTAACACACTATGTCATACTTTTACAAGTAAGCAGAAAAAAGATTAAGATAGGTTGCTGAAAAACAAATAGCTCAAGATAAAGATTGAACAACAAAAGCTTCAAGTGACAAAAGCTTCTGAATTTATTCCTAACATGAGAAGGTGATCTAAGAGATGGGGATGACTGAAACAGGAATGCAGTGCTGTCACTTGAAAGGAAAGAAAAAAAAAATCCACAAAAAATAGTGTTTTGTCCAAATAGTCAGGATAAATCCTATCTTATCTAAAGAAAAACATAGATATCCATGATTATGGATGCATGTGAGAGCTTGTGAGATAAACAGCTCTTCAAGTAAATGAAGACAAACAGGCCAGACTATGGATGAGCTCATGGTTCAGCAAATGTCTAAAATCATATTGGATGAAATAAGTCCTAAAAATGTCTTCTCGTTAACTATAATGAGACCTTGAAGTCAGATGGGGACATCTGCATCCTGGGAACCTACAGCCAGGGAAGAAGTACCTTGCTCCAGTCAGTAAAAAGCCCTAATGACCTGTAGTAAACAAGAGCTGACTTGCTAACAGTAACATCTAATCTCTATTTAAGAACAACCCCTGTTGCAGATTGCCAGTTACAAATAACTGAGCCTTACAAAAAGTCTCGGCTGTTTGAATGATGAACAGAGTAATAAAACTTTACGCTTCGTGGTAAAATGGCTAAACCAGGACAAAACAACAAAACACATGCAAGGTTGTGATAGCTTGGTCCTTGTAAGGAAAATCACTTATCCCTTGCAATTCTTTAAACGAGTCAATAGCTCAGTGGAAATGAAAAAGAAACTGTAAAACAGTTGATTTAATTCTTTTTCAGATTGTAAAGGCCTGTGATATTGTCACTCCTGAGGTGGCTATAGATGGTAACTACCGTGGAGTGAGGTAAAAAACAATGGCAAGTACTTTAGAATAAAGAAGAAGAAGAGAAAAAAAAAAGCACACACACACAAGAAAAACTAAAAGTAGGTCAGTTTTCATCGTAACAGAAGGTTAACAGTCCACTGCCTCTAGGCATCTTGTTGGATGCCATGTTGTTAAATATGTTTACTTCTCCTCCAGGAAGGGGCATCAGTGGTGGGAAAAACAAAATGAAGCAAAACAAAACAAAAATCTAAAAATCAGACCTAAATCAGACCTAAAAATGCAAGCCTTAAGAAAGGAGGATGAAAAACCTGCCAAGAAAAGTGAATGGAGTTGGGTCAGTAGCTGGCTGTTCAGTGAGAGAAGCAGACCCAGATAGCTGAGCATGGGGAGGGTCTGGGTAACCATAAGAGCTCTTGAAATACCTTAAGAGATGGGCAAGTGAAACAAGATAATAAGAACAGCTCAGCACAGACCTTGTGGGACGGGTGAGCTGGATGGTAAAGTCAGATTCTACCCAGAGGGCAATGCCCAGTGTGTGGGGCAGTGAGTTGTCTGAAAAAGATGGAATAATGAATAGCACAAGTCTGGTACACTGAAGAGGTACGAGTCAACCCCTGGGGACAATGCTTCTGGGCAGAAGCAGCCTGTAGTTCTGCAGTCATGCTAGCCAGCACTGGAGAGGGCTGCTACAACAGAAAGACCTAAGCACTTTCAATAATATGACAGTGAATGATGTACAACGCTGATGAATGCAAGTGTGAGAGGGAAAAATTAAAGCGGCTCGTACAGCTCACGTGCCCCTACATTTGGCACAAGAGTTCAGCAGACAGACTCGAGCAGCCGGAGGGAAAACCACTGCTTAATTCATTGATGCCTTCCAAAACAGAAAACGAGTTATTAGGAAGCAGAATCAACTGGGCAATAAATAACACAAGGTTGCCAGTCTGGCACCACTCACCAGCTCTGGCTTCACTTCGGAGGGAAGGATTCATTTATTGCCGTGCTAATGCAATATGGTCAGCAAGTGCCAGAGCCTTTGTTTTAGATGGGAATGATGTGGGAGAGGCAGGCAGTGGTACTCCTGTCCCCAGATCTCAGAGGATGTGGTCCTGGCTCACCTTATTTGAAGGTCGCCAAGCATCAGAGAGCTGGCGGTACAAAGCTCAGCCACCCCCTCGGCTCAGTGCAGCTCTGTCCTGACGCCCACGGAGAAAACCCACCTGTGAAACAAAGCTCTGGCTGCTCATGGCTCTCCCAAAGCTATTGTGGTGCTCTTTTTGATGGAAGGTAACAATAGATGCTCCAACTCCACAGGCATCGGGAGAAAAAAAGATTAGCAAGAGGCGTTAATGTAATAGTGTTTAACCCAAACCTCACCAGGCCCACACATGGCATTGCAGAATTAATACCTATGGTTCAGGGGGAATGGAGGGATGGAGAAAAGAAAGGGAAGCTCAGAGGGAGCAGGATTTGAAGCCAAGTGAACACACTGTGGTACTTCATTAGAGAATCATAGAATGGGTGAGGTGGGAAGGGACCTCTGGGTCCATCAGGTCCAGCCCCTGGTCAAGCAAGGCCACCAGCAGCAAGGTACAGGTGTCCTACAGCTTCCAGCCCCCCAATCCTTTTGCTTCCTAGCTGCCCTCTGCCCCCAAACAAGTATCACACTTCTACAAGGTCTCCCCAGCCCCATCAGCCATAGTGATGCTCCATCTGACTGCATTTCCCCCCAGCAAAGCACCAGTGTCCGAAACATGGGGCTGGGACTACAGGGGAGGGCTGCACCCCAATACAGGGGAATAACATGGTTTCCTGCAGGGGTGGACAAGGAGAAAAAATGTTGCAAGATCCTCCAAGGTGGCAGTATCTGTTTGAGTGTGGTTGTAAAATGCTTTGTTCTTCTGCAAAACACCCAGGGGAGAGGAAAGCTGTGCAATAGAGAAATGCTGTTCACATGTTTGTTTGTTTTTTGGAGGTGTTTGAAAGTCACTCAAAATGAGGTACCATTTCATTTGCAGCTAGTAGAAATCATCATTGAAGTCAGTTATCTGTATCGGTTTTCAATAGAGGGGGATCTATCCTACAAGCAAATTAGCTCACTCACCAAATTCTTAAGGTGTGTTCAGGGGAAGATTGCCTATATTTAAAATGCACTGATTTATGATAGATCCTCCTTGGGTCTCTTCCCTACAAGGAGACATCTCAGGAAAAGCAATAAGCCTTCTGCTGTGGTCCACAAAAAAGGGAGTTTCCTGTAAATCTTAACAGGTGAGTTGTAAAAAGGTGTGACATTCAGCAGTGCCTGGAGTTAAAAGGGAAGATTCAGGACTAAAAGATGCAGAGTCCTTAATCCTTAGGTGGGGAGACAGGTGAGTGGGAGAGAAATGCACAGCTAGTTCCCTGCTTGCATTTAAAGCTCTTTATTCCCTGGCTCAGCAATTCTGCCGTGGCGTTTATTTTTAATGCTTTATTTTTGCAATTTGACTTTCTAATAGCAATACCTGAAGTCACCTTCCTTAACCCTTCACAGTGATACAAATTAGAAAGAACAAGAGAGGAAACAACTGAAGGAACTTGGCTTATCTCTGTCTGACCATGGTAGGAGGTTGCTCCCTCTTAAGCAATCACCACCAACGCACAAAGGTGCAGGACTTCCATTTATTTCCTCCAGGTACCTCCAGGGTGGAGGGACCTAATCCTCAAATTCTCAGCATGAAAGCACTGAAGCTCATAATTCATGAGCAGGAGCTGAAATTTCAGTGGCAGATAAGTTGTGGTGGTTTGTCTTCATTTTTTTTCCTCCTATTTTAATTGTTCATCTGCAGTTAACAAGGAGCAAGGAGGAAGAAGAGAAATTCCTCCTGTGAAAACTGAGATGCTCCAGAGAGTTCATCCTTAGGGTTATTTAAAAGGATAAAGCCTAACACAGGGACTAATGCTAATGGAGTAACTTCTGGGCTATCACTGCTGGCAGCACCTGCTAATCAGAACAGGCTGAAATTTGCATGCCAGTATGTATATATGGATTATCAAAATTAAAATAAATATGACATTCTATTGAATCACTGCAGATCTGAAGGCATCCTTCTCTATGCCTCCTTACTGGCCCCCCACCCTCCCTTCAACATCACTCCTCTCACCCTATACCAAGGAAAAAAATAGTAAATAAATAGGCACCTCTGCTCTCCTCCAAATTTTGGTAGGAAAGCCCCAAACCTTGGAAAACCACAAGGACAGACACACACTGCTGTATGTGTTTTGGATGACAGGGAGAGAATGAGTTACTTTGTGCTACCCCCTTCTGCTGTGGTTCTCAGGTACAGCCAGTTTTACCATGTGGCTCATAGCTAAGACCAAGAAACCAAATTAACTTCATGCCTGACAACTTGAAGCTTTCCAAAGGCATGTTGGTTCACCAGAAACTTGGTCAGCATGCAGGATGCAGAAGCTGGAAAGATTCATAATTCCCCCAAACCTGTGATTTTATGGCCAATCCCAAGAACCAACCAGAGAAAGAGACAGTAGCTGCTTTCCCCAGGAACTTGTCTCACACATGAAGATGAGTTTTTCTTACATGAGAGCATATTTTCTTACATAAAAACAACCGTCTCCTTAAATAGAGTACAAGGACTCTCAGGACTGTGTGAGATTTAAAGTTATTCCTCCCAGTCATTGCCTGCTATTTGGGCTTCCATCATGGTGTGGGGAGAGGGGTGACTGCTGAGAAGCTTGGCATGTGCAAAATACCTCTGTACATACAAAAACTTTGAACACAGACCCCTCTTATGAGCAGCGAACCATCATTACTAAACTCAGCATATGCTGTTTGCAGCCTCCAGAGCACTTTGTCCAACATAGCCACCCCTCCGGTATTTTTTCCCCCAGGTGTGTTCTGTGAGTGCAAGTATCTTAGCAACTCTTTCCTCCCTGCCCTCCCTCATCATTGTATCTCAGGATTTTTCAGAGGGCAAGAAGCTATCTCTCTCTTTGACAGTACAATCTGCTACACGCCCTCGGAGAGACGGGTTTGCTATTTAGCTTCTCCCGATAAAGTCATGATATCATGAGCGAAACTTCAGAACACAGCAAGCTCCCCCTGTAGGGGAGATCTGCCGTCAGTTACAAATGATGATTAGCGTTTTCCTTGAGCTTCATCCAAGCTGGATGGATGACAGTGTATTTTGTGAACAAGAGCACGTTCCATCTCCCTCGCAATTCAAATAAGGGGAGAAAAATTAAAAGCCAGCTCCGCCAGATCTTGTATTTGGATCTCTCATCACAGCACGCTCAAAGGGAATTGGGAGCGGAAGTAGAGGACGGGCAGCGCTTTAATCCTGGCACGGACACCCACTCTTTCCTTGGT
Organism: Nettapus auritus; assembly: GCA_011076525.1. Taxonomy (NCBI): domain Eukaryota; kingdom Metazoa; phylum Chordata; class Aves; order Anseriformes; family Anatidae; genus Nettapus; species Nettapus auritus. The sequence goes on from CM021766.1 coordinate 148,001,970, forward strand.
CTTAGGCAAGGCATTTACATTTCTATGGAGTTCCACTGGCAGCGAAACAATCCGCAATGTCTCAGTTTCCCCAGCTGTGAAATGGGGATATTAGCACGGTCATACATCTGCAGCAGCTTTGATCCCCCATGTGCTGCGTGAGCAGGAACCGACAAGGGGAGTTAGGTCTCGGGGACTTCTGATACAAAAAAATCACAGGAAAAAAAAAAAAAAAAAAGGCAGAGTTAAAGGTAAGCAATTGCTTACAGCTGTCACAGCACTGCCTGCCACAGGTACTAGCAGAAAGTCTTAGACATTCATGAAAGTGCTTATAGAAAGGTCTTTTTAGTCCCTGACAGCTGAGTAGAAGATGTTCAGGCTCAGGGTGTAAAAACAGGCTTTGCATGGGCTGATCTTTGACCCAAAGCCCTTCTGCCTCCCATTCTTCAACAGCAATCCCTCACCCTTAAATCAGACATTTATTCATCTTTTTTCTTTGTATCAGCAAGAGACCACACTATCCAAAAATGCTTTTTGATTCCTCCATAAGTGGATTTTTTAAGGGTTACTTTCCATTTTCTTCCTAAATAAAGCAACCAAACTTTCACTGCATGCTTGGCCCCACCATATCCGCATGCCAGTTGCTGAATTGTAATGAAAACATGACCCTGGTTGTAAGTGCTTACAGACAGCCGTGCTCACAATGACCAGCTGGCTTCCAACACAAATTGGAAATACAGACAGGAGGACACTGTACCAACCCAGCTGCTTGTATGATGCTAGATTTCCAGGAAGGGGAGGAACATTTAAAAGCTACTGTGTTTTGGTGTTTGAGGTAGAATCATACAAGGTTGGAAAAGACCACCAAGATCATCTGGTCCAACTGTCACCCTATCACCAATGTCACCCACTAAACCATGTCCCTAAGCACCATGTCCAACCTTTCCGTGAGCATCCCAGGGATGGTGACTTTAACATCTTAGGCTAAACCATGTGCTTTTACAAGTGTTGTAAACTAGCAACATCCTACCAAGCACTATGAATGTGTTGGTTTTGCTGTTTTTTTTGTTTGTTTTGTGTGTGCGTGTGTGTTTTGGGGGTTGACGTATTCAGGCTTCTCAGAGGCCGTTCCTGCTGTTCATTCTTTGCTTCTTTTCTCTGCTGGAGTAATGAATTAATGAGCGTGTTAGGAAAGGACTGATTCCAACAAACTCTGTTGGGATCTATTCCTCAACAAGGAATATGGCTCAGAAAGAAGTGCTCAAAAAAGATGCAAATATTTGGACTAAGCTATCAAGTTCAGCAGTCACAGCACCATGTCAGCACTCTTGAATGTTGATTAATGTACCCAGGACCAGTCAGAGCACGTGGACACATCGTCCAGGAGATGTCCACAGAGCAAAATTGGTGGGACAGGGATCCCCTGGGCACAGGGCCACCCCCCAGACTTCTTTTCCAGGGAGGGGCAGACGCAGGCACAGACACTTTTCCCACACCAGCCTTGCAGACTCCCACTCATCCCACCGAAGCCTTCCCAATATCCTAACTGTGCTCCCAGCTAAATGACAGATGTGATGTGAAGGGTGAGGAAGAGCATGAACCCCTGCCTGCAATGGCAAAAATGTCAGAGGACAGAGAATGAGAATGACTTGTATTTCCTCACGCGGGTGAGGAAAAATAGAAGTGTCTTGTATTTAGACTGAAGGAAGATTAAGGTGTGAACTTTTGGTAGCTCTCAGTGGTGCAGTCTGAGGAGATGGAAGGATAATGGGATCACAGGGTCACAGGATAATTCAGACTTGAAGGGGCCACAGGAGGGCCCTAGCCCAATGTCCTGCTCACAAGAAACTACAACATCACACCAGGTTGCTCAGGAGTTTATCTAACAATGTGCATTTAGAAAAATATATATTTACATTAAAAATGCATTACTGCGTAATATCTAGGTGAGTCTTAGCAGTTTCCGCCTCAGGTGTGCTGTCTGGTAGCCTTAATACATAGAGGTACTGGAGACTTCAATTCAGGGAAGGAAATGACAACCAGAGGGGTCACACCAGATAGACTGATGGTGAATAGAGTAGTGGGGAAATACAGGAGTGTAGAAAGCACATGGCATAGTGGGCTGCCAAAACCAACAAAGTTAGTAAGCCTTTAGCTGAAAAGACCACTTTTTACCCACATAGTTTATCTTCTAACAAACCCAGCAGATATATCTCTCTTCCTACTTCTAAAACCAACACAAATGCACAGTTCTATAAAATCATTTTTCATAAAGAACAACTAAAAGTATTACAGAATACCTGAAGAAGATGAGCCTGAAGAGTGCCGAGGACGTAAAATAATAGTCTCTGGTATCAGACTCTAAAAGCTGACATTCACTGATAATACTGTTAACATTGCCTGGGATGTTTACTACAATTTCAGTGAGAACATGAGTCTATTACTGTTAAGGCAGCACCAGGCATTTTTTGGCAAACAGGAGGGAACACAAACTGGTCTCACTGTGAAATGGGTATTTCAGTCACCATCTCAATGATCCCTTTCCCTTGTAACCTCTGTAGGGTCTCATCTTTACCCTTGGTTCACCCTCCTCTCCCAAGATGCACGGGCAGGGATGGGATGCTTCATGGCTTTTGCCACGTGAGCTTTTTCTATTTGGGACATAAGGTTAAAAAAATAAAATAAATCAGAATTTTCACCAATCCAAATGGAGAGGGTAACAACATGTTAGCAAGTCTGTATCACCCTTCACTTCTGTAATGCTTCTTTTCCCCTTTCCCAGTTAAAGACTCATGGATATTAGTAAAGCTCAGCAGCTACCATCATGAAATAAGGAAGAAAGCCTTCTTACTGCACCATGACCTGAAGCAATGTGCTGCTGCAAGGAAAAAAAAAAAGAAAAGAGGAAAAAAGAAAAAAGAAAAAAACAACTAATTTTCTAACCTAAAATAAATAAAAAAGAAAGCATGACAGTGAAAGCAGGAGGGCAAGAAGTCAAATCCGCAGTAACAGCTCGTGAGAGTCCTGCTAGGGGATCTTGCCTTGTTGATGGACTATTGATCTGCATTGTTATTAATTAGCACCAAAGAGTGAAGTGCTCTAACTCAAATAATAGGTGAGAGTGGTAATTCCCCTTTGGGGCAGCCAATCGCATCTACAAAAATAGTTGTATCGATGAGGCAGATGATGTTTGCACTGTCTGCGCTAACAGAAATAGCAGCAAGATATTACCTTTATTGAGACAGTCATCATTTGGCAACAAAAAATAGGTAAAAATGCAGTGAATGGAGGTGGAAAGCAACACGTCTTTTCAACAAAGGAAATATTAACACTTTAGTGAGAGAATCTGCAGGAGCTAAACACTATTTCACTAGAAGCACCAGAGATCTCTCTCCAGCTTTCTGCCTTACCGATGTACAGACAGCCTTTAACTGAGCTCAGTTTCTGTGGCTACATATGCAGATGTGTCCGCCCAAAATTCAGAATATTAGCAAAATAATGTGTACGTTAGCACTATTTTCTCCTTCTGCAGAGGAAATACTTCATTTTTAGTAGGTGTTGAAGTCCATCACTGTTCAGCAAAGCTCTTAAGACATACTTACATATGGTTTGCTGAATCAGGGCTTTCATTGCTAGCTCTGTGCAAACTCGCTGAAAGGAGGAGTTCACAAAGAGAAGGATTTAGGGTGAAATTCTTTGACACTAACAGTCCCTGGATAAGGCAATGGGAATATATAAAAAGGAAAATTATCTCTAGTACACAGTGGAAACCTCACCAATTTAGTTAAAAGCACTTCACCATACACAGTACCATCATAAGGTTACACCTGAGAAACAAGAAATACCCAGGGCTAAAAATAGCTTTTATCTATTACTGTCTCTCTGTCTTGTGAGATCCTAGATCATCCACCTATTCCTAATGAAATGCTGATTGCAAAAATATACAAGCATTAACCATTGCCATGAGGAGAGGAAAAAATACAGTAGTAGCCAGCCACTAAGAAAAAGTTTGGAAATTTGCAAGTAGCCTTAACAAAAACAGTGTCTGAACAGAAAGGATATGATGGAAGAATTTTCAGTCTGTATAACTGGCAGTATCTCATTTTGTGTCTCTCATCTATGTCTCTGGATGTATTGGGTTTATATGCATGCATCTGGCCTAACAACAAACTTAAAACAGTTGTATTTAGTAAACAGTAGAAATAGAAGGAGATACAGAAAAAACTCTCCACAGCTGCATGAGACTTTCAGACATTTGTCTTTTAAGCATGCAACTACCACACACACCATCTTCCAGGTTATTATGGAATTGTCTATACTCCAGGGAAACGATCCAGACTGCTCAGGTATTTGGTATGGACAAGCTGAACACCACACTGTGCAAAGCAAGCAGAATTGATGAGCTATACGGACATTGCACAGCACTTCACTTGGATCCCCTCTGGGTCTCATGTGATACCTCTTCAGCCCTGAAACAAGATCTTCTTTTATGTGTGTTTTCTCTGTGCAAGGTGGCAGGTATCATGAGAAACCTATGTCAGCGCTTGTTGGAACAATTTTCTTGTAGTGTGATGGTGAAGCTCCTCTAGTATGATGATGTTCTGGGCTCTAGGACATGATAAAAAAGTATATACCAATTTTAGGCAGCACTGGGAACTGTCCTAGATGGAAAAAGCTGAACTTAAGGTAATAATATATGATCTTACTGGCTTGCTTGAGAAGACCAAGAAGCAGATTTTCTGTCTTGGGGGCTGAATGCCTACTATCAGTCAGAATCCCTGAGGTGGAGCCTTGCAGTACATCTCTTAAAGCAGTTTCATCCAAGAGGCATTAAGTTTGTGAGCTCTGAGTGGCATGAACTAAAACACAGGATGTGAGGACAAGTGTATGATTCTCACCAGAAGTGCATTTCTCACTCAACACATAACTTCTGAACAGACGCACCCTCAGTTAACGTGCTCCGCAAGGAAGCCTGGAAGTGAACCAGCACACGTTCAGTGTAGATGCTTGAGGGAGCATCATCTGGAGTGCAACCGAGTGAGTCAAATTGACAGAGAAAACATCGAAACAGCACTGGCCCATTCAGGGCAGAGGCTCTGAAACTCCGATTAATGCAACCTTTCATTTCTAACTGGCGTGAATCTGGCAGTTTGGAGGCAGGAGTCGACATGCTAAGGACGTGGAGATTGACTAGGAAGCATTTTGATGTGAAGGCAAGTAATTTAGTTTTTGAGCAATGCATAAATATGCAGGCCACAAGAGTAGAAACAGGGGCAGAACAGGTAAATCAGTATGCTAAGAAGCCGGTTTCTGCATGAGTCTGCTGGGATAGGCTATTTTTTGTTCTCAGTATTTGCGAAGACTTCTTCACATTTTCAAAAGAGCCCAGCTGTTATTTCCATATATCTCTTATTTTGCCCTCAGGCTTGCACAGTTTCCCACAGAATTTACCCTTAATTCTCCTTATTCCTCCTCTTTCCTAAATGTCAGTGAAGACGAAAGAAAATTGTTGTGATCAAATCATGAAATCAATAGGGCTGCAGCTGTACAAGGACAGAGAAGATGCCTGTTCTCAGGCTCTGCAACTGCAGGTATGCACTTCTCTGCATCCACGTTACTAAGTCCTCTTATCCCCTGAACGGGGTGGCTGCAGCCAAATTGTTTTTGGAGAATACTAACTCTCAAAATGTGTTAATATTTGGGTAAGCATTGGAAAAAAAAAAAAACAAAAAAAAACAAAAAACAAAAAAAAAAAAAACGTGCTAGGATATGCCCTAACAACTTAGGAGTGTAATGAGTCAGTTCTGGTGCCTGCTAGTGTTCCTTAATTTACTAGTGTAGAAATTACCTAGAAATCTTTCCGTCAGTGCTTGTAACCTTTGACTTGGATCCATGGGAGTTTAACACATTTCTTACATTCAGCTTTGGTACGACACCAAGATCCTATGTGCACTCTGCTGCTGTAGCAGAAGGGAATTAACAAATGGGGAAGAATTGAGAAAAGAGCACCAAGGTGGCTGAAAAGCAAGGGAGAGTGAGTTGTGAAGAGGAGGATAACTGTTAGCACTCGAGGAGTTTAAACACCAAAGGGGAAGAAGAATTATTTGCAGGGTCCAATAGAGTTTTACTAGGTGTTAAGAGCTGAGAATGAGTAAGGAATCTTTAGCGAGAACAGAGGGAAGCATTTCATCAACACTGATGTCTGCTGGACCGTGAAATAGTCTCCCAAAATAAATGGTGGCAGCCCTACAGCCCAGGTCATTTTAAATTAGACTGACCAAAATACTTGAGCGGATTCTCCAGGGAACAACTCAATACCAGGTCCCAGGGATGGCCATGTCAACCTCTGACGGGCATGATAATGAGGCTCCCCAACGCCGCTGTGAGCAGAGTGCATTTGAACGCTGTTTGACACTCATACAGCAGCAGATCTTTCATGTACGCTGCCTGTCATGATATCATGTTATTTATACATTACTTTGAGTTGAAAAGTCTGTGTGAAGAGGCAGGCAGAGCCCTCATAAGTCAAACCCCTGGACTATCGAAGCTGATGAAATAGCTTGCATTAAACCTTCTAAACGGCTAACATCAGCGAGAGATTTTACTGAAAATACCCCTCAGCAAGAAATTATATGTAGTAATGAGTGAACAAGGAACATGTTCGAACTAACAAACATACTCTGACAGACTCTGTGGGGCTTTTTCTTGTTTTATTTTTATTGTATTTCATCTTCTGTCTGGCTCCAAATGCTTGACTGACAGGAGTGTAAGTTGGCATCTATCACTTCTCTTCAAAACAGATAGGAAATGAACATCAACATTTCTCAACACCAATCCAGGGGGAACAGGCTTTCCTAAATATAAAAGCATCTTCCACCTGTTGCCACAGACTATTCAGCTCATCTTCTCTTGCCAAGAGAGGTGTCGGCTAAAATGAAGTTCTGTTGTTTTCTTTTATTTTCTCCAGGATATCCTCAACTGATGATCAGCAACTAGATGGAAGTGTTCTCGACGTATACTCACTTCCCACAAGCAAGTAAAGCATCAGCTCTCATGGTTTAATGACTAGATATTACTGGAGAAAACTCTCCACCTTCTCATATTAGCCAAGATAATGCCTTGGTTCTGCATTATTTAAAAAAAGAAAGAAATGGAAACCTGTGGAAATACCCCTTGGAACAGGGCGATCCTTCCTGAGGTTTACTGTGTTTTCTGACCTAAGTGAGGAAAGAATACCTTAAACAACTTATTCTCCCAATTCTCTCTGAGATGTAGGATGACACTCTTATCCTCATTTTAATAAGTGACTTAAGATCAGTATGATGAGCACCCAGGTCACATAGACTGATGGCAGAATTGACATTGAACTAATTCCAAATGCTTTCCTAGCACCCTTCTGTTGGGGGACTCTCCATGTGCACCTGCAGCTGATGGTCTCCCATCTGCAATGTCCACCCAGTTAGTGATGATTTATCACCAGGCTGTGTTTCAGCCAGACTCACCTTATATTCATTTGGTCTGAATGACTGACCTCCTAATTGTTAAGTAATTTGGTAACTACATTTATTTCTATAAAGTGTCTGACATCTGGTGCCTTTCAGGGCTGAGAGGTGATGTGATCAGTCCTGGTTATGTCAGGTTTGGTAGCCAACAAAATGGGCAGCTGCCTGCCTCCATGGGCTGAACTGTTATTGCTGCTGCTCCTCCTGTGGGGATGGAGACAAAAAAGGGGGTAGGGAGCTCAGGATAGGTAAAGTGGACTTTGCTATAACAGGCACAACCCTTCCCAACAGCAGGAGCTCTTCAAATCTGCCCTTGGATGATATTGGTAGTAGGGTGATGGTTGGACCAGATGATCTTGAAGGTCTTTTCCAACCTATTGATTCTGTGATTCTATGATATTTCTGTCCTGGCTGTTCCCTACTGTAGATGGTAACAGCATGCTCACTGTTGCATTAGCAGCCCAGGAAGCACAGGAGTGGGATGTGAGGCTCCTATATGAAAGGAAAAAAGGTTGTGGAAGAGGTGGGATGACCTGATGGAAATGGAGGTAGGGCTTCTTCTCCTCCTCCTCTCTCATCACCTCTGGACCAGTTGTGTCTGTATTGGAAGGATCATCAGAGGTCATCTGAATCAATACTGCATTTAGCACCTTTTTTTTTCTGTAGGTCTTTCCAGTCACTGGGAAAAGTTCCTCATTCAGTGGTTATCCATTTCTTCTCAAAGTTTTAATTCTTCCCCCCCGACCACAGGTGTCAATGAAAGACACAGGGGGCTAAATTATATCCATTTTCTATGGCAGAGCCTGTGCCAGCACTGAGCACTGACAATGCACATTACAGTTCAGCTCATGTATTTCTGATGGCACATTTTACAGTGCTATATATAAAGTTGTTATGGCATCTATTATTCACTGCCAATACAGTTCAAGTTAAAATAGGTTTTATATAACAGTTCAAAGCAATATTTTAAGAAATAACACTTGTGTCAAGGCTGCTGTGTCCTACCAGATTTTGACATTTCCAAGCAATAAAGATCTTTATCCAAAATGTAAGGTTTTGGCGAGACATCTCCCTTGCAGACTTCTCTATTTTTAATCTGCAAGCAATACCAGAAGAAGTAGATTTAAATAAAATGAACAGCCAGCTGAACTTCTGACATGGCTGTTATCTTTCTAGGTGGAAACTGTGAACACTGAAAAGTCCCTCAAGGGATGTTCATGACAGAGAACAATGTCCCATTAACCTGCACCTCTGAAGAGATTCTAGAGATGTGGAAAACACACAAGTAGGAAAAAGCCATTGGAACATTAAGAAGATGTCTATTATGGACACAATTTTATATCTGTTTTTCAGGACATGATATGGCAAGAGAATTTATTTCCTCGTTCTTTTAGCAATGAAAAAATAGTTTTATATGTGTTCTGGCAAAAAGGACAAATCTGACGTCTCCAAAAGAAAATGCCCAACACTGGTACCAGCATCACGAGCTTCTCTGAAGTTATGTGCTAATCAGTGTGCCCCAGAAGACAAAATGTTCTAGCAATGCTTTGCTTAAGACCTACAAGTTTCTGATGCTAGATACTTGGAAAAGTAAAAATCCCGGTAAGGCCAATCTACTTGCATAAAATATGTTTTGCACTGCTCTATTCTTCATTCTGGTCCCCAAAGAGCACAGGAGAACAAATGCTATATATCAATTTAGTGATAAATTTAGTTTATTAGTTGGGTTTGACAGTTAAGAATAATGTTTCCTTTTAGCCTTCTTGGTTAGTTACTGGTTTTGAAAACATATTTTTTTAAAAAGTTTTAAGGGTAACTTTGAGCTTAGTGAGTCCCTTCTCTGTACACTGACAACTTCTAATGAAATTGGGGAAGTTTTAATGTACAAGATGAGTCTTTTCACAAGAAATATGTTCATGTGGGTCAACAAACAGAAAAACAAAACCCAGCAAAAATGATTTAAAAGCACCATCTGCTTATTCAAATACAGCTGGGGAGAGGTATGATGCAGTCCAAAAATCCATTTCATTTTCATTATATTTCTTTCAAAAGAGATGTTAAATAAAATACTGCTGGGCCTAAATGCTTTCCTCCTGGGGAGAAATGTTTTAGCTGCATTTGAAATAATGTATGTGGAATGCAGTCCTGCTTACTGGATAAACATGGATCTCAGATAGCAAAGCAAGATGGATGCAGCTATGATGGGGACGGGGAAAGACAACTAGTAAAAGCAAAGTGCACATATTCTCGGGAAGCACAAGTCTGAACTTCACTAATTGCAAAAATTGAATTGGTTATTCAGAGGGAAGTTAATATTAAGCAGAAAGGTAGACAGAAGCTACCAAATCAATAGATATGCAATCTGCAAAACACATGAGCAAAATACATTTATTGAGAAGTTGTATAGCACTGGGACTGTATTCACTTAAACTCCTTGGCTGCCTCCTCAGCTTTCAACACAAAGAGCTTTCCTCCAATTTCCACAAGCTTTCCACTGGAAAGCAACTCTCAGGATGCACAGAGGTGTACAATGCAGAGAGGAGACAGCAGAACTCACCCTGAGTACCCCTTCATGGCCACGAGGTGCATGGCACCATGCAGAGTATTGTGGCACAAACACAGAATTTAAACAGTAAAATAAGGATACAGAATTATTATTATTATTATTTTCCCTGGGAAGGAAACAGGGCTGCATAAAGACGGAAAGAGAAAAGCAGTGACTATATTTTAGAATAAACAATCACAACAACATCCTTTTTAGGATGCAGCAACACGATGCAGAAATACTATTGCATCCATCCTTCTTGGACATCACAATACAAGATCATTTCAAAATGTGCATCTTCTTGCAACAAAGTTCCCTAGAGTTTGTCTTGGTGTGTGCAAAGCGATTCCACAGGTATGAAAAGTTAATTCACTCCCAAAGATACTCAACGTGAGAATATTCTTTCACAACTTCATCCCTAGTAATGCACACAAGTGCACAAAGGTCAATCATCTCAATTCAACAAACCATAACAGAGATGTACACTAACCTCAACCCACTCCTATAAAACTATCAATATTTCCTGCTTACAGGATTGACTCATATGTAACTATCACTGTGTGCAAACAGAGGTCAAACCCTCAAAGCACCAGTCTACAGCAGGAACATTTGTCCTCTTTTACCACTGTTAACTCAATCACAATTCCTGCTACACCACAACCAAAATCCATTCTGATAAAATTAGCTCAATCCCATTAAAGGACAAAGTATAGTCCTTAATTAAATGTTCTGATTTATTCTGAAGCCCTCTTTTTTTGGTTCAGCTTGAGTTTAGGCCTGTAAAAGCATACAAATTACAAATATATAATGTTCTAGTTTTTGCTAATTTATTACTTAAATTTAAGTAACAAGAGTTTCCCAAAGCATAAAAGAGAGGTATAAAAAGAAAAATGTGGGATGTTTAACTCATTCAGACCTCTTCTTGTTCCCTTTACCATATTATATTTATAGCACCTCGAAGAAAAAAAAAAAATGAGGAAAAATAGTATGTCTTCTGTTACCTATATTAAGAACATCAGAATACTGTGACAAAGCAAGAATTTAAAAAAAAAAAAAAAAATCAACCTATTTCATCTACTTGTTATTCTCTTTAAAGAGAAAGATGAATATTTTCTGTCCAAACTTGAGTTTCAATTGCTTCTGTAACACACCAAGAAAGTTGTTTTGCTGCAGAAACAAGTTCAGTTAAACTGCCTTTACACAGATAGTTATGGAGGAAGAAAACACCAACCAATGAAAATTAATTACTACTTGCCATTTTTATTGCAGGTCATATAGATTTCTAATTCTTCCTTCTGCCACTCAGTTCCAATTTTAGAAATGCCTGATAATCTCTCCTATATCTAGTGACAATGTACAGGCAGCCACGTTAATTAGCATTTCTTTTGTCACGTTGAGCAATGCAGAACACAAGGGACCTGCACTTCCAGCTTGCAAGCCCATGACAAGAGGAGGTTACTGACCTCAATCTGCTGAATGGCCTCCTCCCGCTGACGGATGGCCTCCAGATCCTCTTCTGTGATTTCTGAGAGCAAGGCTTGATCCTGACTCTGGTTTTGCCACATGCTATCTCCTCCGTTAAAGATCTTCTCATCATCAGCGAGGTCAGAGAATGGAGTCCTAGGGCTCTGCTCAGATGGGGAATAGAAAGAAAGCAAAGGAAATTTAACTGTTGTTCAGTTTTATATAGCCTTGTGCTGGAAAAGAAAATAGTCATACAATAGATTACATAAACCGTGGTGAAAAGGTGAAGAGAGTAACTGGCAGTTACATGAGCTTCATGGTGTTTCCTCTGCAGAGCTGACTTGCTTTTGCTTTCACATCAGCAACTGATTTTTAGGTAGCTAGATGTTCATGTTCCCTTTGGGATCTGTGCTTGTGTTCTGAGCCAGGTTCAAAGAGCCTGCTCGTGATCTAACTCATCTACACTGCAGAGGTTTAGCAAGGTCTTCTCATCCTCCTAGACTTTAGCTTCTGTGCCTATAGAAACGGTTCAGTATAAACAGGACTGAGAGAATGAACTGACATGAGGTTGGTATGGACAGTCCAGAGGTCGAGTCCGAGTCCTAAACTAATAGGCACTGCAGAAGGCTTCAATCCTACAAGTTCATGGATATTTAACTTCAAACAATGCACATAGTCCTTCAAACTGGCCTTGATCTGAGCTCTGACTCTCAATCTAAAGTTGCAATAAAAAGACATTTCAAGTGCTTCCAGGGCTCTGAAGTTGAAAGACGAAATGGCAGTTGCTACAGCACGATCTTGACCTGAATGTCGCCAAAGTCCCCAAAAACTACAGGAGAAAACAAATACATTCAGGAGGGTGCTCAGTTCTCTGAATCTGGACATATCCGAAGCACAAACACTGGGGCTCTTAAATGCCCCAGATTCCCCCAAATTGGAGAGGAAGCAAGGCCATCATGTAGCCTGAAAGGGTGCAGAAGGACTGGAAGACTGTAAGGACTGCAGTGAAAGTCACAGTGGAAAAAATGTCAAACCACCTAGGCACGAACAAGAAACCTAACCAAGCATGCAAGAGGGAGGCAGGAGAATGAGTAAAAAAAGACACTTTTAAGGGGTTTTACTTCCTGCTGCTCTGTTTAGAGATCTGCCTTGGAGGAACTGTGAAGGAGGCATAGAGAAAAAGGGTAGTTTTTAACTATTACTGTCATATTTCAACACACAAACTAGCTAGATTTTGAAGAATATCAGGCACCTGGAAAGTGTTATTTAACTCTTTAAAAAGTGTATAATTTCTGCATTTGGAGACTAAAGAACTTTTGCAGTTGCCTAAATATAGACTTTGCCTAACAAAAGCAATTCATTATTATTATCACCATTGTCTAGTTGCAGACGAAGAAAATTATACAATGTGATGAAGTAAGTAGGGTAATGGAAGAAGTAGAGGCATGCAGAAAAAAATGGCAGTATAGAGTCAAGTATACTTCAAACATATAATAAAAATATTTGACATGAACATCTTTGTTTCACCTTCTGCTTCCCTGGGATTTGTTATCTACAGAGAAAGGGTGTGTTACAGGAAGAAAATCATCATTTAAAATGAGGTTAAAAATCCATTTACACTTTAAAAGATATATTTTAATAGGATTAAGATACTCTGGGGGGTTTTATTCACCAATTATTATGTGCCTCGGACACTAACTTATCTAGTTGAGTGTTTCACTGCCAAAAACATATATTAATGGACTCAAAAAGAAAAGAAAACACACCATGGGGTATTCTAATGCTTCATTTTTAGTGATAGAGGAGTTCTTGCATCTTCACCAGTTATACTGCACAAGGTGGTGTAGACTGGAAGGGCTCATGTGTCTGACCTCTGAAAATGCAGGAAAAACAGTGATCTAGTGAAGTGCTATGGTCACAACAAGGATGTTTTGCCATGGATTTAAATGCACGTGAATGGCCACCTTAATCCATGCTTCCCCATGCAGATATATCCATTTCAGTGGAAGATATCACATTTGCTAATTACCAAATGTTTCCCATCCTGTTCTGAAGTGGGAGCACAGGATTAACAGGACATTCCACAATACAATAACCAGCTCCTCAAATGATATTAGGCTCTGCAATACTACAGTTGTATCACAAAGATGCTTGGTCTGGCTTCTGTTAACTGTATCTGTCATCCTCCCTTGTTGGTCCTACTATCTGTAAATAACCCCCAAATATAATACACATAGAGCAATGCAAGTGGTGCTGCTCAGTCATCTCTTACAAAAGCTGGCTATTTACGAGTTTAAATACATAATGGTCTAGAAACAGATGTTTTTTCTCCAAACAAAGTAGTGGCTTAAGTTAATTTCAGAGCTGCTGAAGGCAATTATGTGATTTTGTGTCCTTAACATCGTTTGAGAAAACCCAACCACAACTGCTGAATGAACAAGTGAACTGTGAAACAACAGAATGCAGGGGGTCCCAAATTGCCTCCCAGCCACAAAAACGGCTCCATTGTAACCTTAACTGTAGTCATCATGACCTGCTAGGGGGATCTGTATGGCATCCGGCTGTGTGGAGAAATTAAAAGTGATTTTGTGGTCGTTGATGCTAGAGTGGCCCTCATTTCCGTGATAAGTGAACAAATCCTGGATTTGGAAATGAGAAGAAATCTAACGACTTAATATTTCTGATTGAAAACTATGTATAAGTGGGTTTATCAGTGTATTTCTTTCCCTTTAGAGTTTTGCTCATTGCCATGTCTGACAAAATCTCTTATTTATAGCAAGAAGAAATATGATGGAGGGCACTCATTGAGCCTCCACAGATAAAGTTCCTTTTGACAATGCAGTGCGAGGGGCCATAACTCCCCATACAGGCATTTCTGCATTAAATTTGATTTACTGCCAAATTTTATGCCCTGTGAATCTCTATGTAATTTTCTGTTGGATTTCCTTTCATAAATTGTTAATTGGATGTGTTTGAAGTTGCTCTTTTGTTGAAATTTGCCTGTGGCAGATTTTTGTCAAGATGTATCTATAAACCAAACACTGCCTGAAAAAAAATGATAGGAGAGAAAAAGTTGAGTTTATCTGATATGCTCAGTAGTTCTTTTAAAACTAAATTCTTAGGACTGAGGGTCATACTTCGTTGTTATTCATCATATCTGAAAAATTATGCCCCAGCACATCATTTTTTCTATTGGATAAAATCTTTTCACTGGGATAAAATCGTTCCTGCTTACAACCACATTTTTTTATCAGATTTATTCTACAAATGGGAAGATGCTATATGCAGCTGCTGATAGAGGAAGGGGAACTTCTGCCAGTATCTGTATTTTTTACCAGCCATCAAATCTTTACATCAGAAGATGCATATCTGAGACCCCTCTGAAGACGACTCCCCCCATCCAGCACTATGTCTATTTCACTCCCCATTTGTCTATTATTTGGGACAAAAGAAGGGTGCTAACACACAATTTCTTCTCTATGTACACAGCAGTATCAATAGTTTTACAGCCCACATCACATAAAACCAGCAAGGAAGGGACTGAAATGACCTCTGTTAATAGGCTCTTAATTCCACCCAGAAGCAGAAATTTAACCTGAACTACACCTAATATAATATAATAACCTAACCTATGGGGTTCATCTTCAGAGAATTAGGGAATATCCTGCAGGTGGGTGCTGGTAACAATTCAGTCCTGCAGCTGTCTTTTACATCTCTAACTTTAACGATGTAATTTCTGATTGCTCATTACAAGCTGTTCCCTTACCAGAAATCAAAATTATCAAGCAAACAAGGCATTTGGACAGGTACTAAAGATAAAGGACACAATGTGTTGACTGGATATAGGTGAGAAAAGACTAAGTGAAAGTTTTAGTGATCTCAATGGAAAAAAAAAAAAAAAAATCCACACTTCAGCAAAACCTGGATCTGCAAACCATGAAGACACAGAGCAAAATTGTAAGGCAGAGAGAAAGAGGGAGACAGAGGCATACACTCTATTCAGCTCAGATTAGATACAAGTCAGATGATCAAGGAGTCCGATGTGAGTTGCTATTGCAGCCTCTCACAGTTGTTCCAAAATTACCTATAAGATGATGTAAATAACCAAGATTTATTGGAGCTGGGTTTACAGACTGTGTCCCCCAGTTGAATAACACAACCAGAGGGACAGAGGGATGAAGGGATGAGGAAGACATTCACATTTCTACCTTCAGTTTCTGTGTGAAGGCAATCGAAGAGAAGAGTTACCTGAAAGGCTCAGTGCCTGAAATTAGACAATGTAAATCCCCTTCTACAACATCTCCATCCCCTCTGACTTCAACCAGGGGTTGTGTCCTGGAGAAGGCAGTTTCATTTCTGAGTGTGCGCAAGAATATGGGAAGAGAAAAAGCTCTCACCTCACCACCTTACGATGTGACAGCACTGCTATTGCCAAAATGGGGAAAGCGAGTCTCCTAACTGGATTGAAAACCTAACTCTGGAGAATGAGAAGGAACACAAGTAGTATGTTTTTGGCTACTTTTCCACTCAAATGCATATTCCAATCAGTTAGAGTTGTCCTCATAATCGCATGGTTGGAAGACACTCATGACTGAAAGCTGTCTCATTTATTCTGATCATCCTGCAAGGTCTTGGAGTTATTAATGTGCTGAAATATTTCACATTATTGCGCTGAAATATTATTGCATTATTATTTCACATTATTGCTCTGAAACACAAAATTCATTACGCACTTTCTGTTACTGCAAGTTCAATGAAAAATAACCAAAATCATGAAATCAGGATCAATGCCGGAAGAAGGGGCCTGGCAACTGGCTCTACTACACAGAACCACTTGCCTCAGCTCAAAGCCATTCCCAAACAGAAAATAACCTTCCTTTGCTATGCACATCATAGCTCACAAATTCCCTGATCACCTCCAAGTTTATACAAGCCCAGGTAGAAGTCTCACTAATAATAAGATAATTTTGTACTATGTACTGCAGGTTGTTCCATGAAAACCTTTTGCAGCCAGGAAAATAAGAGTATTTTAGAGGTCTTACACACCTCAGGCAGCACACCAAGGAAAGGTGCTCTGTCTTCTACAGCCTCCAGAAGCTTCCTGTGCCTCCAGCAGGGATATGGCCAGCTCAAACAGTAATCAACGCACCTCCCACACCTCCTGCAAGCTCTCACGTCTCCTTGGGTAACATTTTGGCTCTGGCTTTCACACAAAATGCAAATGCAGAGATGTTTATCTCCTGCTTTATAGTATGTATAGACACATAAACAGCCAGGCTACACTTTATGAGGATATCCTATTCTCACTAGCATCCAGGCTCAGAGATTCGCATTTTACTGCATGTAGAATAATGAGGCCAGAGTGCCTGCATTAAAGATCAATAAAATACTTTGCATGGAGGACCACTGTGCAGAATACTGTCGTCGTTATGCCACTTGCTTGTGCCTGACGCATTTTTAATAGCACATGGGCACTGCAAGACGTCTAGGACAAACATGGCATGGAGTAGCCAGTTTGGCCTGCCTATCTACAATATACAGCGAGGTTAAGAAGACAGATAAATCGAATTAGATAATCTTTCTCAAACCACCCTTCCAAAATAACTCACCCTGCAGACTCAATGAGATTTAGAGCTGTTTCTCGCCAAGCAAAAGCCCAAAGCAATTACAGGTAGAAAGGCCTCAGGCAGGCACAGAACAAGCAGCCTGGGACCTCTAAATCTTTTAGAGGAGTGAAATAGTGATATTACAACTTTGCATTATCTTTCACACAGAAGATCGCAGCAGTGATTGGTAATCTGAGCTCTGTTATCTTAGGAGAGGAGCTTCCCACAACAAAGGGGGAAGAAATGCAATCAAAAATTAACCATTGCTTGCTCTTCCCTCTCACTCAAATGCTGGACACATTTTAAACTACTGCCTTTAAGTCCTAAACAAAGGCCACTTTCAGGGGGATATTTTCCATCCTTCCTGCATGCATCTCTAACACAGGCAAATACAGAAATGCATTCAGCATTTTCCTCGAGTTATGTAAATGTGATTACTCTGCACCAATGTAGCATGAGAAAAAGCAGCATGCAAAAATTAGCATAAAGGGAAGGGTTGAAGTACATTTTTATTTAAATTAACTAGAATGTCTCATGTTTTGCTGTCTTCACTCTTGATCAAGTTGTTTACTTTTGAATGATATGGGCCTGAAATTGAGCAAGAAAATCACCATTTCTACCAGCTTCCTGCTATGGAGTCTGCAAGAAATTACTAGTTTTAGGGAAAATGTAAAAACAGAAACTATTTTGCTGATTTGCTTTTCAGCATTTATAAATTCAATCATTCAAGTCTCTGCAGTCATGAAGACTAAGAAAATCCATTTAATTTCCTGGAACTAGAAGAGACTTACTAACAGACTACCCAGTTCATACCTCCTATTGTTTCTTTCTTCTTTATTTTTCCTTCAAGACTTTATTACTCCACCAAATTCATTTTGAGCAATCCTGACCTCAGCTCCTAGGGCTGCTCTAGTTCAGAGTCGATCTCACTGTACTCAGAGTTGGAGAATTAAATGACATGTCTGCAGTAGACAAAGAAAAGGAAAATAAACTGGAGGCCTGAGGTTTAGCTCTCTGATATCCAACGTGCTTTTAAGAAGCACCGCGTATTTTCACCCCAAGGTGAAGACAAAATTTAGGAAGAATGCCCTTCCCACCAGGCTCAGGTGGTGGGGCTGACACCGAGCACAGCCTTGGGTCAGATAATTTGCCCATCAGCTTCTACAGCAAATTTGAGTTGATCGCAAGGGCTACATTTGTCACATATTTTCACCCTGCATAAGTCTTACAGATGCTCCGTAAGTGAGAGAAGGGGTAATTTGTCCTATTCCTATTTCCAGCCCTTCTCCTTTCTTTCCCTTGACTTGAGAACTTTATCTGCTATGCAAATAGATGGTCCTGTGGCAATGTAAGTGAAATGAAACAGCAGCAGTGTAAAAGAGGTATAAATTCCCCCTCTCTGTCATCTAACACCTTTTATTTTCAAGCCCATTTTATTGAATGATGAAAGTCTGATTACAAATACCTAAACCCATCCTTCCCGAAGCCAGATGCCTGTACTATCAGCAGCTTCAGGTGTCATCTCCATACACGCAAAGCAAGCAGATAAACGTTCCTTTAGGACTGTCTTGAAGAAGAGCATTCGCTGGAATTTTTATGGCATCGCATCACATTTCTAAAGCTGTTCCTGCCCTTTCCTAGCTGTCTGAATTATATTCTCATAATTCTCTGGCTCCACACAGCTCTGCTGCTGGCACTGTGTTTTGGCTGGCACTGCTGGCTGAGAGCTGCACTGTATGTCGTCCCTGGATCCTGATGCTAGGCAGAAAACTCCCCTGCTCGCAGCTCCATCGCTGAGCAGCTGAAGCACCCAGCATTTCTGCAAATGGACCATGCTTGCAAGAGCTCGCAGGCACATCACAACTGCCTAGACGGGACTGTGTTTTTTCTGCCTCCCGGTGTATGCGCCATGCAGCTGGAGAGCAGGTTCCTGCTAGAAAGGCAAACTACAAGGCAAATGAGTCACTGGCTCACTCGTTAACACCTGTCTAGGGCAAAAAAATAAAAAAGTGAGAAGCCTTTTCCTGGTTCACATGGAGGCGAGAGCCAAATTCAGCCTGGTTTCCTGTGGCAGAGACAAACCCTAGCATGGGCGCAGTGCCACCCTGTAGAGCAGAGCAGAGGAAAAGGAGGAAGTTGCTGGAAACATAAAGTATGTCTTTTTTTGTTTAAAAAAAAATCACTGCTTTACATGGAAGGTATGAAAATGGGTGCTTTTACTGAATCTTAATAGCTGCTATGCAGACTGAAGCATTTGGATTTTTATGTTAGTGGCAAAACCAGAGTATATTTCTATGCCATGCACTTCAAAGGAAAACCATTCCTGTTAATCCTCACTGCCTTCTGTTTTTTTGGAGTTCTCAGCTACTCTTTTTCAGAAACACAGTTGATTCTCACAAAGCAAACCTCTTTGACAGCAATCTTTTAATCTTGTTTCACTACTGGCATTTTCCAGGGTTTCAGTGGACTGCTCGGAGTCCAAGGAAACGTTCACAGCCTGAGACTGAGAACCACTCCCATTTAGTGGCTGCTTTGCAAAACACCTGCCCATTTCACAGCCCTGCATTTCACTGCCTGCATTCACAACACTTCAGCTACTGCCCAAAAGCCTGATGTGAAACAAGGACAAAAAACAGAGGCAGCTTTTCACTGCCCATCTGAAGGAGTTTGCTGAGCACCTGCTGGGGTCAGCGGTCAGCTTCTGGGCTGGGGAGGCTAAGCAAGGGTCCTGACTCTTTGTAAGAGCAAGATCCACCTCTGGGGAAGAGGAGAAGGAAAGCTGGGGCTGAGCTTGGAGTAGCAGGATGGGACAAGGCTCCTTCATCCAACCACAGCTTCTGGTACCACCCACAGAAGAGCCCCCACTCAAGTTATGCTAGCATTATCCTCAGAAAGCAGCAAGATGCTGCAGCACAGAAATGACTAGCTCTGGGACAACAGCACTGTCTCTGCAGGCAAACATAACCTATTTTCACTTACAGGCTTTTCTCAGCCTTCTACAGTTGGGAATTACTATCCACCAGATTTCACCATAAGGAAAAATGAGGCATCAAGACTTAAACAGTCTGTGTTCTGCAGCAAAGGATGCTCAGCCCTTTGGTCCACCTCACTGAAAATTATTTTAGTACTAACTCTGAACAAAGCAGGGCAGTATCACAGGCTGGAAACCTGAAAACATAAAGTCAATGTGATTCTACTCAAAATGATCCAGCAAGAGTCAGAGCCAAGCAGAGTCCGTCTGAGTTATTAACTAATGACTCCCATGAGGTGTCTCCAGCTGAGAAAGAGACCTCTAAATAGAAAGCAAATCAAGTCCCTCAAGTCAGAAGGGGCAGGTGCTGAGCTCTGCTCTCTGGGGACAGGACCCGAGGGAACGGCATGGAGCTGGGACAGGGGAGGGTCAGGCTGGGTGTTAGGGAAAGGTTCTGCACCCAGAGGTGGTCAGGCACTGGGACAGGCTGCCCAGGGTCACAGCACCAAGCCTGCTGGAGTTCAAGAAGTGTTTGGACAATGCTCTCAGACATAGGGTCTGTTTTTTGTGTGGTCCTGTATGGAGCCAGGGGTTGGACTCAATTGTCCTTGTGGGTCCCTTCCAGCTCAGGATATCCTACGATTCTATGACCAGAAACTGAAGAGATCAAAAACATCTTGAATAAAACTAGATTTAATAAAGCAAGGATGCTGTGAAGATGACAGAGGAACTCATTACTGACAAACACTAGGTAAATATTTTGTAGTATTTCTAAACACAAGTAGTGCTGAACATGGTAAAGTTTGCCTGACTTTTTTCTAGAGTCTTTTTAAAGATTACATAATAAAGGAGTAAATCCATGCAAGTGATTCTGGCAAGTATTGTAGTGAATGTCACAGAATCACAGAATCACAGAATTTCTAGGTTGGAAGAGACCTCAAGATCATCGAGTCCAACCTCTGACCTAACACTAACAGTCCCCACTAAACCATATCCCTAAGCTCTACATCTAAACGACTTTTAAAGACCTCCAGGGATGGTGACTCCACCACTTCCCTGGGCAGCCCGTTCCAATGTCTAACAACCCTTTTGGTAAAGAAGTTCTTCCTAAGATCCAACCTAAAATTCCCCTGGCGCAACTTAAGCCCATTCCCCCTCGTCCTGTCACCAGGCACGTGGGAGAACAGACATTAAGAATGTCCCTTAACCCCAATCAGTTATATATGGTCAAGTGACCTTTAAACAGGTAGATGGACTTTCCCCCACTTGTTTTGCTAGAAAACAACTTGGGAGCAATGACAAAATCTGTCTTGTTGGCAAAGACGTGAAGGCAGCCAACACTACTTGAGCTGATTGTGCCTTCAAGCCCACTCCAATGAATCCAGAAGAGGACATCTGTCTATGTTTACTGTAGAGATTCTGCTGTTCTTCTTGGGTCAAGAAAGTATCCAAGACAAAAACACAGTCCTTATGGGCTTCTCCTTAAGTCTTGTGTCTCTTTTAAGCAACATATCTGCTCAAGCTGAAAACGGATATGCTGAAAGTGTATAATCTAACAAACAGAAATTCATTTTACTGTCTCTCCATGATACCTAACATTTTATTTTGCTTTTTGCTTCAAATATGATATGTTCCAGGTCATGGGACACAATCATCCTCTTGGGAGGAAAGGAGATACTTGGAAATTTGCATTGGATTCTAATAGTTGTGTTCTTAAGTATATAATCACAGCACGGCACTGCATAACAGAGCCCGTTTAGAAAAGGACTTTTGCAATCAAAAAGTCTTGGGCATTTGTTCCTAAAGAAATACATCCAGTGAAATAAAGAACACATCTTCAACTACCGTGGTTAAGTGGTTGCTATCTAAGTGCTGTAGGAGCACTCCCTTTGTGCTCTGTTAACACCAAGGGGTTAACCAAGGACTTCTTCTGGGGATTGGACCCGATGAGCTCTTGAGGTCCCTTCCAACCCCTACAATTCTGTGATTCTTCCAGTGGCCATTCTTCCTACCTGTCCAAGACACATGATGCAAGAGCAGAGGAGCCTGGTTCTTTCCCTTGACCAGTGGAAGCCCCTGAAAAACCCAGTCTAAGCTTGCAGCCCATAAATAACCTTAAGAAATATAAGTTCAATAGAAGGGAATTAAATGCTTATCCTGTTTTCCATGTGCTGTGACAGCAATAAGCCACTTGGACCTGAGGACACGGTATTACTGGAAACATTTAACAACCAGTCAACTTAATTTGGAGTACGTAAGTTTCAGTTGCAAGAAAAATGAAGAGTGACAACTTGGAGTACAAGTCAAATGAAGTCAGGATATTTGCTGATTTGAAGAAAAACATAAGAACAGCAACAAGAAAATTGTATCTTTCCTCAAGAATAGTAATAAACTTATTACAGATTTAGACAACGTCTCAAGAAAGAGAAACTAATGATTTTAGGTAAATTTAGTTGTAGGTGTGTATCTGTGACCAAAATGCCTGTGTAGTGAAATAATAAAAATGGGAAATACAAACATTGCTCAAGGGAATAAAATGCTCTTTCTGAATTAGTTTTTCCACAGAAAATTAAATAAGAGGAATTCTGCAGTTTGCTAATTTATCCTGTACGAGTTCTACATTGGGAAAGATGAAGTGAGTTTGACCTTACAAACAGTGACAAGAAATAGGAAATGCCAGCAGAGGAATGCAATGCAAGCCAGCTTTATTATCCTCATGTGCTCCATGCTGTCTCTGTGCCATACATTTACAGAGCTGCTAACCTTTTTTAAGCTCAGCCGTTCAGTCCCACACCACACCATTAGCATACGGGCTTCATGGAGGCTTTCATGAGGATTGAAAAGCTACCTAAAATGTTTGCAAAATAAAACATTCAGTGAAAGGATTAAGATAAAAAATGCTGAAAGGTTTTCAGCTCAGTGCCTCTGGAATGTGACATGTAACAAAATTGCCCAAATTACGTTCATTTTTTCAGTGAACATCAGGACAATACCTTAACTGCGTCAAAGGCAGGAGAGGCCACAGATACAGATTTGGATAATTTCTACCACACATTTTTATTGGAACATTATTATTATTTATTTTACTTTTGTATTAACTGTACATCACTTGCCAAACTGATGGGGCATAAACCACCAACATAACTGTTCTTTATTAGCTTTAGCACTTAACCTATGTTTCTTTCCCAACATTAGGCCATTCTGATTTCTACCATTTAACTTGGTGAATAATCCACTCAGTCTTCATCTATATTTTCACCTAGAACGTATGTATAGACCATAAAAAACATCTTTTTTGATTCTCTTCTAAACTACTTAATTTAGCTCCCTCACTTTCTCATCTGATGCTTTATATTCTATGGGTCATGTTATTTACTTGCTCTGTTTGGATTCTTTTTGGATTTCTCTGTATATGCCAATACCCTTCCCAAGCCATTAGCTCGAAGATTTGATTGCTTGTTCCATAAAAATACAGCTGTTGGAAACTTTTGTGCAAATACAGGAGGACTTTTGTCACATGTTATAGTGTACTCTGAAAACTGCTGTATGTGTTTTTAGTTGGTTGCTTGCTTCTCGGTAATTTTCTTAACTATTCCACCTAGTCTCAAAGGGCTCAAATCTGGATACTGTCCATTCCTACAGCAATAAAGGAGAAATGAACAGATTCTGCAAGGCTAGGACATACTCCCTGAATTAAAATCATATTTCACTCCCTGAAAGAGACCTCTGTCTCCAAAACCACATTGGAAAAAGATGCTCTCAGTGGAAAGTGGACAGCTTCCTGCTCTTGCTCTGATGGCTAGATTACACCTCAAGCTTCAAAATGCTGTATGAAATAACTGCTTAGTACCAAAATCTGGTAGCCCCATGCCCCCAGATCCAACCAGCAGCAAGGGTAAGCAAGTATTTCCAGTGGGCACACACACATGCATACAACACATACAAACAACTGGCCATATGTGTTCATACCAACAGACATATCCTCACCCACACAAACATAAATGGCACCAACAGCCTTACCCCACTGCCCTCTCTGGCTGACCATGAGAGGGCAGGGTATTGCTCAGGTTTTCTCACGTGCCATTGCTCCTCCATGCTCTTCTGCACACATGAACATGAGCTTTTTATTACATAACCTAAGACATGCACACAATGCTCCTTGGTATTTGTAGGGAGTTTATTTCCTTGTCCTCCTGTCTACTCAAAACACTGTAGAGGGTTTCTTCAGTGGGTAATTCAATCCAATGAAGTTATACCCTTGTTTCTTTTTTTTTTTTTTTTTTTAATTTATTTTTTCCCCCTGACTTTCCAAGGAGCTATGTGGTGCTAATGGAGCTAAGGAGTTATATGCTGCTAACAGTTACCTGAAGCTAGATGCCAGTTTGTGCCACCAGATCAGGTCTAAAGGTATAGATGCATGTGGGACCCCTCTTAAAGTAATTTGAGATGTTTGCACGGTACATATCTATGTCTGAACTCAGCAGTGAAACTGAACTTCGAGAAATCCACCTCACCAAGCTTTACATATCTGGCAAGCACTGACCTCCAAACTCCTTATTAAGACTCCCATTATATTCAGTGGAGACATAGTCAATAAAGTCAATGGAGATTAGAGCCCTATGCTCCGTATTTAAAAGATTGACAGCTACTTAACACATGAGATTGTATCATTGACTACAAAGGGAGCTCCAGTGTTAGGCTCGGAGGTAGAAACTTAGACTGCAAATGCCAAGGTTTGGCTAGATGAATCCCAACCAAGGGAGACTATGGGGAGGGAGGAAAAAATATTATTTTGCTTCCCCCCCCCCCAACTCCAGAGAACAATCTATCCTAGTTAATTCAGATAAGTACTTTAGGATGTGAATACATTATCTGCAGAGTGTCTATTTCTCTTCACTGGCTGTAGAAGGAGTCTAGCTTCTTTCATTGGTAGAAGTCTATGCTATGGAAATATTAGCATGGATTCCTCCAACACACATGATCTGAGATCCCACTAGATCTGCTACAGGATGAAGACTAAAGCAAGACAGTTCTGGGGTGATGTCCTGTCTGGAATTCATCTTCCTGGAAAAATCCTCTCTTCCCCCCACATGGCACATCTAAGAATCAAAAATATGTTGGCAATTAATCTGAACAGCATAACTAACGTGGCAAAACATCACTGTTTTACTGGTGCGTAGTTTGTGTATTTGTGTTTCATGCAGAATGACCCTCTATCATACCACAGAGAAGCCATATGAAATGTTGAATTTCTTTTGACGTTTCCCTGAGCTGCTGGAGGCAAGCAACATGCCCCCCACAGACGAGGTCCTTAATAGTCTTAATGATACCATGAGGATATAAAGTGATCTAAGCCATATATTCACACTGTATGAGATCACACAGCATCAAAACTTTGATAGATGCCTCTGCTATTTGCTCATCCTTAAGGAGCAATGACCCGAACATTAGCATGTCTAGTAAATTGTTCTAATGTGTGGTGAAAGGGGACTAATGGATACAGTAATTGATTGTTTGATGGATAGCTGGGGAGCCCTTTGATTATGAGTTTTTGCTATGGTCCAAGACATTTTCATTCTCCAGTTAACCCAGAGCTGATTGCTCGCATGAATTATCTCCTTCTCTGCCTGCAAATATCATTCTCTTAATAAATATTTCATAAGAAACAAACTGATGGTTGGGAGAGAGGAGAAAGCAGATGCTCGATGCTGTGTCTTTTGAAGACATTATAAAGCCTAGAGAACAGACACAGAGATTATCCATGAAATGTGCACGTGCCAGACAAGAGGTCTTAGCTTCTCCAGGATTTAGTGCTCAGAACAAAACAAGAAGCAGGAAGAAACCTCACAGTCAATTTAAATCAGTCAAGGGAGGTCCAGTATGACCCAAGAAGGATGTACCAAAGTGGAGAAGAAGCTATTTTAAAGTTGGCTTCCTCACAAATTCCACCTTCCTCTGTCCCAAGATCCAAGCTGAACTTTCATGTTACAAGCAGAGGCCCTGACCAAGAAGAAAAATATCATCAAGAAAACAGACTTAAAATTCCTAGGAACTAATGGCTGAAGGCTGAATTTTGATCCTTGTGAAGCTTATGGAAAAATCGTCATGGATCTCAATAAGTCTTTTTGACTATTTTTCTTCTCTTGGTAACTCCTTGAAAAATGTTTACTACTTTTATTTGCTTTCATCTTATCTAATTCTTTCTTTTAAATACCTGGACTAAACCTGATTGTTTTGTTTCAGCAGGATGCTTTTATCATTGCACACAATTACAGTTCTGAGTTATGAAGGTTGCTACTCTTCTCTACAAAAATACTACCCTGTTCTCCTAAAAGACAGTGCAGAAACCAGGCAAAAGAACAATCAGTAGAAAATGGACTGTGTTTCGCCATTCGCACTCCCAGTCCCTGCTCAATCCCATTTCATATCCCTTCATTATAGGTTTTATTTAATTAGCCCACAATGTCGTGTGCAGCTCCTTAAAAACATCAGTCTGTTAGACAGTGAGAGCCTTGAAGAAGGGACTTCATTTTTATATTTGGTTAACATTTTGGGAGGACTCATACTGGTATCTGAAATGAAGCAGAAGAGGAAAAAGCCCTCAATGAGTTTGTACTAAGGCTTAAAAAATCATCCACAGTCAAGGACTGTTGGCTTTCTTCATATTTCAAAATAGAAAAGACAGCAATGTACACAGACCATGCTTTTAGCCTCCATTGGCTCAGTCGAGGAGAGGAACTTGATAAACTAAAGCTTCAGTCAGAAGTAGTTTGCTACTACACAGAAAGGAGTCACTACACAAGCTAATCCCAATTTGTTTCAGAGCTGCACACTTAATATGCTGAGAACTGCCACACTTTTAAAATCTGCTTTCATTGAAAAATTGTTGATGAGCAAAATAAATAATGTTCACTATTACTCTCCACCCTGAGAATGTTCCTTGGGTGCTGAGATACTCTTATCTTGTTTTCCTAGCTGTTCCTTGAGCATATTTATATTGTTAGTCTCACAGTAGGTTTCATTATGTCAATAAGCACAATTTAAA
Organism: Nettapus auritus; assembly: GCA_011076525.1. NCBI lineage: Eukaryota > Metazoa > Chordata > Aves > Anseriformes > Anatidae > Nettapus > Nettapus auritus. The sequence continues at coordinate 148,029,082 of CM021766.1, forward strand.
CATTAATAGTATGGCTATGGGCAGAAATGTAACTGATCGTATCACATGCAATAAACGGGGGAACACATGGCAAGGAATTGGCTTCAACGCTCTTTGCTATCAATTCTTCACCAAAGTTTCTACAGAGGAGAAAGGCATGAGTAAGAGATGGGGGAGGAGGAGAGACAGTAACAGAGAAAGAGGCAGAACTAGCTTAAAACATCCCTCCTGCCTTCTGGAAAGGAGACTTTTTTTTTGCCACAGTAAGTGGCAACAGAGAAAGTGGTAAAAGTGATAATAGAAAAAAAAAATGCGGAAAAGAAAATAATTGGAAAAGCCCTCTTTAAAGGTAAATCCTAAATTGTCTCCTGATCTGTTATTAGAACAAGTGAGGTAATTGTTGACAGATTTAATGCTGGACATTTATTTTCCATGCCCAGTTGTGGACAGTGGCTAAGAACATAATACCACCATGTATTTTAACATAATTGTTAGGTTTCACACTGACTTTCTCCATGGAAAGTGCTCTATGGATTACTGAAACTGTCTATGGAGGACAGTGACACTTCCTATCAGTAGAGGTGTAGGGATCTGGTTCAATGCTTTTAAGTGCCTCACAGGTTTACAATATCTTTCTTCTGGAGTCCTTGCATTTCCTTCCACCAACCATGCTTTTACCCGTGGTGCTGCTTAGCTCAAACACAGTTGTGCTAATACAAAAGGCACTTATCCAATTCATATCTTTCAAAAAAAAATTCTTCTTCTGTCAGATTTGGAAAATGGAAGGGGATGAGACCAGCCTGATGTTGACTTATCTCTAAGTCCTTGAAATATGTCCTAACAATATTGATATGTGGGTTATTTTTTTTTTTTTTTTTTAGGAAAATATATTTTCCTGAGTTTTGCTAAAGTTTTACAATGCTCTGAGCATTGCATACCACCTAACATCCCAGGACTTCTTCAAAGAGGAGTCATGATAATTCTGTTGTCCTTGGCAAGCATTGTCGTTGATAACCATATCCTGCTAACCACGACACTTTTATTGGATTGGAGTGACAATCGTGCTATTCTTCTCCTCCATTCTCACCCTAACATGCAGTGGCAGTGCCCAGTCCAGCACTCCTCAGAAAGTGTCAGCATTCTCAAAAACAAATTCAAGTCAAGTCCTTCCACCCCAACTTGCTCTAAATATGCCTCACAGGTCTCATGAGTAATGTACCTACACAAAGAGATCTCGGAAAATGCATGAATTGTGCAGGAACATAAATTTTGACTGAACAAGTGATGAATAAAATGCAGAGCAACATCCTCAGATTTTGGGCAAAGAATATATAATCATTCAGTGGTGTTTGCGAAACATGTCAGGCTCTGTCAGGAAGAAGGGTTATAAATAAGTGTGAGGTAGATACTTAATAATGCTATTTCATATCTATGCAATAATGAACTTTAATTATTTCTTTGGGTTTCTTTCTTCTTTTACTGTAGCAGATGAGTCAAGCCCAGATGTGTAATGAAACTGATACTGGCATCACAGCATTTTCTTTAGAGGTGGCTGAAAGAGCTCTACAGATCAGCTGCCAAATCATTTCTTCTCCTGTGGGGTTTCCTTCATGCATCTCACCCAGAATTTAATTCCTTCACATATGGCATGAGTGAATCACGGTGCAAGGAATTTTCCTGATGTAAAAGGTTTTGCAGACAAGCGGTCCTCTCGCATCACTTGTTCTGCAATGAAGCCAAAGTCCTCTTTGTCATACTCGGAGAGGGAACCTGCCAAGAGAAGCTACTTGGCATGGTATGTTAAGAACTCCATGTATATCTTTGCATTCAGAACATATGGAAGTTAATTTACAGCTTATCAGTAACCTTCTCACCAAATATTTGTGCCAGAGAACAAGGAGATTGACTTGTTCCCTGCTGAGATGCTGGGAATTAATGGAGGATATCAAAAGGAAAATTCAGAGCCGCTAAATGTAATGATGTTGGATAAATATGAAATACCTCATTCATTCATTGACTCTTCAGTAGAAATTCAGTGGAAGAACAAAGCAATGTAGCACATAACCCCTTTTGCAAAATCCCTTCCTGTCAATGCCTATTATGATTACATGACGTTTACAAATAAGTCATACGAGATGGACCTCACTGAAAGAGTTTAATTCCACCTTCCATCTTTCCTACTCTGTAAGCACGGCCCATGGCAGCACAACCCTACTGAGAGGAAAATTGGATGTTTCTCAAATCCTCACACCATGAAAACAACATGGCCCAGTTCTTCTGCTGTTACAGAGAGAAGCTTTCAAAGTCAATGAGGGGTATCCAGAAGTACTTGACTTAACTCTGCATATCTACTCCCAATCCCACACTTAGTACTCTAGTGCTAAAGAGTGGTTAAACAAACCCATGGAGCACATACCGTGCAGACGCCTTACATGCCAAAAATACACACCTCCAGACCCACCAATCTCCACTTCCTTCTGAGAATCCCAAAATAAAACAAAAACAAACAAACAAACAAACAACAACAACAACAAAAAAAAAACAGATAACCCATTCCATGGGTTACTCTGGGAACAAATACTTTGTGTTTACTGCAATGACAAAGTCAAATCTCCTAGGCTCAATATAACCTGCTCTATGACCTACACTCTCCATCTTACCTCTGCCTTTTCTGTAAAACAGGGATGGGGAAGAAGCACCACTGGTGAGTTGTGAGATTCAAGACTGCAGAATGAGAAAGTCAAGATGGCCAAAGGGTGATTAAAGGGATTTTGTGTGAACTTAGGTCTCTACGGGAGGGCAATGCCTGCAGTCTTAGTAGCAATACTAGGAAGAGAAAAAGGTTTTATAGTGATGGATATCATCAAGAACAACAACAACAACAAATAAATAAATAAATAAATAAAGTATCTCAAAAGAAGAAGAATTAGTGTAAGACATGAACAGAAATAAAATCCCACATGGAGCAGATGCAAAGTTGTAAAATTACTATATGAGGAACAAAGCATATATAAAAACAAACAAACAAACAAACAAAAACATATCCAAAAGTCATCATTTTAAAGAAAAAAGAAAGAGTCGAACGGAAGAGTTCGAACACTCTCGAACAGTGCAGCATCCTTCCCTTTGCTTGTCCACAAAACCCCTTCTCCTGCCTTTTCTTTATCCCAGCCCATTCTTGTCTGACAGTTCCAACCAGGCAGGCATCCAGAACATGAACACCACTATGAAAACCCCTTGATATCCCCATCACCTTGCACTCACACAGCTGAGCTGAGGTTTATTGTTAATTTAAATCATTTGGAACCTGTTAAATTCACAGATTGGCACAACTCCTTGCTGTACCCACTGATATGATACTGTGGCCCCCCCCCCCCCTCACCCATCACAGACACTCACGGCCCCTAATGAACCCCACCTCCGTGCAGATTTTATCCCATCTCAGTGCTAAGCAACAACAAACATCGATGGTTTGTCAAGCCTTCTCTGCTGCCGCTCTCATCCAAGCACGCTAAAACAAGGCTCCTGTGTCTGATTCAGGGAATCCTGTGCCAGCAGATGGCACTCCGGAATGTGCAGCATCTGCAGCTTCCCTCACCCCATCACCAGCAACTCCTGGAAGAGGCTTTTTTTCTGTGCCCAGTTCATCACTGATGCTTTTAATCGTGCTTGAATAGTGGGGTCATCAAGGCACCTCACACACCATGGCCATCAAACTTCCTGGTCCTGGGCTTCCAGAAGTGGTCAGTATGTCATGCTGCACACAAAGCCAAATTCCTACTCTCTTTCCTTAAGTTACCTCAGCAATTACAAACTGCTGGGCACAGAAAGGGAGAAAACACCAAAACACCTTAACACTTTCCTTACCCACCAGAAATCAGTTGTGCTTGCAAGCAGGTGCTTTGATTACTTTTTTGTTGTTGTTGTTCTGATTTTTTTCTTGGTTTTGTTTTTTGTTTGTTTTGTGGTGTTTTATTTTCTTTTTTTTTTTTTTTTTTTTTTTTTTACTTG
>CM021766.1:148033171-148063128 GCA_011076525.1 Nettapus auritus
TTTTTTCCTTGAGCAATCGTTTGTGTTTCTCATCATGCCACTATTAACCTCTTCAGGAAAAAGTATTCCCATATAGAAAAAATATAAAGGGGAAGTGGAAGTGTGCAAGGAGCTTAGAGTCTGAGTGGAGGCGAAAGACAATACTGAAGCTCCTCATTTTAAACAAGTGAAATGAGGGATGCAAACCGTAACTGATAACGTGTTGCATAGACTGGAAGCAAGATCTTCACCTTTTCCCCATGCAAAGTCAACTTCATGGAAACAAGACTTTTTGTCCTATTTTCCAACAGTTTCTCCATGCAGAGGAATAAACCCTATAGAATTCCCCATCTCTTATCCTCCATAAAAGAAGGAGTTGAAGAACACATTGCACCTCTTATCTGCAGCATGAGTTCTGCTTTGGGAAATTGCACAAGTTGGAGCAGGACAATGGCTCTGCTTTGCTCTGTGTCTGCACTTACCACAATCCAAGTGTCTGTTATCACAGAATTATAGAATATCCTGAGCTGGAAGGGTCTTTCAAGAATCACGGGGCCCAACTCTACCTTTTTGAGGCTCCAACCCATCACGTGAAAATAAATAAATAAATAATAATAATAATAATAATAATAATAATAAACAGCATAATTACCTTCTTAATGCTCACCCCAGCACACTGCATGGTAACAAAGCTTTAATTAAGATGAGATTAACGAATGGGATGCTGCAAAGTTTTGCTGTGTTTTACTGCAGGTGGCACATTAAGAGGCATTCTTGGCAGCTTGCTGTTGCTACGAGGAATTGCCTCTTTGAACATCCCCAGGAGGTGAATGCCCTACGCTGGCTTGGCTGCATCGCTCCCCTGGGATTCATCCACAAGCAGGAGGAATCACAAGGGTGACGCTGAGCAGGTACCAGCCCCACGACACCGATTTGCTTCTGACAGTACCAGTGCTAAGCAACACTCAGAGCTCAGTCTTTTAATTCCCATCTATGCATGCGTGAGCATGTCCAGGGAGATTTCAGCGGGCTTTGCCTGCAGCACATGCTGGGAACCATCTCAGTTCAGAGACCGGACAGTCAGACACAGCTGGAGAAGTCTCTTTAACTTAAGGGAATTATTTGCTATCCATGTGCCTTCTCAAACTGGAGGGAGAGTTATAAAGGAGAACCAGTGCCTGTGCTCATCTGTACGCACATTTGTTTTATTTATCACACAGGATATTGCTATCAGCTTAAAAATAACCGTTTGAAACACCATCTGCAGCACATCACTTATCTCAAAGATCCCGGTGTACTTTATAAAGCAACTATATATAAATCCCCTCTCTGATATATGCCTAGCTTTATGATTGAATTCCAAAGGTGTTTGAGCATCCTGGGGGAACGAGAAGTGAAGATGAAACTCCACAATAAATCCAAACAGCAGTGAGAGCTTAATTTGGCAAAATAATGCAAACCTGGGTTATAGTTTTCGGCTGGGCACCAGAACGAAGTAGCAGAACAAAGAATCCTAATTAGAAGACTGGTTTTGTGTTTGCAGTAAATCAGGAATATTGGTGATAAGTTCTAAAAATCTGAGATAGCAAGGCTGCCAGGTGGATTTGGGGGCTGGTAGGTGTACCAGCTGGGGCATCACACAGCATTTCACAGATGATATATATTATTGTGGTGCCCTCTACATAGGAGCCAAGGGGGTTAAATAACTTGGAATCATGTTGTGGACACAGCATTGGTTATTTAGACCCTGAAAATAAATCAAATGGAGCCCAGAAAGGTCACCAAGTTTTACTTTTCACCCTGGTGAGCCAAGGGTTAACCTATTTTCAAATATATTTTGTCATGGGAAAATACCATTGCCATTCACATTTAATCATGTGATAAATGCAGCCATCAGCGTGGGTTTAGAAGAATACAATTTCCTTCCTTTCAATAATCCATCTCCACAGGGGGTTTTTAATGTATTAAATAACACTGCATTCACTTTGGAGCAAGGTGACACACTCAGTAAGGTTTCACATTTGTTTCTCCAGTTACTATGTGATCTTTGCCTGGGCAAAAGTCAATTTAGACTGCTGCAATGCAACTTCTGCAAGGTGGGGTTGGAGCGGAGGGCATGCATGGGGTCGGACAAGCAACCACATCACACCAGCAAGGAACTACTTCCACTTGCTTATTGCATCATCATGCTTTTGCAAAGGAGAATGAATTTTTTTAAAAAGGGAACATATAGGGGGAAAAAGCCACTGAACTAGAGTGAACAAAATTCAAGCTGGCAGACCAATACGTGCATGAATTTTTTGATATTACACTAATAGCATTGTGGTCCAGGTGCCCTACAGATCCACCCTACATGCACCAGCTCTGAGCTTGTGGCCTGCATTTTCTTTCCTCTTACAGCGCTGTCAGGATGGACTCTCGCTTGCCACAGCTGAGGATAGCTTTTCCCATCTTTCTGGGCACAGCAGCCCCTTCCACAAATGAGCTGTCTTTGAACGAAAGAAGAAATTGGTATTTGCAACATCCTTTAAATTTAGCACCCAGGAGGAGACAGGAGCACTGTAACTTCCCAGGCAGCTGGCACAAGCAATGGGATGGAAAAGTATTTAAGTATTTGCAGTGCTGTGTCTATGAGGAGGAATTATTCTGTTATTATTCCTATGGAGGAATAGTAACGTGGGTATAAGTTGAGATGCGGAGGATAAAAGAAATAAAATAAACCCTCTGCCTTCATCCTCTGAAAACATAAAGACCTCTGTTCTTTCTCACTTACATTAAAATAAAATTTAAAAAAAAAAAAAAAAAAAAGGAGAACAACAAAACAAAACAAACAACAACAACAACAAAAACAGAAAACCCAGTTAATGAGTACAAAACTTTTTGGTCAGGTGCAGATACAGGCAGCTGCAGTTTTTAGCTAAATCAGCAGAAGCTGGCAAGCAATGCAGGCTTATGCCACGAAAGGAGCTTGACAGCTGATTGCTAGGGAAAATCCACAGTGCTGAGGTTGTTGGGGAGATTTTGGAAATGGCAGCTTGGGATGGATTTGCTCTTTTCTTATTTTTCTCCATCCACAAAATAGGGGGCTATGGGTTATTGGAAGATAAAGCTTTTTATTTGTTTGCTTGTTTGTTTGTTTGGAAATGCCCTAGTGGGATTCAGAGCTTTTCTTGTTCATTTTTACACGCAGCACTGAAGCCTGCTGCCCCACCAAACATGCGCATCTGCAGGCAGCACGAGGAACATGGGCACTTTTCCAAGAGCTTCATCGCAAGCATGGAGGGAGGATTCTTCATTTTAACTCCCACAGTTGCAAGATGCTGCATCCCTGATGTGTCAGAGAGGGAGTTTAGTGGTTAGTCAGTCAAGTACTGTATCGATGAAGCCCACTGGCATCTCCATTGGGAACGTAAGGGCCAGGTTAAAAAAAGAAAAAAGAAAAGGATTTGAATACCTTTCAGCCCACTTATTAAATTCCTCTATCAGAGAAAGATATATATATATAATATTGTTTAAGAAAAATGCTTTAATGATTGCCTTAAAAAAATGCCCACGCATAAATAAAGACAAGAAAAACTAGCCAAGTGATTTAACTGCTAGTTATTGACAGCCCTAAGAAGAGGAGTGGGTTGATTAGAATATGGCTTTTAATGGATGTACACTCATCTAAAACAAAGTTGATGTTATTGAAATAACACCTTTTACAGAAGTAGCTGCATTGAAAATGACCTTGAAAAGGCATAGCAATTACTACCACACATGGAAGATAGATTATTGCCAAAGCTAAGGCTTGATTACCTAAGATATACCAGCCAGACTGGAACATTAGGATCTGGGATGAGTGCTAAGATAAGAAGTTGGAGTCAATAAAATAAATGAGTAAATAAAAAGCTCCATTTGTCCAGGCAAAAGCCTTACTTTGATTGTGTAAAATTCCATTTTATGTTTCAGAAAAATACACGCCGCAACCTCTCCAGAAGTGGAAGCCGGTTTCAGACCGGGCTTTGGACTTCCAGCACAAAGAGCACCTATCGCATTAAAAAGTAATTGTTAATTATCATCCAAAAATAGCCTGCTGGCATTTCCTTAGCCTGCAAGATCCTCAGGGTGGCACAATCCAATAGCTGAGCTTATCATCTACCATGATAAGGGCCCTGCAAAAATAGAAGCCCAAGTCACTGCAGTCATTACACACACACACATACATATATGCAGTTTATGCAGATATTATTGCCAAGAAATTATTCTCCCATAAAGGCACGGATTGGATCTTGCTGCCCCAAAATGAGAATTTCTCTCTAAACCACATAAAAAGAACAACTTCATAAACACAGGAAGAAAAGGATGCTTCCTGTGATAAGGAAGTCCATTTAAAGCATGAATAAATTGATGCAGTTAGGAGAAAGAAGCTTGTAATGCAAATAGAGGTTTATTATCCTTTTTTTTTTCTGCTTCTAAGAAACATAATTTACTAACCTTTGTGAAAAGGGTCAAGTGGGCTTATGGAATAAGAGACAAAGGCATCTCTTTTGGCAACTGCCATATCCCAGAACAGTAATTATCCTTCCCTCTTCCCATGAGCGACAGGAAATGAAGAGGGGTGCCATTACACTATGAGAATTACTGTAATTTTGATTTCTAAAAATTGCCAGAAAAGTTTCCTCTTTAAAAAAAAAAAAAAAAAAAAAAAAAAAAAAGTCTGTTCAGATTTTTGACGTGGTTTCAATTTAAAACTCATTCCTCAGTTTTCCTTCCCCTCTCCCAGTCCTTTGGGGAAATTGGCTACAGAGTTCAAATGGTGAGAAACTCAAATTTTCTTCCTCAAGAACAGAGAAAGTAAATGACCCCATGTGGTCACTGAGGATCCAGGAGAGATAGAGGTGGCCTAAAAACATGTCACAGATGCAACAACGATGCACCAAGTGTGCTATCCCTGCTAGGTACTGCCAGGGACAGATCCTTAGCAGCCCAAAGTTTTTCAGTTTAATCTGCTGTTGGGTTAAATATCACTTGAACTTGTTCAACCATGGGCACAATAACATATTCTTCTTTCAACGGGAAGGAGATGATGTGAGATGAAAAATAATTAAAAATAATTAAAAAGAAAGATTCTTTTCACTGCCTGTGCTCAGAGAGATTATTGGCTATCTTGTGGATTTTCTGCAGGCTATCATTTATTACTTTAATATTATGGATGGTCTATTCCGTGCTTACACAGAACATTATCATATTTTATTATACCCAGCTGCTGCCCTGTGGGATGGACTCATGCCAAGAGGGAAAGGTCTATCTAGCTGCCCAAACTCTCCTACCTCTGACCATGCTGTCCTGGGCTGCTGGGGGACTCTCAAAATACCCCCTTACCCCAGAGGGCTTTGTTTCTGAAAGGAGGAATGGATGATTTGCACCAAGGTCATTCCAAGGGGGAGAAAGAAGCATCCAAGGGACCTCTGCCCCATACATAGGGAGGAACCGGAGGCGATCATCCCTGGACTGGTGTACCACCAAATACCTCACCAGCTCTGCAACAGCATTTCTCAGTCATAGGAAGAGAAACAGAACTGCTTCTTTCCAGGATTCCCCAGTGCACTCTCTTAATGAGACTTCCGAGGTCTCATTTTGGCCACTGGCTGAATATTTAAAATTGGTTTTAAAAGATTCAAGTGAAAGGGATTTTTTTCAATTATTTTCCACAACCCGCTTTCAACAACAATCATTTAGCATTGTAAAAATTTGTGTCTTTCAATACATAACACAGCTATAGAACTAAATTGATTTGTCTACACACAAATACATTCATACAAACATATATTTGATTAAGAATTTATATAACTTCAGGCTTCAAGGAATTTTGGATCAATGCCTTTCTTTTGCTTTTATAAATGAATAAACACAATTAAACATTTCTTGCAGCAAACCACAATGGGCAGGAGAATAATTCTGAAGCTTCACTTTCCAATTGTTACTTATTGTACCTACTACTTGGGTCTAGGGAATTAATTACTCTATTATTAAAGTCCGTGCTACCAAACACCCTACCTCTCCCACCCACTGATGGAAGAGAGGAACTATATGAACATCCATACGGAAAAACTAGCATTCTTCAAACCTCTTATAATTTGCTGCAATAAAATAAAGCATAAAATAAAAACAAAGCCCTGCAGGCAAGCAGAATTTGAATTAAGACTGGATCACCACCAGGGTGAAGAAGTTGACCATGCAGTCTCACAAGACCCATAAATCAGGTCCCCTGAACATAGGTAGTATTTTGCATTACTGTATAGAGTGGTAACTTTAACGCCATAATATACGCACATGCTGGTCAGGTTACAGTTGCTGTGGGAACTATAATTTTGTATGTTCTGACCAATTTGCAGCTGACAAATAGTAAGTAATATAGTCACCACACTGCATTCCCTTCAGCAGGTTTCATACATCCAATTTCTCTCATATTTGAAGGAGCAACAAAAGAAGACACACATAAAGCTGCAAATATATAGGGAGCAGCTGAAATGGATGTGAATTAACCATCACCCTTTTCAAGCAGTTTGCATGAAACCTTACGTGTCCCCAGCCTGAGCAATCGTCACTGCATGGAAATGGTTGTGCTTTGGGGCATGATACACATGGAAGCAACACCTTGTAAGCATCCATCCCAGGCACATGTAAAAATGTGCGTGAGCCTACTTCTGAGTCAGAAGCATCTCACCAAGGAGTTATTACAACACACTATTGCTGAACCATTTTAGCATGTTTTCTGTTGATGCTGCCTGACTGACACCAAATTGTTACTTATGCAGACTCCAGATGGGTAGGATTTCTACCCATTTTAATGTAGAAGGGTTTGTCCTGCTCTTCCCCCAGCCTCCCTTTACTTCCAACCCCACCATCGTCTGTGTCAAGGATTTTTACATGGTGATCTTGTTAAGACCAGAGATGTTCAACCTCTCCAATCCACTCTACTGACAGGCTGTAGGCTAACAAAGTTGGTTAAAAGCACAAGAAGCAATTTGATATACATGGCACGAAAAATAAATAAAATAAAATTCACAGCTATGTTGCGTAAAATAAACACTTTTAATGCACGCCAGGATCCCATTAGCCCTCTTGGCCACCAGGGCACACTGCTGGCTCATGGTCAACCTGTCGTCCACCAGAACCCCCAGGTCCTTCTCCTCAGATCTCCTCTCCAGCAGGTTGTCCCCCAGCCTGTACTGATACTTCCAGTTGTTCCTTCCCAGATGCAGGACTCTACACTTGCTCTTATTATCCCTTACCCCTGAGCTCAACCATTAAAACCAATGACTCTTTGACATTCATGGGATTTGACCATAATTCAAGAATTTGACATTTGTGACCACAGAAAATTCTTGTGTCTGATACTGATCATCAGTTGGCTCGATCAGAATGCTCGATGAGGGTAAAGGAATACATTAACACAGCACTCAAAGGCCTTAGGTTCATTGACACCTAAGCCCAAGCAAGTAAGAACAAGGTTTGATGATGAATCATAACTAGCTAAAATCTATGTAATATTAAAGCTCTGATCCATTGACTTTCCCTAATGGTTGGGTCTTCAGTGACATCACCACCCTCCCTTACCAAGAAGCATTAGTGTTACAACTATTTCTTACAACTATTTCTTACTATTCCTTACATACACATTTCTTACATACACATTAAAGAGGATGTGGAAAACCATGTAGTACAGCAAGGTAGGGAGTAAAGAGTAATTAAAAAAGCAGAAAATGTGCTAAGCACCCTTTAAAAAAAGAGAGAAGATGAGAGTATCAAGGATATCAAAAATAATTAGTAAAATTAGACATACAGTTCTGTTTTCTTGGTTGCATGCTATCAAATGCAAACACCTAAAAGCTGTTCGGTGTGTAGGACTTGAAAGGCCAACTTAATCTCTGCCAGACTCACACTACAGCGTAACTGATCTCCTGGCATGAAACCTGTCATGGAAATCTGTGGAGATGTCTTAAGCTCACTCACACTTATATGTATATAAATGCACTTATATAGCTATGTGTATATATATAAGCATATACATACATATTTACACATACACACATTTACACCCTTGCAACCTACTTGCACAGACACATATTTCATTATATATAAACACACACATGAATGAATGTATGTGTGAATCTAAATATATGCATAGAATTATATATACTCTGACAACATATAGTATTTTTGACAAACTTCCTAATATAGGTAGAAAGTGGGAAAAAAGGTTGTATTTGCATACATTTATAACTGTTAGACACAGTTTAATGTAGATGAAGAACACAGAATACATGATTTCTATTAAAACTGAGGACAGAGCTTTGATAAAAACCCATCTCAGCTCCTTTGATAAAATTGCACTTTGAGTGTGATTTCACTTCACCTAGGAGCCCTGCTCCCAGGGAAGTCGGTACAGGACTGTTCTTTGTTGAATTTCAGAGTAGACAAAACCCCCAGAAAGACCAGAAAAATAGTTCCATGAGACACACATGAACTTACCTGTTTGCTACTTCTCTGCCCAGTAGGAAGCAAAGCTTTGGATTTCTCTGCTATTTTCTGTAAAACATGGAAATTAAATTAAATTTAATTTAATTTTAACAAAATAAAGGAAAATGGTTGAGAAAACAGAATCCAAACACTTCGGGAAGAAATCATATGAAGCTATTTCTTCTGCTTTTTAAAAGAACAAGACAAAGACAAAACTCTTGCTATTTAGGAAAAGAAAGGGAGTATAACTGCATGAAAAAGTTTGGTCTTGCAGGAATTAAAAGTCTTCAAAGCTTCCAAAATGACAAGGTTATCAAAACCAAAACGTATATTTAAGAAATGACAGCTAGGATGTGGATAAGTAGCAATTTATCACTCAGATTGGTTTCCTGACGCAACCGGGCATTCACAAAATGCGGTGGCTAATTTTGGCACTTCTGAATTGATGACAGTTTTGTGGTTTTTTTTGAAAGCCACACATACAGTTCAGATGGATTGTACTCAGGAGCACTAAAAAAAGTATGAAAAAGGTGTGTGCACACCAGGGTGGGGTCCTTTACCCCCATCCTTCCAAACTCTCATTTAATGGGATAAAGCCATTTAATTTAAAGTCCCCATACTTGAGTTTCTGAATAGTTTTTCAATTATTATTATTTTTTAATCATAGCCAGCAAATGTTGGGGAATCAATTAGAGTGGTTCTAATAGAGATAAATTATTAAGCTTATGTTACCAGCCAAATTGCTTTATGCCAATATAATTCCACTATATTCTTCCCAAACTCACTGTGGTAGTATAAGAAAGCAGTGAGAGTTTGTGCAGGTTGTGTTTGCACAGAACTTGATTTAATGTTCAAATTTGTTATGCGCAGGTAGCAGTGTGGGAGAGAGACGTGGTTTGAGGATGGTAAATTTAGGCTGTTACTACAATGTTTAAAAGCAAAGCAAATGTGCACATCAGTGGAGTCTCCCAGGGTAAAGTGGGAGAGCAAAATGCAAACGGAAGAGCTGGAGTTCAGGTTTTGTTTGTTTAATTAAACAGCTTGATCTCCATGACAGGTCCAACCCACAAGATGTGTTTGGAACGCTTCTGGCACAGCACAGCCATACAGTGGGTTAACATTTAGCATAAATATCAGCATTGTCCATACCTTATCTGCAAGCAGAGAAGGGGAAAGGGACACCGCGCAACCACTTCTTGCTTTCTTATTGAGTGGAGAAATGCCAAAAAATGTCATGGCTAAGCCAGGGGTACCACTGAAAGTCCACTAGCTACACAAGCCTGCAAAAGCACCATTTCTTGTATTTTTTTTGCTATTGCTGCAGAACTGTTCAGCAGTCACATGCATGCGCATATTTCAATATAATGAAAAACTCCTGGGCTGATAAAATAAAAGTAGGAGGGAATTACATATGAGCAGCTATGGAGATGAGCACTATGCAGATGTTGCACACCCCTGGGAGCCACGCTTGCTCTCACTTAGCACGTTCCCCAATACACATGCTGAAGGGGGGAAGTGAGAACCCCTCACCTTCTGTACAGCTCCGTATCTCTGGATAGCATCAGACAGCTGGTTCTTCAGCCTGTCCAATTGAAGTCGTTCCTGCTGTATTAGGAGAAGAAAGGACTGGTTAGCAGGTCTGTAGGGATAAATCAAATTGTTGACTTAACTCAAACCACCTGAGTTGACTCTGACTATCGGGAACAGTCCTGGTGGGAGACACCAAATAAACAAGGTGGACAAAACTGAAATGTGGAATTTAAAAAAAGAAAAAAAATCCCATTTCACTGGGGATGCCAGGATGCAACTATACTTTGCTCTTTCCAGCGATTCCAAAAATACCATCTTGGGTATCTGATGTAACACTCATGTCAGGACTGCAGCATAGTCTGCAATTGGAGCTAGACACCCTCCGTGCCAGCAAAATGAGGGGCGAGGGGGGGTATTTTGCTCTCCTGCCTGCTTACGTGGAAGGAGTTTCAATTCTGTAACTGTTCTTAAAGACTCATGAAGCACAAGCAAATAAAGACCTTAATGCCATAATGAGAAGAAAATGTCTGTAGCATTGTATGCTGCTTCTACTTGCTATAACCCAGCCTCAGACTAAGCAAACAAAACCCAATATATGCTAAAGCTACTACACCGAAATGTTCACTTTACAGCACTTTCAGCTCTTTCAGACAACTGCTTAAGAATGCAAAAGTGTGTTTTATGGAGGATAGGATAAACATCTTTAATTTTTAATGGTAGTATTTTCATAGAGAAAAATATCTTAGTTGTACAGTTCATCATTCAAAGATTTAAAACCTTTTGTAGAACAGGGCAAATATCATTACTCCCATTCTACCAATAAAGGTCTATAAACTTTGTTACATACACAAAATAAGACAAGACTGCCACCCTGGAGAGCTGATCTAATGGTCTAGTACTCATCCTACAGAAACCTGGAATCCAGATCCTCTCTATTTAAGCCCTTTGAGATTAGTTTAAAACAAAGCCCTAAAATAACCATGTGCTATTTTACATCAGTCTCCTGCCTTATATCACACTGAACAACTTATATCAGTATCTTTGCTCCTGAAATACTACCAGGTTGCCCAGTTGGGCAATCCTGACTCCAGCAGCACCTGGAGCTTCAAGGGAAGTCAGAGAAACTCCCAGCACACACCTTGCTGGCTCTGCGTTATAGCTGGAAAATAGGGGACAAATAAAGGCTTTTTTTTTTTTTTTTTCTTGGTTTTCCGTGTGTGCATTCCAAGCAGTACATAGAATAATGGATTGGAAAGGACTGACTATAAAGCTCCAAATTAATGGAAGGCTTTTCACGCTGTAAGAAATTTTATGGGAAGAAAGTTTGAAATGCTACCCAGATCCCCAAGAGGGACTTGCCGACCCAGCAATCGATACCCACCAGAATCATTAATTCTATATAAGGGAGAAGGACTACAGACTTTATGTAAAAATTTGTAGGTTTAATTATTTAAACTGCACATGGTTAGAAAAGAAGAGTTTAAGGGAAAAAAAAAAAATCTGTTAAATGAATTGACCAGGGAGCAGAAAAAGTTATTATGTGATGCCAGTTGAGAGCAGTGAGTTTATTCCTCAAACTACCATAATTGTTTATGTGTCAATTTCCTTCAGCTTCTAAATATTCCCCCTTTAACTTAGCAATTTTTCTCCACATGACAGTAAAAGCTATTCTGTTGACAGTTTTCAGTGGACACAACATTGGCTTCAAAGGTTAATAATGACGTTTTCATGTGACACTATAATTGGTTTTAACGTGTCCTTGGCTGATTCCCCTATATTCCCAATTTATGTCACAAAATGGAACCCAGAGACCAGCACATAACAGCCCAGATATCCATACCTCCAAAAAGACATTTTTTGTTTCATCAGGATCTGGTGTAATTATTCTCAGAGTAAGAGAAAGGAAAAAAAAAAAAAAATAGACCTTGCAGTCCACCATGAACCAAATCAACGTGTTAGCAACCTCCAAATATTAAGGTTGGTCCCTATAAATGGAGAACAATCATTTCAGACTTCCCTCCCTATCCTCTGGAGGACACTACTATCCATTCATTTTGTAGGTGGTTTAAATTGCACATGGTCTTCTACCAGTTATAAATGTAGCCGGGGGTGATTTGTCTCTTAAATCCTTTTCTCAGGCTCCTGCTCACAAGTGACTTAAATCTGGTCTGTAAAAACCACCTGGACAAAGCCTGGTTCTATTTTAAGGGCAGAGTTTCCTCCAGGTGTGAGGATGGTGAGAACAGTGTTGTAGTACAGGATTTTGGAGAATGGCAGGAGTGAGTGAGGGTTAAGCCCAATTTGGGTAAATTTCTGACCCAGAAAATACACAGATGCAAGAAGCAAGGACATGATAGAAAACTGATGTCCATAGTCAAGGAGAAAAGAATTGTCTTTCTTTTTTTTTTTTTTTTTTTTTTTTTTTCAGCTGCTGAATCTCCTGCTATGCTGGTGAAACTTCTCAACTCTCCCACCAGCTGGAGTTTGCTCCCCAGGGATGCCATATGGCGAGCTGCTGCTCTTCCCCAGGATGCATACCACAGCCCAAAGTCAGCAGGAACATTTGGGGGTCTAAAGGCCTTTATGGAAAGGTCAGACATCATCTGTTAGTCCAGTCCTTACACTGGGGACCAGGCAATGGGAGACTCATACTCCTTTGACAATGATGTTCTTATCAGTTGCACCTACTGATGGCAGAAGACCAGTCTGTCCACACAACAGATGGAACTGATGTAGGGTAAATTGTAATTCAAAATTCAACTCTGATCTGGTCATATAGCCAGTTATTATCTGTCCCAACTGCTGCCTGCCTGCTAGGATACAGCACTGAATGAATGTCATAGCCAAATGTACTGCTCTGCTCTTTCCAGACACTTGAACACCAGTGTACTACCGAGTCTTTACCCAATTACATACTTGTATAGAGCTGGACAACTTCTGGAGTACTTTCACTCAAGCTGTGGGAGACCCTGAGATAGGTGTGAGCTAGTTTTTGTTACTGAATCATCGTTTTCCAATCCCAGATGATCCAGGTTTGGCGAAAACTGTGTTCTGCAGATGTTTTTCAATGGTGATTTAAAAACACAAGCTATGCTTATTGTGTAACAGGAAAGGAACTTACAACAAGACATGTAGTTAACAGCTTTAAAGCACCCACTACCCATTTCTTTTTTTGTTATTCCTCCCTCCACAAGGCCCAGCACCTTCTACCAACAACATCTTGAATGACACATACCCTGGATGAGCCTCTGACAACTTCAGACAGCTGCTTGATGGCTTTGGTGCTAGTCGTGATGGTTTTATTAGTCTCTTGCTGGGTTGCGTGCCTGCAGAGGAGGAGAGACGATGGGAATTGCAATTGAAATTAATTGCATAATGAGACACTTACAAAACTTCATCAAGCTGCAGAGCGGTCGAGACAACACACCACACATCACATGGAGCCACAGAGAGACTGTGCAAGTCCAGGGCCTTGAGGAGCAATGAGGAGTCTGTCGGAAATCCTAGAAAGAAGATACCCCAAACTTCCCTGTTGTGATCAGCACACAAACAATAGACCTGCAAATTAAGTGGGGGAAGATAAGGTGAAAATGGAGGGTGGGCACGTAGCCAGGTCATCACAGACGGTTGGTATTGTGACTGAGATTGTCAAAAGTAGGTTCGTATAGGAGAAAGAGATGGGTATGGGGAGCTGTCTGATGGCTTGCTCAGAAAAGCTGGGTTGCTTAAGAGGAATTCTAAGAGGCAGATGTTGAGCAGGACAAATTTCCTCACCATCCTCACCTCCCTGCTAATGACATAGAAGATGTTGCTAGCACTGAAAGAGGCAGGCAAGGAGCCAACTGAGACCCCTCTCCAGCCATAGCTCTCCCCCTCCTTTGCATCCCAAATCCCAGTACCATTATTTCTTTAAGGACTGGTTGCTGGTGTCTCTGGTCAGGACCACACAAAGTAGGGGGAAGAGACCTAAATGCTGCCCAAAGGCATTTATTACCTCAGTCCCCCGGTTCCCAAGCATCATAAGGTCATCAGGGTATTTTCAGCCTCTAAACTTCTCCAGAGAGAACTTCAAATCTTTTCATTGAGAAAGGGGTGGCTTTCAATTATATTTCAATCAAAAACTCAGGAAAGGTTCAAAAAAACACTGAGAGAAAACCATCTTTTTTTTCCCTTAGAGGACACATTTAAGTCACAGTTGTACTGAAAAACTCATTTGTCAGCTACTCTTTTTCAGAGTGGGCGGGATGTAGAGTGAATGAAGTTCCTTGATTAAAAAACTGATAAGACAACTCATTAGGACCCCTCTGTCCTGAAGACCCAGAGCTAGTCCCAGCCCTTCAGCTCCTTCTTTACTGCTCTGTCAGCACTGATGGAGGCCAATTCTTTCAAGACTTGCTTTCTACAGAAAGTGCATCTTGTAAGATGCATCTTACAGACCCCAAACCCAGACTTTTCCAAACATAACTTTAGCTAGAAAAGCATTGAACCCTCTCAGCAAGTACTCCACTGACTGTCATTTCCACCTGGTCAGAGCAGATGGACGTAGACACCAAGAACTGCAATATTCATCCCCCTAGGAAAGTACACATCCACTAGATCAATTTCCCTCTGCAGACAAAACAGGTGGATCCTGTTTTAGATTAAAAATACTGTCCAGGACAAAATTATTGGATAAAATCCTGTCAAGGATAAAAGTACACTAAGTTTATACATGGTACTTAACAGGTAGACAAGTGAAAGCTTAGCATACCATGAAGATGACATCTCTTAGCGGCAGAACAGTAATTCAGATGTAAGAGCAAGTGCAGAGAAGTCATAGATACCATAGAGGAAAGAAAAATAATCTAATACGAAGAGAAGATTGGATCAGATAACTAGTTACTCTGAGCTCTCATAAGTTAAATTAAGATAACATTTCTGGATACATTCATCAAAATGCATTTCATTTATTTATGATCCCAGGACCCAAAACACCAGCTGACTAATTGCATCACTTTTAATTTGAGATGGAAGAGGTCATATCCACCACAGGCAGGTATTCCATACTGTCACAAGAGAGGCAGCTGGGAACTGAATCCTGTCACATCATCTGCTTTGAGGACTACACACTTAGCCTCAGCCCCAATGTTTTAATCAAGTAAACCTTGACACCAAGGGCGTGAATTCCTTGAGGAGCTATCTCAAGTTTGAGCCTCTCATAACATTTGAGTTGCCGTCCAGACCCCATTAAATAATCTGCGTACAAGACAAGTCAGGGATCTACATAACAGCAATTACCCATCCCCAAAGTAAAAAGGTTTGTTAGGTATACATCTGTCCTGCCTAATTTCTAAAGTCAAAGAAAGTTTCCTGCATTTGTATTCTAATATAAATTTGATGTCAGATACCTCATGTAATAAATCCACACCTCACACAAACTTTGCACTAAACTACTTAAAAAAAATATATATAGAGGAGGAATACAAAAACTAAAAGTTCTGCTTTCCTCCTCTTCATTCAAAATGCATTTAACTAACATGTTAGTGCTTGATTTTAGCATTACCCACTATATTGCCAGCACAATTAAATTCTTATTCTTTAGCCTCAGAGATACGCTCAGGAATCAGAATGATTACATTTAATTTACATTAAATGCTATTAAGATCTTCATTAAAAAATAGGGGCCTTGAAACTTGCTCCCTGCAGCATTTTATTTTAATATGCAACGGTAACAAGACATGTCATTATTATTATTGTTATTATTATTATTAGCTTTCTTTATATTCCTCTCCCCATGGAAGTGTGCAAGTTAATTAAAGGGGTGTCTCCGATGAATACAATGTGCTTCTGAAAAAGTCCTCCACACAACACCAAGTTAAATAGTCTATGGAGATACGGAGTGCCTAAAATATAAATGTTGTAAAAGACTTATTTGGCTACAGCAGTACTGTGAAAATTAGCACTCCAAGAGTAAAAACAAAAAGGGCATCTCTTAGGAAGAATAACACGTCTTGCTGTGCATTTCTGTACACACCGACATTGCAAAGACAATGCACTAAATAATACAGGAGACAGCACGCTGCTGCCTAAGAGTTTCCTATGGCTGCCGTTTTCTCTACCAGGGAACTATGGTCCACTGAATCCATAAACCCCAGCATGCAACTGCTTACAGCTTGTTCTTTGAGCGGTCGTATCTGTAATTTATTTATCCCATTTTAAAATGAGCCTAGCAAAGATGCAGATGTGGTGACGGCTGCTTCTGCTCTCTGCAGGGACAGAATGAAGGAGCCTCATTCGTAGAGGCTGAACGACCAGGTCAACACAAAATAATCAGACCCCAAATGCAACCACAAAGACTAATGGAGGGAAGACTTTGTGCCTCACCATGCCTGCTGCCACTCACAATAATCCCAAAGAGCTTTGTTTTCTATTTGTAGCAGGTGAAAGGCATTTCCACTTAGTATAGAAGGAATGGCCTATTTTACTTTCATCTATCCCTGATATAAGACCAATAATAAGATTTTCAGGTACAGATCAAGGAAACATTTACAATACGAGTTTAAACCTCATTAGATTTAGTATCCCTTTTGGCACAGTTCAACTACACAGCAATGGAGCAGGCATTTAAAGAGCTGGGTGATCAAGTAGGTTTGGGCACAACTAAGCCAGGTAGCACAGCATTCCTTAAACCCTTCACTTGCCTCTTACACAGCAGCTGTAATGCTTACCACTCCCTGCAGTTTTCTTGTACAAGGAAAGGTACAAATTATAGCACACGGAGCAGGGCACTGAGCAGCACAATCCGTGGCTCAAGCAGAAATAGGTTGAGTATGTGCATTTAAATATATTCCATATTTGTCAGAGACATAAATATGTAAGGGTGCATCAAGCATACACAAGGAAATTATTTGCATTGTAAAACTTTAGCCAGCCTCTTTCCTGTCGTACAGCTGGATTTTGTGAAGGACTGTAGGAGCTGAAGATAGGACTCAGCAAACTCTAACTACATGTATGTAAGACTCTACACATTGGCCACAGGGACAGCCATGGAGTAGCAAGGAGTACTTTTAGTCCCTGAAGGCTCCAGTTCTCCTTTATCCACCTAGCCAAGGTGTTCAACTTCAGAAAACTCCAACTCCAACCCCAAAGCCAACCGAGGCCCTTCATGGTCTGTGCAGAAGTGCTGCAGAGAAGCCCACCCTACAGCAGCAGCCCACAACTTTTGGGTGTCTCCTATGAAGCTGGGCTGGTCCTACAGCAGAGCTATGGATATTTCCAGGCTGATGTGTCCAACAGTTGTGTTAGCAAACAACAATAGGATGGAAAGTTGTTCTGCATTAGACTGCTACAGCTCATAGCCATGGACAAGCCTGTGCCTCGTCCTCCAGGGCTTCTGGCTCTGCTGCTGCAAGCAGGAAGGGATGAAAGCAGTGGACATCTCTCACCTCTGAGTATTTATTGAAGATGTAAACAAAGCAGAAAGATGAGCTAGGAGGAGCAGTTGTTTTGCCAAGCCTTAAATTATCTTTACTGTATTGTTAAATTCACCAAAGGAAGACTGGATAAATCTACTTGTTCTGGCTCCACAGTGACAGTCAAACTCTTTTCGTTTCCCCGTTTTTTTTTTTCCTTTAGGAACTGCTTCTGCATGCTGAGGAACCATTTACAATAGAGCAAAATAAGAGTTCTAATTCTGTTCTGTCAGCAAAGCCCTTTGCATGGGTGTAAATCATCTAGCCAAGTAAAAGTCAGGAGAAAAATGGACTGCTACTTCCAAGTTTCAAGCCACACAATATTCTATAATAAAAGCATCATAGATTTCCACTTTGCTTGTCACTTGAAAGTATTAGGAGATGTGGTGCTATTTCTCTTCATGGAGCACAGGGAATGGTCCGTGGTTGTATGGGAAGAGAAGGGGAGGTATTTCACCTGGCTCTGGTGCTACGTCACCTTTGGAGACAAGCATGGCTGTAGGGTGGCAGCTACAGTATTCACAGGTTCTGGATTAAAGCATCTGACTTGGAGTCAGAGAGAAGTCCTCATAAATTTCATCATAGCGATGCAACCAGGGCAATTAAGAGAACACTGCAAACCCTAGTTAAATTTTCCATGGTCTTTTTAATACCTATCAGGAACTATTCTTTTTATTATTATTATTTATTTATTTTATTTACTTTTATTTTTATTGACTCTTAAAAACAAATAATTAAAAATGAAGAAGCAACTGTTGCTAAAATAAGAACGCTCGCCCTAATCGATGCTGCTCCCCTACAGAATTTGACCACTCTTTCCAAGCAGCTTATTCATCGACCTGCTGCCAGGCATACAGGTTTGTGTTTTTCAACTAAATTATGCCCAGTGCAGTATATAAGACCCCCTCTTAACCCTGCATCACCTACAGATTAGATCAGCATCGCCTCAGACTCCATCTGTCGGGTCATTACTGACAGCTCAGGGAGCACTCAATGCAGGACCCCACGGGAAGCAGCTTAGCGGCATCGCTGCCATTAGTCACCTCGCAAGTGACTTCTCCTTCTCTCACCAACACTACTCCCTGGTTCACTTTTAATTTTCCGAGTTTCACTTTATTTCCTAATAAAAGAGCCCCTTGGATCCTTTGTAAACGCCTTGCCTGAGCCATATTACACCCCCCTCTCATTAGCCAGTAAGCCTCTTAGCTTATCAGAGACAAAAATTAATTTAATTTGCCATAATTTCATTTTGATGAACCCTGGTGCCTACTGATGATTTCTTTTTAACCGTTTTTTTTTTTTTTTTTGCAACTTGTGTTGCACTGAAGCAGTCCCTCGTCCTGCACCACGTTTCTGCAAAAAGCAGGCAGGTCCCTCCCTGCCCAGCCTGAGGACCTCATCTGCCCTCTGCAAGCTCTTAATAGTCACCGGTGTTCCTGGTATTTCCCTGATAATCCCTTGATCACCCTATGATAAATGTCATCAGACCACGACTATTCTGATAGCTTTGCCCGTGCTTTCTAGTTCTGCTGTGTCTTTTGCATTTCTGCTCAATGTCCGTGATGGAAACGTGATGGGGATATATCCCTGCAGAAGCTCTCAGAGGCACAGAGGTGCTTTAACAACACCATAAAGCCACGTGCAACCTCTACACAGTTGTTTCCGTGCCTTTCTTCCAGTAATTTACTTGAAGTTTGGATGAAAGCTGTCTTTCCACCTATTTCAGAAGCACTATGCCCATCTAAGGCTCAGGTTTGCCTCATGTTGGACTCTGCAGCAGGAGTGAATGGAGCCAGACAACTTGCAGAGAGACACGGGGAGAACAACATGCTTTCTGCATCCTGCACACAGTCCACAAACACAGAAAGCAGTTTATATACTGTACAAGAGAGTCAGAAACTGTACTCCTTCCCTGAAATTTCCAGAAAAAAATAGATATTACCTTAATTTTCTAACCCCCAATTATTTTGGGGAACATTAAGGACTCAGACTCCAATTTATGCAAACTTCCAGTTTTAAGGTTTTGTTTTGTTTTGTTTTTCAGAGCAGATGCTGAAAGCCACAGATGCAAAATACAAGAAGCAATATACTAAAATCCCACGGACTTCAAGCAGATAAAGAAGCCAACTGTTAGATCTGCTTCAATACCTTTTCTCATGTTATATACTCCTGTAGGCATTAGCTTCTGCATTTGGGAAGAGCATCAGAAAAAAAGAAGCCTGGGTCCCCCTGCTTAGGAATTTCTCATAAATCCTTCCATGGCACATGGAGGGACGTGCACTTGAGGGCAGGGAACTGCCACCTCTGCGTGCCTCAAAAACCCTCTGACCCTTTCTGGTGCTTCAGTGAACTTTTCACTGTCTCAGTGAACCCTAAACCAGCCCCTTCTTTACACACCAACGCCTTTATCAGTTTGTTTCTGTGAATCCCAACTGATGAAGCAATTTGGATTGACTCGATGAGTGATTTGGGGTGGACGAGTGTGGAAGAACGTGTCCTACGTGCAGACATGTATGTAGGAAAGACAGGGACAAATGGCCTGTAGATAAATTGCCCTGCAGATCAATTTAGCCTATTATCCTTCCCACACTTGCTCTCTTAGCTTTAGCATTTAACGTGGGTTTAATACTCAGTACGGTGCTGTGAAAAGTAAAGATGAAGGGCACTTCACTGATGTGAATGAGTGATCGATTGCCTTTGCTCTCCTTGAGAACCTACGCTGAAACCATCATTAATAAAAGAGCTGGTGCTTTGCACTTTTGAGTAAAAAAGTTTTGTTGAAGAGATGCAGATCTTTTGAGGCTTTATTCTGTTTTTCAAGAGATGCTTTTGCTCTTTCGTGTGTTTTCTTGCCAGTTTCTTTTTTCAGTGGCAAGAAGATCCAGAGAAAATAGATGAAACAAGGGAATAAATTGCACAAATTTCTGGGACAGAGGCATTTTCACACATGAAAAGTCATGTTTCATTTAAGAAAAGCCAACTTTGCTTAAAACCAAGCAATTTTAATTGAAAAATGAAACCATTTCACTCAAACGACCGTGAAGTGTTTTGCTATTGTGTGAAGTGAGCAAGAAATCTAAGGCAAACAAACACCTTTCAGCTTGCTGCTATTTTTTGTGTATTTCCAGCTAGAGATATTAAGGCACTCCTGTGTGTATACTTAAATTAAGCAACATGCCTAAAACCAATCCCTCGGTCAGGATTTAAGTAAGAAAGAAAAGGCATTAGCAGTGATTGTACCACTGAATTGTCAATGTGTAGCAAACAGGTCGTCCTATAAACCCGTGAAAAATATCCATCCTTTAACTAGCAAAAAATCTAAATAGAAAGACAATGACCAAGTAATTCTTCTGTAGTCTAAAGTGAAAAAAAATAAAAAATAAAAAATAAATGGTTTATCATCTCTGAGAAGCTCAGCTTTAAGATTAAACATACAAAGATCTACGAAACACTGCACCAGTGCACAAAAGCAAATGCTTTGTGTTTAACCACAGAAGGAATTGAGTGCTCTGTATTTCAGAAGGAAGCATATTGGCAAAGGAAAGGTATCAAATGAAATTATATGGACCACCCTGTCCCAGATGACAAATGGAGGAAAAGTAACCATGAAGCTCACAGCCCAGCTTGGAGGAAGGTTTAATATGTGCTCATCTACCTGGCAGGCAATGTGAAGACGCTTTCAAACAAAACAAAACAAAACAAAACAGCACAGTGGGGTGTCAGGTTTGTTAGATGTGCACATCTTAGGCACTGAAGAAACCCTCTATAAATCTTCCTATTGACATTAATAAATGTTTCACTCTAAATATTAGTTTGTTAGCTGTCTGAACAATGCATGTGGACTGGTATTTACAGCAGAATTTGAAGATAGATGCAAAATCCACTAATGCTCAAGTGTCATGCAGAGAAACTGAGCATTTAGCAAATTCTTGATCTATTTAATTTGCTTCAGCACCATCAGTGGCAGGGGAAACAGCAGAGCCAGTGTCATAGCTTTTGGCTTCTAAGACAGGTGAATAAGAATCCTGTGAGCTGGATTTCTTGTGCCATCTTTCTTTTCCACCTGGAAACCCCATTAACACGGTGCATGAAGATTTTGGGATAAGGCATCTGGGATTTCAGCATATTTGGCCATCCCTGAAAAGTCTACTTCATGCATCTGCAGAACCCATAGGGAAGATCTTATCTTCCTACTTCTTTAGGAAGATCTTATCTTCCTAAACAGAAAAAGCATCCTCTGGACCTCTCGCGTACTACACAGCACATAAACACAAAGATATTTCTGTCCAGAAAAAAAAAAAAAAAAAAAAAAACAATAATAAGAACAAAAAAAAATCTTAATGCAGTAACTTTATGTGCTCAAACACTCTTTTGTTCCCAAACCAGACCGCGTAGCCCCTGCCCAGCTGCACAACTTGGTCTTGTTTTCTCTCTCCTCCTCCCATCCCTGCCCTGGAAGGGATTTTGGAGAACAGCAGAACACAGATAGGGAAGCCAGCTGGAAGAAAGAGCCATCTTAAAGTACAACGTGAAGCGTAAAAGTCAAAGTTGGAGACAGGGCTGGCACCTTCTGAACATATTCCCTTGAGGCACACGTGCCAAGGTCTGATTTGTTCTGATTTTTGAGCAAGAGAGGAAAAAAAGAAAAAAAAAAAAAAGAAAAAAAAAAAAAAAGTTAAAATAATATGTGATGGAAAACAGCTTTAAACTATGTTTGCTTGAGAGCAAAATTTTTTGTTATGGCTTTATTTGTTTTCGTACTACATTTCATTTTCTAAAAGCACAGCGATGACTAAAAGGAATTGTGCTGGGAAGAGAAATGGATCTTCGCAGTCAACTCACCACCTATTGCTCTATCCTGTATACCTCATATGCTTCTTTAAATGACATTTCTGCAACTTTCTGAACATCAGGGCAAGCTGTGAAATGCAAGGGAAATTAATATATTTACCCTATGCAGAGTGCAATACACTTAAAATATTGAGTTCTTGATCTCTAAATACTCTTCTTCCTATCTCCTTCACTGTCCTTTCCATTCAACTTACGTTTCCCTCTGCCTTGCATCACCTTTCTAGCAAGGCTTTAATTTAGCTGGCAGAAAAAAAAAAAAAAAAAAAAAAAGTCTTTGTCTCTTTTCAGGAATGATTAGGTTTCCAATAAATAAATAAATAAATAAATGAGAGAGAAACTCATAAAAGAAATGCTACTGGTGAGGCTTCTCTGCTGATCAGCCCCCCATTTCATCAATTTAAAGATCCTTCAGGCTCTCAGGTGACAATAATGTGTAATTCCCAAAGTGCCACGAGTCGCTCTTCCCCACCACCCGCCAGCCGACAACAGATCATAAAGCAGCCTAGCAGTTAGATTACAAAAACACAAGGCCCTTTATTGGCCAATAAAACACCCGCAAGAGTAACCATGTGAACGAAGACCCCGTTTTGTGGGGCAATAAATTTTGCACTAGCACCCAAAAGGCATTGCTGTTATGGGAATTGTGCAAATCACCAGTCATGGTCCATAGCAAAATGTCTTAGGCTGTGGCCAGAAGGACATGCATTTCCAGGGGGAGAGCAACAATTAAAATGCGCTGCCAGCGGTCCAAAAAATTAAACTTCAAAGAGATATTTCCCTAATAATTGAGCACAAATGTAGAGTAAAACAATAAACAAATAGAATAAAAGGTCTGAGGAAGTTCATCGTAAACCAACAGGCTCTGAAGTTTGTTTCGGGTAAGGCAAGACTATCTTTTTCTGCTGGCAGAAGGCAATGGACCAAGCACATAATGAACTCGGATAGAGCAACTCTGTTTATAGTGAAGGACAATGGGAATATCCAGTTGTTCCAATCCATTTAGATGTGAAAACTCTAAGTCCTGTTGTCAGAAACCTTTGCTGCTGATAGCAAATTTGTTCTCTGGGGGGAAATGGATTCAGTTTAGGAATTGCTTTTAAGAGTCCACTGCAGGTACTTGTAAGAAGAAAATTACCTGATGAAAGATCAATAATGTTTCTCCTCTTCCTGAATTGAGGCTTATGAATGGAATAAAATATTCTATGGCCGGATTCTCTGTCGTCTTGCTGCAACGCAAGCTATTGTAGATGTAACTAAGCTAAAAAATTATACATTTACAACCATGTTGTGAAAATCATTGCATTTGTGCAGGTAGGTACACAAGAAAAAAAGAAAACAGAGGAAGTCACATTCAGTGCCCTGTAATAGCAGAGCAATCAGCCCAAGCATGCTTCCTTGCACTCTTAGTGCTTAAAAGCCAGACGTTCATTCCAAATTGAGAGCATGCTAGGTTTATGCAACAGCTGCCAAAGGGCTGTGCTCATGGATCCAGCTGACAAATTACCAAAACAAATACAGCAGCATTATCCATTAAAGCACCACAGCAGAGGTGTTCCTGGAGCATATGACCATTTTTTTTTTTTAAATAAAGGGGTCTTACATCACGACAGTGTCAGACTGAAATGCAAGAAGCTACAGGGAGCGATCCTAAATATTTTTATTTTTATTTTCTTTCTTTCCCAAATGGACAGAAGTTTTTTTTTTTTTTTTTTTTTTTTCAGACAAAAACTGACTTCTTGATTAGAATGAAGATCTGGAGATCTTCAGGGACATGAGATCTTGGGTAAATGATGTTGGCTTGGCTCATAAGGAGCAGAGAGATATTTTCACCTCCTGCTTGCTTGCCAGCTAACTCAAGTGTACTACACAGTGCGTGCTGTGCAGTACCAGGAGGCATGTGCCAGCTCCAAATCAACTGATTTTGAGCAGTCTGAATTAATAATCCCATAGCTGCCTAAATGAAACCATTACAGTTAAAGGGTAAGGATTAACCATGAGATTAGGAAGCACATTTTCCATGCTGAAAAAGAAAAGTGTGTCTTTTAAAACATAACTCTGGTCCTTGCAACTTAATCCTGGACTGGCTATCAGACGGTACTGATATATAATGGTTACTGATTCAGTAAATCCCTTGGCCTTTTGGGGTCCAAACAACTCTGACATACTGGATTCTAGGTTGTTTTGATGTTACCCCAAATGAGACTTTGAGGGTAATTGCCATCCAGTGTTACTTATTTCACTGACATCAAATTTGACAGCTGTCCCAAACCAGTCCTTGTGTCTAGCTTCAGGACTCTGCTCAATTGCACAGCATGCAAATACTAGATGAGACCCACATTCATAATTTCTAATATGTGTTACACGAGTTGTATCAAATTTTCAGCCTGGATCATTCACCTGGGTTTCTCCTCCCTATCCCTAAGAGTCTAAGACATGAAGGTAA
Source organism: Nettapus auritus (assembly GCA_011076525.1). Classification (NCBI taxonomy): domain Eukaryota; kingdom Metazoa; phylum Chordata; class Aves; order Anseriformes; family Anatidae; genus Nettapus; species Nettapus auritus. The sequence goes on from CM021766.1 coordinate 148,057,931, forward strand.
GTCTGCAGAAGGCATGAAGCCAGCACAAACAAGTTACAAAACATTATTGAACCCTGTTGTTTCCTAAACCAAGGTTTATGTCACAGAATGAAGACCCAAGCAGTCGGCATTGCTCTTGAGCACGGGCTTTGATGACAAAACTTCCAGAAGCTCCTTTTGAGCCAACACCATCCCGTGACTCAGTGAGCTCTGCCTAGTCCGTTGGGCTGGTGTTTTTTCCAGAACTTAACATTATTTTTCCCAACCACTTCAGTCCAAGGAGAATTTCCAGCCCCCAAGGGATGCATATGTTCAATCAACAGAGTTAATCAAAATGTTCAGTGAGCCCCCATACAAGTTTAAAAAATTATATATATATATATACTGCTTCCTGATTATCTGCTTTCCCATATTAATGACACAAAAGAACATTAAGTCAATGGTACGTGGAACAGCAAAGAGACCTGGTGATATTTTTAGCTGCACTTGTCAAACACAAATGTTCTGCCTATACATTTCACCCCATTAGTCTAACATTAGCTGGATATTTTGTGGTCATAGGCTTTGCTCTGAGCAATTACATCAGGCAGTGGACATATGCTCTCTGCCAGACCAAATGCATTGCCAGGCCCGAGTCTTGACATTCACCTTTAAGTCCTGTGTTAAGGGTAGCCCTGAACATGGCTGCAGCTGTGTTATTGGGACTTCACTGTCACAAGTAAGCACAATTCTGTTTCAGCAAGATTTTGGCAAATTTTACACCCTTGGTGAGGCCGGCATACTTTTCTGATGTAGAGGTGGCTCATAATCCGTGCTCCTGCTTTTCACTTGGATGAGTTCTTACCACCTGCTTCTTATTCATCTGCAGACACTGCAGTGCAATGCCATGTCTCCTTGTCATCTCCTCTCCTGAAATGGGGACACTTTTCCTTTGGGGGTGTTGCTGGGAGACCTTGCTAGCTCGAGGGAGCCTCATGCACCCCGCATCATCTCACCTTCACACCAGCAGGCTCGCACTTCTAGGTCAAAAACTCATTTCCAACCAAACAGACTTAAATAAAGGGATGTTTTTACTATCTCTCACAGAGGATAAAACATTTCTGTCAGGGACTGAATCTTATCTGCCCTAAAAGCTTCCATAGAGGGAATTTGCTGAATCAGATGAATTTGATTACTCCTTATCAATCTCTTATATTAACGTATCGAATTAATGCGGCTTTGGAAGTGTGCCTTATTTTTATTATTTTGGAGGTTGAAAGATGTCAGAGACAACTACAAAGGAAGGACTTTCGGACTGTATGCCCAAGAACAGAAAGTAGATTCAGCAATCCGCAGCAGCAGCTTTCCAACAATGGTACAAAATCAACTTGTCAAATGTCTGGATATGTGGCAGGGAAACTGATGGAGGAGAAGACTTCACTTCAACTGCTCTGCCAGTCATTATGTAATTTTAGGGTGTTTTTTCTTAATGGAGAACAAAATACTGAAGAAATATTCCTCTTTCCTTCTGCTCCCCCTCCCTGGACAGCTGCCTTTTAACACTCTCGCTGTTGGCGTGGTAGCTCTCCAAATGTGAAGCAGCTGAAAAACAGCAAGCAAAATTACTTGAAAAGAAAAAGATCAATTAATCTACTAGTCAAATCACCTACTCTCTCTCCCATGGACCAAAATAGAATCAATCTTGAAAAGAGACAATCCAGTAATTTATCAGCTCCCCTTTTAATATTGAAGACAGCTCGTCTAACTCCCCTTGGCTCACAACTCCAGCTCCAGTACCTGGCACGGCAAACTGAGATTTGCCCAAAATTCCATGTGTTCAGCTACACCTACCATTACTCACCATTAGGCTTTAGTCCAAGCTGTAGCAGTTACTACCTCTGTGGAGCTGGGGATTTGCCATCGAGAAGCAAGAACCTCAGGGAACTCCGTAATTTAGTTATTAAATCAGACTGAAATATCACATTATTTTCCCTGTGTCACACTGGTAGTCTTGATGGTCACTCAAGTCAAAACAGCAACTCCTCTACTATTCCCCAGCCAGCCTGGTACTGTCCAGACAGTAAATCAATGGTTATAAAAAATTTAGCACAGTTTAGGCAGCACTCTGTTATGGAGAGCCCAACAGCTCAGTAACAGCTGTCATGGACTCTTGAGAAAATCTCTTTGCTGACGGGATGGTTGGGGAACATTCAAGGTATTTCTCTGCATTGTTAAAAAGGCAGAGCATCTTAGTGTCTCCCTGAAACCATACAGATGTCAAGCAATAACAAAAAAGTAATAAAACTGTGGGTTCAGGGGAAAGTAGCGACCATAACAGAACCTCTTTCATAGATGTTGGCTCTTTCCGTGTTCTGTATTTAGCAAAATCAATTTCTCATGTTAAAGAAAATAATTATGCCTTACCTGCAGGACAAGGCGAAATTTAGAAATGTGATTGTTCTAGCTGATATAAGTATTCCTCCACATGTTGATTGGAAGAACAAAAAAAGTATTAAAAAGAAAAGAAGGAGGAGAAATAACCTTGAAAATGAGATGTCTACGTTGCATTTTCTGCAACTCTATTCTTTAAAAGAAGATCAAAAACTCAGGTCACCAAAAGCTACCACTTTCCAGCCATGCGTCCTGCCGTTTCCCATCAGCAACCCCTTCCTACTTTCTTTTTTTGTTTGTTTCCTATTTCATAAGTGACTCCAAGGTTGAGCCTTCCACCACACAGGTAGCACTGTCCAGGTACATTATGCTCCCCCAGAGAGCAGGGAATCTGTTTTTCTTTTTAAAATATTACTGGGAAAGGAATGCAATTATGAACCGAGTTGCTTCTATAATACAGTTTTGGCTACTTCTCTACCACAGTTTCCCATTCTGTCATATGCAGAACTAATTTTTTGCTTCTGATCTCTTACTTGTGCATCTTGGCTACTGGGACTGGAAGTCCTAGGGAGCATTACCCAGTACAGGATTACGATGCTCTCATTTGGACTCTCATTGCAACACAAACACCAGCAAACAATATTGAAATCTCATTTCAGGAGCAAGATGTAATTGGGTCTGAACTTACCTCCGGTCTTACACTGACGTAATTCCATTAGCTTTAATGGAATTACTCTTGATTTGCACTGGTGTCTTGAATTGAGCTTTTGCTTTTCAGGATTTATATATTTTGTTTTCCTACCATTAAAAAAAAAAAAAAAAAAAAAAAAAGAAAAAAAAAGAAGCCATCTAAAGTCATTTCCAAGCCATTTTTTTCTCCAATAAATTCAAGCATTATTTTAGTTTATCTGTGTGACCTCCACTTGCTCTTGTACATCAGCCATCTAATTATTCACGGTTCCTGCAGGACGCTGCATTCCATTATCTTCTATTTATAATCCAAGATGTCTGAGAACAAAAGGGGACAGTGTGCTCCGGTATATGCCTTTCTGGCCTTGTTACTGTATTTCTAAGTTGTTTCCAGGTGCTCTCCGCATATAGTCTCTCCTTTGACCTCCTGAAATTTGTGTTTTTTTAATTGTAGCTTCCCACAACCCATCTCATGGCTATTAAAAGGAAGATTAAAAAAGGCGCCACAGAAAATGTGTTGTTTAGCAGAAACATAAATATCAATTTTAATTTTACATCCAGTTTAGTTCAGTCAGTCCAGGTGCAAAACCATACCTGGAGATCTGACAGGTGATCAGTGCAAGGTGGGAGATGGCTCCCACACACTCTGCAAATAATACTGAATTATTTACTTCCTTGAAATATAGTGGTGGATTAATTTTGTAAATTAAAAAGAAAAGGGGAAGGAGAAAAAGAAAAGGTATGGTGCATGCCATACAGTCACCAAACATGAATAACCCAGTCAAATACAGGCAAGTACAGGCAAACTATACACCACAAAAGTGTCTGTTTCTCTCCATTGACTAAAGGGAGCTTACATGTGACCAGCTCAGTGAAAACACCTCTGCTGAAATGTGTGAATCGCTCCCGGCAGGAGGGGAGACCCGCTCACTCCAGCATCTGCCCGTCTTTGCATAGTTTGAGATTTTCCTTCTGTTCTGCAAATGTATCCTCTGAAAAAAAAAAGCAGTTCAAAAGACTTAGATACCTGCTCCACCTCTCTTTCATTTCATAAGCGGGAATAAAACATAATACATCAAACCCTTGGGGGCTAGTTTCCCTGGATCACCACATTCAAGACTATTTTTAATTGCATTTTTTTCCCCCTTTTAATTCCTCTGTTGTTGATTTCTTATAATTTCTTCTTATCACTCCCTTTCCTGGTAGATTTAAGAGCTCTTTAGATGCCACTGCTTTCCCCCCTTGAAGGTGCTTGTACTCTGTAATCAAGTCACCTCTCAGTTTCATTTCTAATAAACTGAACTGGCTGTACTACAAGGCTTGCCGAGGAAGACATTTTCCCCAGATCTCAACTATGTCTTCTATTTCCTTCAGATCCTTTTCAGAGTTTTGCAACAATCCCTTAAAATCACAAATACTGAAAATATTACAGTGCATTCCAGTGTCGTATTATTTAGTTAAAGAGAGAACAACAAAAAAAATCACCTTCCTGCTCCAAACCCAGTGTTCAACTGTTCATACAGTTGTGAATGCCATCCCTGGGAATTCATGCCAAGTTCCTTGACCCTTCAGGTCACCACTTTCAACATGCATCCCAGTTTTATGAGCACAGTTCATCCTGCTTTCTCTTAGCTATAATTCTGGGTTTGGGTATACAGAGACCTGGTGCTAGAAAAAGCTTAGCCTAACACTGGCACAGCTCCTCCAGACTCCTCAGTGGTGCCACTGATCTTTGCATCAGCTTGGAATTTTAGCAGCAACATTTTAACAGGTACTTAGTGCTGACTGGTGAAATGACTTAGCAAACAGAGAAAACCCATTAGAAATGCTCTGTTTTGATTCTTAACTTTGCAGAGAGCTGTCACTCTTATCCTGTCTTGCAAACTTAGTAAACCAGGGAGGAAAATTCCGCTTGGGTGAATGTGCCTGTGTGTGTAAGGGGCAGAGAGATTTAGGAAATACAGATGATATGTTTAGGTGACAAGGGAGCATTTAGTTCTTCATCACGTTGAGACCTAGTCATTTATCATTCTACCTTGAATCCCTTCTTCAATAGAAAGAAAAGTGGACTGTATGTGATCTTTGTAGGTCCCTACCAACCAATTATTCTATTCTATTCTATTCTATTCTATTCTATTCTATTCTATTCTATTCTATTC
>CM021766.1:148066082-148089985 GCA_011076525.1 Nettapus auritus
AGGAGAGGAGAGGAGAGGAGAGGAGAGGAGAGGAGAGGAGAGGAGAGCAGAGCAGAGCAGAGCAAAGCAAAGCAAAGCAAAGCAAAGCAAAGAAAAGAAAAGAAAAGAAAAGAAAAGAAAAGAAAAGAAAAGAAAAGAAAAGAAAAGAAAAGAAAAGAAAAAAGAAAAGAAAAGAAGAAAGCTGGAGAGTGTTTCACACAATGACGTCCTATGGTTGCTATTATTTCTTCTACAGGTTAATATCCTGGTGACGTTAAACTGAGGGACTCATACCTGGGAGTGAACTGGAACTGGTTATTATACTTGTCAACACTCCCTGTAAACATACCTTTGTTGTCTCTGCTCAATAAAGCAAGGATTAGCTGTTATTTTTTTCCCTCTGCCACTTAACATGAGACAATCTCCTGTCCTCCCTCGGATGATCTATGTCCCCAGGTAACTCATCATCCTACTCCTCCTCTTGGCTTCCACCACCCAGTCCCAGAGAAGACAGCCATACCGTACTTCAGCTGACATATTCACAGCTCTAAAATCTAAAACCTGGCTTAGATTTTCCATCCTATATGGCACATGTTATACAAAGGATTCATTTACAGAGCATTTTGCAAGCAGAGGTTTCCCAAAGGGATCCTGCAATACAGTCCCACCCAGGAAACACAACAGCCACCACTGCTTGCAGAAAAAAAGAGTTTTTTCTCCTAGAATACCCTGGACAATCTCCATCCTTTCCCAAGGTAACAAGCAGTAATTTGCTATCGTTGTTCTGGTCTGAGAACATATGTAAGACAATGTTTTTAGGTAGAGGCAATATCTTTTATCAAAAAAAAAAAAAAAAAAAAAAAAAAGAGAGAGCTAGAGGAAGCTTTAGGCCTACAAGACTGGTCTTGTATGTCTGAAGAAAGCTCATCTATTTTTCCAGCTCTAACACTTGGTCTAATAAAAGATGCTAACTCCATCTACAAGCCTGTCCAATGAAAGAAACATGAACTCTTTAATAAATACCCAGTCTGAGCTAGATCAGGTCCTGCTGAGCAGCACGATGCTGAAATACCAGCCTTTACAAGGCAAAACCTGAGCTCGGTCTCCTACCACAGCCGTCCTCCTCCTCATCTGGTTCCCCCACACTCTCTGCACAAAGCTCTGCTTTTCTGACTTGCTTTGCACACCTAGCATTGAGGCTGCTAAGGCACACAGCATTATTTTTTCCTTTCCTTTTTCCTTTTCTTTAATGCAACAAAATGAATGTAAAGAGAAAAGTCACCTCTAATTTGAGGTTTCACAAAAGAAGCCTTTTTGCTAAAGGATAGCAGGATCCCCTCACTTTACAGACACACTGAGGTCCTGCCTTCTCTCCTGTTCGATCCATGCAGGAGGTGCCAAGATGAGGAGCACAGACATTAACACTTCATAGCCACGTGTGCCAAGAGCCTTGAATTTGGTCTCTGAAATGCAGCAAAGGTCACAAAATCTTGGTGCTTCTGGTGAGCCATGAAATTTATGGACTCTCGTCCAGGCTGAAACAGCCAGCACATCACAGTCTTGGAGGAAGCTCAAGATGGTGAGGAGGTGGATGAGGAACATGGAAGTGGAAATATCTAGCTGTTCAGGTAGGCATGGCTGTTTGCTTTCGCCCTGTTGATTTTTCGGTGCTGTATTCACCACTCTGAACACTTCGTGCATCCTCAGAGGCCGGATGCTCACCACCTCTGCTGAAATCAAGTCAACTTTACCAGGAGCTGCTTGTGCAGGTTGTTTTGGGTGCAGCTCAACATTCACATGCTGAGAGCTGGCTCTTATCAATTTGTGATTCCAGTAAGAGAATTTTTTTCATGGAAAAAGCCACTCCAACCAGGTCACAGAAACAGCCCTTTACTCCCCTTTTCAGAGAACAATGCCAGCTATTTTTTTCTTTTCTGAGTCCACACCAGGGTTCTTGGTCTGGGGTTGCATTAACTTACGCTTTGCTTTCAGGTAGCCCCTGGAGAGGAAAGCCTTCTCCTCCCATACTCCTCAAAGACTGGATTATGAAGGTCAGTCGTCACAAACCTGTTACCATCTCAGCGTGATTGATCACCGCCCCGACCGTCCTCAGACGAGTAATGATCTGCAAGCATTAATCTAATGTACGTGACAAAGACAGTCTAGTTAACAAATTATATTTTTATATGAAATTTAAGATTCAGCGTGTGCAGAGGATTATACAGAGTTGGAATACCATCCCGCCAGGCAGAGAAAGGCAAAGTGTTTTAACTCCCATTAGGTTAATAACTTTGTAATAGTTCAGTTCAGTGTCAGGGCAATCAGAAGTCTCAGGGGAGGACACTGAAAGATTCTTTGGAGTAAATTGAGGAATATAATATTTTGAGGAACTGGAAGAAACACTGAAAAATAAAGGAAAATCAAGATGACTCACAGAAGGAAAAAAATGAAAATAAAACATAAAGTCTACCAGCAAAGATACTGCAGATATTACACCATGCCTTGAATCAGACACCCGACAGTCCATCCCCCCATCTTACCAGTGAGACTTTTCCAATTATAAGACTCAATACTCCACAAACAAGTGTGTGAGCATCATAGGGAAGCACCATCCACTGTGATCCAGCATACAGCGATGGCAAAGCCATCTTTAACCCAACGATGTGCAGCATTTTTCTTCCAGCAGCCTAAGGAGATGGAAAAGCCAGTCTCTGCACCATAAGCAGAAGCTGATGGTCACAGATGAGATGACAGCCCAGACCTCCCTTCCAGACCTTGCCATTAAGATCAAGACACACAAATGTGGCCTGGTCATGCCACTGTGGCTGATACCCACGAACTATGCTGTGCTGTCACTGACAGCCAAAAGATACATTCCTTGGGGTTGTATGCATGGCAACAGGATATAGCAGTAAAAGGTATGAACTTCAGGATATTTTGATGACAGAAATGGCAATTATTTAACTGCACAGATTATATTATAGCCCAGAAGGGCTATTTTCTTCTTCTCTTTCTTCCATAATCAGTGTGGAAGGACCGTTTGGGAGAAGCAGTCAGTTCAGACACTGAAATAAAACAGGGATGAATGTGAAGTGGTGAGACAGAAAAGCAGTCTGTTGCCCAAACCCCAAATCCCATCAATCACCTCCACCATCTTATGTCCACTTATGTGAAAGCAAAGCAAAACTCACAAAGGGAAGGTGGGAGAAAATCCACAAAAGCACAATCTGAATCCACATGAATAGCAGGAATAAAACAGATTCATTCTATATTACCATGAGTTGCATATTACCTTTTGAGGTATGAGTTAATTACCCCACCCTAAGGCAGTTTGCACCCCAGGCTCTCCATGTGCATCACTAAAACTTTGCAAAGTTCCTCTGAAAGCCACCATTATCCTCACCTATGCACAATAAAAAATGGACAAACCATTTTAACCCCCTCCTATCCACATCATGTACGTAAATCTGGAGCAACACTTGTCATTGAACCAACGCAGCTCTTGTATTTGTGCCAGTATTCGATACCTTCTTGTAGAATCCGCCAAAGTATCATGAATCGCATTGGATGAGGCCACTAACGGTCATCTGGTCAAGCTCTGAGCTTGATGCAAGGCCAGCTGCAGACGCAGGAGGTTCTTCAGGGCTTTGCAACTATCCCTGTGCATCATGCATGAGCAGATGGGGCTCCCTACAACACTTCAAGCTGATGTTGGATATCCTGATGCAACATATTCATGAAGAAATAATCTAAACATAAACTGAGCACAGAAAAGTCAAGTTTAAGCTAGGTTTTGTAACCTACACACCGAGGTTTATATCTCATCTTTCCTTCACCACTAGAGTAAGGTCCTATCTAGATCCACCTGGCACACAGAAAAGAGAACAAAGAGGATGAGGGGAATCCTTATCTGGAAAAGCTGAAGAGCTAAAATGCTCTGTTTCAATTTAATACATTTATTTTTAGTGGAAATAATTTGTAATCTAAAAGGGTGAGCACTGCTTCCATGCCAAAGGAGAATCCATTTCCAGCCTTAATTAAACAACTTGAGTTCTCAGTGCCTTTTCTCTAGAGCAGAACCTGCTCTTTATTCAGGAACACATAGATGTGCCAAGCTAATTTAAGCCCACTTGAAGAAGAAGGTATTTTTGACAATAAAAGAAGCCATATAAGACATTTTAGCTTCTTGCACCATATACTGAATAGCAAGCACCATTTGTTTCCTGCCCTCAAATGTAATGAATAACCAGGGAAAATGGGGCTACATTCTAGTTGTGTCAAAAGCATTGTACCCTCATAGAGCTCTAATGCCTGGTTCCGACAAAACACATTCTCATTAGCAGGAGATATTGGTCATACAGTGTCATTCATTCCCTATTTGAAAATCAGTTCCCAAATCTGGAAGGACTGGGCATAACACAGAGCCATTTATAATACTGACCTTCGCACTCAGACTTCATCTGAGCTAACGTTAGCTGTGATAACAATTTTCTAGACAATGGCAACTGTACAAATTTGTTCCAGTTGAACACTGGTTTAGTAATTACAAGTAGCTATTCTCTGCTGATAGAATAGTCTATTTAAAACTAGGGTAAAACAAAATATGGAGGAATGCAGACATGAGATGGTACCAGGCATCTTACTTTGTAAATACAACTCATGATGCTCTGTCAGTGGTCATGCAATTTTGTCAACCACATAAAACTAGCTTTAGAGAGAAAAAAGAGAACAGAGACATTAAATAGCTGGGAACTAACAAGACGAAATTAACAGTAATAACAACTATAACTGTATTATTCATGAACCTTTCTGTAGTGATTAGGTAACTTGGAAAATCAGACTATTACAGTGATAACTGGACTCACAAAAACTCCGTGGTTCCATAAAGATGGTGTGTTCCCTTTACATTAACAAGATTTTGGGGTGCAACAAAATGCAGTATTTACTGCAAAGTGAGGCTCAGAGGGGGATGCTAAGGACACATTTCCATGAAGCTCAAAGGGCTTGATCTATTCTGCTACATCCTTTGGTCCCTAGACTACAGCTATTGTGTTTACCTGAGAGACACAAGCCTGTACTGAAAATAAAATATTAACTCTGACAGTGACTAAAATACCTCCCAGCAATCTTTCTCATTCTTATTACTACTACAATTGTTTCTAGCACTGCTGCTGTCCGAATGAAGTAAACATTGTAGGAGTTTTACATGCCATATTTTGATATTCAAAGGACTGCTGACTAAAACTGCAATAAATACCAGGAGCTTGGACATCACCGCAACGAAGGTAGGACAGAGATAAATTTAGGTATGTGCCACAACCAAGTGCTTAGGTAGTGGTGAATTATTTTAGGCTTGGAACTTCACTTGTAATATTTCACCTGGAAACACAGGCTTTAGCCAAGGACTCAAGTCAAAGATCAAATTTAAACCAGGTTGCTTCACCAGGTTGAAGGCTAAATCCAATACATTTTTACAGAACATTTGTTGCCATGTTATATATAATCTATCTCCACTTAAGTATGTGTTTTTCTTTTTTTTCTCCTTCTTTTTTTTTTTTTTTTTTTTTCCTTTTTTAATATACATTTACATAACAGAACTCTCAGTAAGAGGACTTTGGGTGTATTTTGATATTTTTTATTTATTTATTTATTTATTTATTTTAATCTGAGGAATAGCAGAGACCCACACTGGGCAGGGATACCCCAAGGGACTGCAGCCAGAGGCTTTTTGCTGTGTACATTTAAAACTAGTTATTTTTCAAAGCAAACAAACGAATCAAGCCCCAACATAAACAAGTAAATAAATGACAGCAGGCCCTTTGTAGTGTGTTTAAATCAGGCATTCCCTAATTACTGCATTAAGGAGTGCTGCACACCCACCATGCACATCGCTGCTGGAGTGTGTGGCAACACGCACCAAACTCCCTCCTGCGGCATCTCAGCCATGCAAAGCTGTACAGAATAGGGCAAAAGAGGCCTTTCTTAGCTAACTTACAATAATACTACTGAAAACATGGGAATGTTTTCTACTCGTAAGGCAAAGACCTTAGTTCTGGGGACTGGGAATAAGCAAAGAGAGACAACGGGTTTCACATGACTTCCTTTACCCATGCGTTCTTCTTTTCCCCTTGTTGAGGTTCTGGAAGCGTGAATAGCTATAGTAAGGTGGACAAACTGGACCCTTGCATCTACATCTTTAATAAACGAGGTTTCAACAGGTCTGAAAGCTTAAAGCCCAGCTCAGTATTGGTGTAAAGAGCTTTGTTAGGGGCACGCATTGTTTAGGGCTTCTCCATTTCTCTCCAAGAAAAGAGCAAGAAGGACATTAAAGAATCAGTCTTTTTGTACTGTGTCATTCTAAGACATTAAAAATTGTTATAAATTGCCCCCATGCATATTGGGTTTACATGGCAAAGTTTTGGTAGTGGGGGCTGCAGGAGACGCCTCTGTGAGAAGAGCCCAGCAGCTGCCTCATGTCAGACCAGAGCCAGCTCCAGATGTCTCCAAAAGGGACCTGCAGCTGGCCAGAGCCGAGCCAATAAATGATGTTATTTGCTCTGGGAGAGCAGAGTTAAGAAAGAGGGAAAATAAAACCTGCTGTGCAACAGCAGCTGAGATAGTGAGGAGTGAGAAGCATCCCTGCAGCCCCTAAAGTGAGTGCAGCAGGAGGGCAGGAGGTGCTCCAGGCACACAGCAGCAGTTCCCCTGTGGCCTGTGGAGAGGCCCCTGGTGGAGCAGGCTGTCCCCCTGCAGCCCATGGGTCCCACATGGAGCAGATCTCCACGCTGCAGCCCATGGAGAGGAGCCCACACAGGAGCAGGGCGTCTGGGGGGAGGTGCCGCCTGTGGGGGACCCGTGCTGGAGCAGTTTGCTCCTGGGGGATGGACCCCGTGGTACAGAGACATGTGGGAGCAGTTGTTGAAGAGCTGCTACCTATGCGCAGCCCATGCCATGAAGGAGCAGCGGAGACCAAACAACAGGAACTGACCGCAGTCCCCATTACCCGTTCCCCTGCACCCCTCAGGGAGGTGACATAGAAGAGGGTGGGGGGAAGGTGTTTTTAGTTTGCTTTTAGTTTCTCACTGCTCTAGCTTGTTAGCAATAGGCAATAAATTTTATTAATCTCCCTATGCTGAGTCTGTTTAGCCTGCACAATAATTGTTGAGTGATCTCCCTGTCCTTATCTCAACTCTTGAGCCCCTTCCACCTTAATTTCTGCCCCCTTCCCTTTGGGGAAGAGGAGCAAGAGAGCAGCTGTGGTGGAGGAGCTCAGCTGCCCAGCTGGGTAAAACCACCACACCTTGGTAGGTCTTGATGATCATGAAGGTCCTTTCCAACCTGAATAATTCGACAGTTCTGTGATGATAATAATAAAGTAGTTTGGGAATATACAAAAAGATGCCCTAAAGAATTGGGTTCAAGAGATTTCAGAGAGGAACTGCTGTAGTACCCCTTTCCAGTGGTTAGAGGTACAGGACAATGTTTTTTTACTTAACACCTCCCTGCTGAACGAAACAGGGGTTAGTATGGTCTTGAGGCCAGACAGCAGGCTTCCTAGGCAAACAGAAGGGACTGTTTTTGTTTGGTTGGTTTTCCTTATTCTCACCAATCTAGATTTCAAAAGTCAGAATTAAACATGATACAATACACACAGCTCAGACTCTGCAGCCATGTATTAACAGCACAAAACTAAAGAAGGGAAAATGATTAAAAAAGGATTAAAAATAATCTGTCTGTTGTTGTTTCCCGTATTGAGTAATCACAGCTGTGACAAGTAAATTGGATTAAAAATGACTTCAGTCCTAAAAAGAAAAAAAAAAAAAAAAAAAAAAAAGCCTTGAAGAAAAATACAACTTGTTACGAGTTTATCCTTCCCAAACTCTCAGACACTTACATACTGAGCAGTACATTTTTAAATACAGAACAACCTTATTAATCCATCCAAATGGACATAACCAAACCTCATAAAAGCCAGTGAACAGACACTACTTTTATGCATATGCTTTGATCACATTTTAAAGCTTTACCTAGCGAACCATTTATAAAACCAGTCATGAGTGGTCACGGGGAACTAAGGCATCATTGCAATCTGCATTTAATTAAGAAATCTTTAATATGTGACTATATTAAATCCTTGGGTCAGAAGATTATCAAAAAGAGTGCACAAGAACCTACAGAAAACTCACAACCATAATAGATAATGACGCACAGGATGCAAATGATAAGGCAGATGGGCTGCAAAAGGTGTGCCATTGGACCTACATAAGGCAAGAAAGATGGTGAAGAAAAGGAATAATTCCTGTTAAGTCAATTTATGGGGGAGTAAAAAGTAGCATGAAGAAAGCAAACATGAATGCTTGTGGATACATATGAAAGAACCGAGTCAGCTTTCTGTATTTTATTCAATTTTATTATGTATAATATTATTTTGAAGTCAATCCTGTTCTTCATTTCATCCAAGAATTATTCAGAGTTTGTGTTTTCTAGGCATCTTTGCAATTTTACAATCATCTTACTCTGTGCCAAGGGTAGTTTAAAATGTAATACGAGGTTCTTTACTTATGTTATTTATTTTTCCTGGTTGCTCTGAACAGTGTTTTGTTCTTGCTTAGGCAAACTTTGATTTCAGCTAGAAACTCTATTCTTCCATGAAAACAGGAGGTGATGGGGAAAACAGTGAGCCGTTCATATACTCATCATAAATCTCTCCTCTCTCACAATAAATAGTCCATCATGTTCCAGCTCCCCCTCACATTGATGATTTTCCCACTCTACAAATGCCAGATTTAATGCCTCCTTCATCTCCTACTCCCCTTTTTGCACCTCCATCCGCTTCATCATTTATGAATAAAATGCTGCCTGCATCATCATTTATTAAGCCGCCACGTTTTCTTGATAGGTCCAACAGCTCATACTAATATTAATAAGACATTGCTTATACAGAGAAACCTCAGAGAGGAATATCACATCAAAAACTGCAGAGCCCCTCATGGGAGACTCAGATGAGTCTTCTTTCTATGGCAGTATTCTCAGATAAGGCACTTGGACAACTCAGACCAAAGCACAAAGCTAGTAAGCTTGCATATGGTCATTCTCTTCCCATTTATTTTTTGGAAGGGCTGGAGAGAGCCAGCTGCTATATCCTAATGGTATTAGGGTATGTTATAAATGGTATTAGGGTATATTATACCTACTGAGCCCCATAAGTACTCCTACTAAGGTACTAACTAACACGTAAAAGCATCAAATCTGGTGAAATATTCAGAGCATCCTGTATTAAACAAGAGAGGAACCGGCTCTCTGGGCCATGTCTTTATTTCCATTGCTTTTTTTCTCTGCCCCTAATCAATGCTAAGCACTCTCTCGGTGCTTTAGAAAAAGTAAGTTAGCCAACAGAGATTTGTATCTTCAACTTGACCATATTCCCCCCCAAAAATCTAGAAAAAAATCAATTTGTATGCAGCCTAAGACAAAATCCCCCATGTGCCTCAAACCTCTATACAAAAGAAGCACACTCCCTGCTCCATGCAATTACACAGCAATAAATTACTTTGCTCGGGGGTACTTGTCTTTCTCTGTGAGTCCTGCAAAATACTGAGGGAAGAGATTAGCGAGGCAGGCCACCAAGGTGCACTTTTCGGTCATCCTACCCATCTGCGCAGGAACAACCTCCTTCTGCTGAGCAGGCACGGCAGCTCATGCATAAACCAGCTCTTTCCAGCCCTCCCCATCCCACAGCCCCCGCTGAATACAGCAAGGGAAGCAGGTGCGTATCTGGGTTTATGTGTGTTATTTGGATGGGTGGATTGGTAAAATAACTCTGACCAGACTGGGGAAAATGTACTTTCTTGTAAAAAAAAAAGAGAATCAGGACAACTGCAATAAGAGGTGCTCCGGCCTTCTAAGAGCTGCACAATCACTCTATGATCTAGCAGCTGGATTAAGGAATATCTTCACAAGCAAATATAACGTGTTTTGCTTTTAGTGGTATATAAGCATCACTGACAAGCATGAGCACTTCTTTTCTCCTCTTTATCCATCATCTTGCCAGTTGGCAAGTGTGAGAAGAGTACTGTGCATACTCATTTCATTTCTAAACAACAGAGAAAAAAAAAAAAAAAAAGAGGGTCAGCAGTCTTTGATGAGAGAAGGTTCCAGTCCTGGTATATTTAATATTGTATAATTTTTACATATTTGAAATGGAAGAGAAGGTGTATGAACCTATGACCATATATCATGGCTATCCACATAAAGAGATCTCTGCACTTATCTTCATATATGCTACCAGTTTATTGAAGGATGAAGCAGAAGGAAACCTTGTCAGTAGTGGCAGAAACTACTGCAACAGGATCAGGTACTTTAACAGCTCCATTGGCTGCAAATCTGCGTCCCTTAAACCACTGCTTATGAAGAGGGACATAGCTTAAAACAACCCCCAAATCCCAAATGTCTTTCATTTTATCTCCTTCCCAGTACTAATGTCTATATGGCCTCACCTCAATACACAGGACATTGAAAACACAACACAAAAAGATTATAGCTTTATATTATCCATAGCTTTATATAGCTTTGATATTTTACATCATTATGTATGGTTGTCCACATGCTGTGCATAGATATTATATATATACATTTATATGTACAATTTATATATAGTTATATTATTGGAACACAATTGTAATTAAATGTTAAACTAATGCTTGTTGTTTATACTGCTTGAGCAGAAAGAAACTGAGCCCCAGTGGCTTCATAAAAGTGAGGATGAAATACAGCTGATGTTACCTTGGCTGCAAATAAGACACACCAACGAGCACACATCTGACACGGACCTGCAGCATTGACTTGGCATGTCAGTGGCCATGGCTATATGGCTAAGGCTGGGATTACCAGGTTGTGACATTATACCTCCTCTTCCAAATTCTCCCAGCTTGGTGTGCATGCAAACTCCTGTTTGAGAAGGTGATATGACCCAGGTGTTCCCAAAACCCCACGGCCATCTGTACAGAAGAAATCACAGCAGGAAGAGCTGCGCTATTTGAAAATGTGGGTCTGGCCATAGGGTTTTGCTCAGAGTTGACTGTCAGACCGTGGTATCGAGCTGTTTCATGTGCCAGCCCCCAGCAGTGGCTTGGATACTTGAAAATACATGACAAATGTTGTCCTACATCTCTCGGCTTCTCTCTCCTCTTTCAGCAATGAGCCATACGACATTTCCTAAAAGGCAAAGCAGGGAAAAACACAGTGGTCCTGAAGCCCATCATCTCCGTGAAAGGATCCAGCAATCCTGGCAGTTTAGGAGGTACATGTGCAGCTGATAGTTTTTTTTCTTTTTATTTTTTTTTTCTTTTTTCTTTTTTTTTTTATTATTATTATTAGAGCATCTTCAACATTTTCTTCTTTTTTGTTTCCTCCTGACACTGTTTTCCCTCCCTTATCTTCCTCCTCTATGTAGAAAACCACTATGGCAAGTAAAATGCCAGAGGCAGACTGCTCTCGCGGTAAAAACAGATGCTTTTTTAATTGTCCATCTCTCAGGTGTAATTGGTTGAACCAAGGCACATATAAAGTAGACTGCAGCGCTTGTGTCAAGGGAGGGAGCTTTCCTCAGATGGTGCTGGAGGAAAAAATCTCCCTCTGCAAGCCTGAGAAATGCAATAATTTAGCTGGACCCACTCAAAATCACTTCTCAGTGCCATAATTAGCGTGGTCTGGTCCTGTAGCAGAGTAACCTTTACCCTGAGACCCAGCTTGCTCTCTTTATGGCTTGTTAGTGATGTGGTCACTCAGGCATAGCCAAGAACAAGAAGAGATATTTACAGAGCTATGGGATGGCTGCCATCCACGGTAAGGTAAAAGGCACAGGCATCTATGCACCTATTTAAAACTAACACTTCTTGTCCTATTCCAATCATATCTATACAAGGGAAAAAGGTTATTCCTTTTTCTGGTCATTTCCTCCTTGCCTGAAACCTTTTTCTCTTGTCATCCCAGTCAACTCTAAATTTAACCAGGACGCAAAGACCCTGCGCTCCCAACTGAGTGAAATCATATTCAATAAAGAAGATTAACAGCCAGGATGCTAGTAAAAAGGATAGGGAAAAAAAAAAAAAAAAAAAAAAAAAAAAAAAAGGAGAGAAAAATTGTGGGTTCTTTTTAATTAAACCTGGTTTGCTATTCAACTGAATCTTTCACACAAGATTGCTTCCCAACTTTTGATTAATTCACTGAAAAACCTTAAAAATTCACAGGGCTTATTTTGTCCATCTGCAAAATGGAGAAATAAAACTAGGAGCTAGATTTTCAGCATTTCAACGGAGGCTTTTAAAATGCCTGTTGCTATAGTACTGTGAATCTTTTTACAAATGATTCTGAAATATTATCAGCATTTCAAGAGGTAATCACAAAAGAAAAAAAAAAAATCACTATTTTTCTTCCCCGTGTCCTTTAAAAGCTCTAAACCTAGATTTGTAATTGAAGTGCAAACTGACCTTTATAAACTGTACAGCATGGCTAAAATACATTATTCTGCAGGGCTTGGGGGAATTTGCCATGCTCAGCAATTCAATAATCGTACTTTCTTTCATTTCTGTTCTTCAGACAATGTGACATAGCTGGATTTTCCCTCTACTCCAGTTGTGAATCAAGAAAGGTTGAAGGGCTTTATCAACACTATAATCTAAAGCTCCTGTCAACTTGCTGCTGTAACCTGCTTTTTTGGCAAATAACTCAGCTGTTTTGCCCACCTTCTTGAATGCCTCAGCAGCTAATAGTAACCCCTATTAAATCCCATTTGCAATCTCCAAGCTCAGATAGCTAAATGCAGAAATAATCCATCACCACCAGTTTAACCAGCTGAGATGGTTTTATCTCACAGAATCACAGAACTTCTAGGTCACAGACCTCCAGGGATGGTGACTCCACCACTTCCCTGGGCAGCGCGTTCCAATGTCTAACAACCCTTTCGGTAAAGAAGTTCTTCCTAAGATCCAATCTAAAACTCCCCTGGCGCAACTTAAGCCCATTCCCCCTCGTCCTGTCACCAGGCACGTGGGAGAACAGACCAACCCCCACCTCGCTACAGCCTCCTTTGAGGTACCTGTAGAGAGCGATAAGGTCACCCCTGAGCCTCCTTTTCTCCAGGCTGAACAATCCCAGCTCTCTCAGTCGCTCCTCGTAGGACTTGTTCTCCAGGCCCCTCACCAGCTTCATCGCTCTTCTCTGGACTCGCTCAAGCACCTCCATGTCCTTCTTGTAGCGAGGGGCCCAAAACTGAACACAGTATTCGAGGTGCGGCCTCACCAGAGCCGAGTACAAGGGGACGATCACCTCCCTAGCCCTGCTGGTCACACTGTTTCTTATACAGGCCAGGATGCTGTTGGCCTTCTTGGCCACCTGAGCACACTGCTGGCTCATATTCAGCCGACTGTCAACCATCACTCCCAGGTCCTTCTCTGCCTGGCAGCTGTCCAACCACTCATCTCCCAGCCTGTAGCTCTGCTTGGGGTTATTGCGCCCCAGGTGGAGGACCCGGCACTTGGGTCCTCCTTCTAACCTTCTAACATCTCTAACCTTGCCAAATAATAACCCGACTGCAATCAGGTGCAGCACCATAAAGCCACAACAAAAATGTCAGGCGTCAGACTTTGTTACTGGGTAATTATATGGAAAAGAAACAAGTGCACTTAGAGATTCACATGGGAATAGAGCCGCAATCCTGAACATAAACTGGAAGCCCTTAAAGCACTGATTCCCTGAATCTCTTCCAGTTCTTGGGACTCCATCTACAGACAGTATTTTTAACACTGCTCAGTCCACGTCAGCACTGCTGTCTGCCACATGACCCCAACTTCTTCTGGACCAGCTGAGCTTGCACTGTCATCTGCAGAGCAAAACTGTTTCTGCTCTCATCTCCTTCCTTCCCCTAGTGATGGCTCACCTGAGCAAGAAACACCAACTTACCTTTCCCCATCGTGCAGCACCATTTGTGGGGATCAAAATTTTGGCAACCTGCCTCAACCCCTGCCATTTACATCTCTATTTAACCATCCCAACCAGCTTCCTCTGAAGTCCTGCATAAAGCCAAACTCAGAAAGGCATCCAGAAGTTAAGTATAAGCTTACAAGACAGCCCT
Source organism: Nettapus auritus (assembly GCA_011076525.1). Lineage (NCBI taxonomy): Eukaryota > Metazoa > Chordata > Aves > Anseriformes > Anatidae > Nettapus > Nettapus auritus. Next base: position 148,080,193 of record CM021766.1, read on the forward strand.
GATCAGCTACATGCTATTTTTGGCCATATCCAGGGTTTTCCATTTTGCACCTCTTAGGGGTCACCACCAGAAACAAAAGCTGATGCTCCTTCTTTCCAAGATATGCTTGCACCTCCCTTCCACCCTAGGATTTTCCTCCAAGAAGCAACACTGGACTGCAGCCACAACCACCCCCTCTCAAGGCAAGAGATCTCTCCAAAAAGGGAGGATATTTTCATTTTTCAACACAATATACATATTTCCAATACAATAAACAAACAGGGTGTTAGACCAGCCTTTGGCACATGGGGTTAACATTTCTTGCAGCCTGAGAAAGAAAAGAAGAAATACAGAAAAACAAAAGCCTTAGTGAATGCTCTACCTTTTGAATGCTTGTACAAGTTTGCTCTCTTTGTCTGCACCTTTCTTAAGGTGGTTGTTGCCATGGGACCAAGTCCACAGCACTCCTGGTACTCAAACACTTGAACTTTATTAACTGTTTGTTGTTGTGCAGTGTAGGGGAGCAGCTGTACAATTTTAACCTTCTGGACTTATTTACTGTATTGCTATTAAAAAAACAATTCTTAAATTCCTCCACTGCCAGTTTAACCCCTATAGATGTGTACTGGGGAACTAAGATTTGTTTCCTTCATCGTCGTAAATCCCAAAGTAAGATTCCTGTTGTGTGACACTACAATCTAGGAAAGAGGCATGACATTACTTATTCATTATTCTGCAAGAATGAATGCATGAAGATCACAGGACGCAAAGAGGCGAGCTCTTCATGTACAAATTGTGTCTGCATTTTGTGAACACTGGGAGAGAGAATATAAGGAGACAGGGATATAAAATGTTCTGGTAAACACATATAATCCCTCTGAGGATTGACTTTCTTCAACATAAAATGCACGTTTGTCAGACACTTGACCTTCAGCATGGTTAGCCAAGATGAGGCTGTGGATCCACGGCTGATCACAAGCATTTTCTGGAATAAATCTCCTAAGCCACACAGTAAATTCCCGAAACTGTAGCATTACCAACAACCAGTAAAATCTATACTAAAATTATAATTTCTTTAAGGTAGCCACAGATTCCCCATTACATTCTTTGTGGTTTTTATCTGACATTATTCACTTCTCTGCCTCCAAAACATTTTCCCAAAGAGCATCCTCATCTGGTTTACTTAGTTCTACTTACAGAATCATAGAATCACAAATAATTTAGGTTGGAAAAGACCTCTAGGATCATCTGCTTCAACCTTTAACATAGCACTGCCAAGTGCACTATTAATCCATGTCCCTAAGTTCTCCATCTCCATGTTTTTTTGAACACTTCCAGGGATGGTGACTCATCTAACTCCCTGGTCAGACTGTTCCAATACTTCACAACCCTTGCAGTGAAGATATTTTTTTTTCCTAAAAAAAAAAAAAAAAAAAGAAAACAAGTTAGGGCCAGAGGATTAAACCCAGTAATCCAATGGGAATTCCTCACATTAGCACTCTGTGGGAGTGTTTCTTGCTGAAAACCGTCTTCTTATTCAGTTAATACATCTATTGTCCACACAAATTGCCCAAAGATCTGAGTAACCCCTGGTGGTGCCTCAAGTGGTGGACGTCTCTTCACAGAAGGTTTATGATGGCCCTGGGTAAGTATGGTATAGATGGCCTCAGCACTGTGCTGAAAAAACACAGTGATGTTAGCAAGCCAGATTGACTTCTACAGTAAGAAAAGGCTAAGCAGACACGCTTAGTTTTCTCTAAAATTGGGCTCTATTTTTTTATTTTTTCCCCCAAGTCAGCAAACGTTCGAGGATGCTAATTGCTTCAACAGATAGCCTCCAGAAGTACGACTGAAAGATCAGCCGAAGCCACGGATCACAACAAACGTCATTCCCGTTGACAGGATCGCCGCTCCTGGCTTTACAGCTAGCGTAGGACTTGGGGAATAATTGAGACCTTACACAAAGCCAATAAAAGTATTTCACTAAACATTAGCATGTTTGGATTAGTGTGCCAGACCCCTGAAGGACTCTGCGGCAAGCTGGATGCTCAGCCCTAACAATGGCACACTCTGTGCCTGCATACATGAATTATTAAACGAACTTCATCCCACAGGTCCCCCAGTCAATCAATATGAGCTGCACTGCTGAATGTGTAACTATAGGCATAAAAACTTACCGTAAACATGCAGCCAGCCCTGCTCTCTGCCTCAGGATTCTTATTTTGGTCTCTGAAAGTTTACAAAACTTATGCTAACGAATCCAGAGGCAAGTCACTCTAACCAGGATCTCATGTCATAAGATAAACTTTCTCCCTGTGGATATTTCAACCCAAATAACAAATTATTTGCCCTCTGCAGGCAAACTTGTCTTTCTCTATCTCTAACTCTGAGAGAGGAAAGAGGCAACATATTTTAAGTTTAATATATATTTTTTGGGGGGTGGATTTCACACTGTTGACTCAAAATGCCAATATTTAATCTATTCAAATGGCACATTTCGTTTCTAATATGAGAATAGAAAACAAAATAAAACAAAATTTAGAAGAAGCATTTTGGCTAATAATAGGAAGGAAGATCTGCATATTTTTGTATTGAATAAGCTCAGAAAGGCTTCTTCAAAATTACCCAAAGTACCGCTATTAGCATGGTGGTCTAAGTGCTGAAAAAAGAGGAAGAGTTTTATTCTATTTATTTATTCCTTCTGCTGTCACCCACAAACACAAATAACATCACTGTAAATTCAGCATTTTCCAGATAAGCATCTTAGAATAAATTTATAAAAAGACCAAGCACGACAGTATTTTTACACACAGCAATATCCAGCTTCACTTCTGCTAGCGTCAAATTTTCTTGCTACAAGTACAGCACTTGCTTGACAATGTGCTTGGCTTCCAAGATGGGGGTGTGCTCTTTTCTCCTTAGGCACTGAATCAAAAGGGGTTTTGAGGGGGAGAGGAGAGAGCTGATTTTCACTGCATCTAGTCACTGGCAGGCTACAAAAGGCATCTCTCCATTTACCAAGATCTATGATCTGAACAGCATGAAGACCCTGGGACGTTATTGCAGACCCTATTTCCTTGAGTGTGTGCGGGCCTGTGCTCACACTGTGTAATCATTTTTTCCTGTTCATCAGCTCCCAGATCTGACATCCCTTGTCTTCAACCAACTGGATGTAAAGCTGAAGGGCAATTTTGCAAATGATGTGGGAGCAAGAATAGGTGGGAAGGCTGGGGCTCCTCTGCAACCCAGTTTTCAGAGGATCACTGACTGGTTGAGGTTGGAAGGGACCTCTAGGCCCACCTGATCCTGGGTGGCCTCCAACATGTCCTGTTGCCTGGGGTTGCTCTTCCCCAGGTGAAAGACCCCACATTCTCCTTGTTGAACTTCACAAAGGTCTTCTCCAACCTGCTGAGGTCCTTCTGGATGGCAGTACGGCCTTCTGGTGCATCAGCCACTCCTTTACTGAGGGTGTACTCTGATGGTTAATGAAGACGTTAAAGGCCCAGAACTGACCACTGGGGTACTCTCTGCTCATTACTAGCCTAGAACTAGACTTTCCACCACTGACCACCACCCTCTGAGTCCTGTCATTCAGCCAGTTTTACCTGTGGAGGCACCAGTAGCCCCCATGGTCTTGTCTCCATGACTCACCAGGAGAGATCAAAAATTGCAAGCCAAGACATGAGACAGCATGAAAAGGCAACATGACAAGCAGTAGCAGTAGGAGACTTTCAAGAGCAGAGGTTTGGTTATTCCCTACATGCTTTTGTTCCCTGTTCCCTTGCTTGCACCTCCTGAAGCACTCACTACTTGCCACAAATAACTAAACATCGCTCCATCACCTCATGGCCTAAAATTCACAGCTTATTTCCAAAGGCTGACATCTTGACACAGGAAGATACTGCTTTGGCTAGGATTTCTGCCCATCTCAGACCTCTGGCAAGGACAATTGGAGAGGAAAACACTGAAAAGGAAAACTTTTCTCTGACAGATTGATTTGTAGTGACCATTAGAAGCTGCTCAGGCATGCGAAGGACCTCTCTAAGCAGGGAAGGTGGTCAAAAGGAGATGAATTTATCATCATTGGAGAGTTCTGCAGTTTGTCACCAGCTTTTGCAGTTTATCACAGAGATGTCGTATCTGGAGCTTTGGGATTCTTAAGGGTGAGATCTGTCACATAAATACAACTATTAATACAGCAAGTGTATTATACAGTTAAATGCAAATTTTGTAATCTGGCAACCCATTTTTACTGCCAAACCTAGAAGGTTTTCATGTCAGAAATTGATGCCAACAGCGATAAATGGAGAATAGATAAAGTTAATCCGACTGCTTTGAGTTGAACAGGGAAGGTATTACTTTGAAGGGTTTAACATATTAACAGAATCAAAACGACATTTCAAAATATTTATGGAAATCTTTTTTTTTTTTTTTTTTTTTTTTAGGCTTATACAAGCAGAATAACAAAACCATATAAAATATTATTAAATCCTACCCTTAATTAAACAAGCTGACACTTAAAAGCTTCTGTCTGATTTACTTTAAAAAAATCTTCTTTCAGTAAATTATGTCTTTAAGATATCTTTCTGCTCTAAGTGAATCTGCATTCCACAGGAATTAAAACCTTCTTAACAGAAGCTTGGTGGATATTTTTTTTTCTTTTTTTAATCTTTTATTATTTTTAAGCTATACCTCCAACTTACCAAATGTAGGGGTAAGAAAGAAGAAGGAAACAATAGGCATAATTGATAAAATGAACTGAGAAACAAACCTTTAGTGTTTTAAGACAATTCAGAAAACCTGAGGGGTGTGGATACATCTGCCTCCCAGCAGTCTGCTGAGGCTCCCACCCATGAGGACAAACATTCTGCCTCCTTGGAATACACACAAAGAAAGCTGGGCATGTCCGAAGGGCATTTCAGCCCCCTGAGGTACAAATGACCCCGCAGCTCCCCAGAAAAGCCAGGGTTATTATACTTCTTATTATAACATCAATTAAGTGGGATGAACCTGAATTTTCTTAATCAATCGCCCAGAAGATGAACTAGCAGATGATTCTCCCATTTGGTTCAGGGGGACACCTGCTGTCACTTGAGTTGTCCTAGGATGCCACCAGGCCCACAGCTTTTATTTCAGAAGCGAGTGAACAGCAAGTCCTGTGCTCAACCTGCCAGTCCCACGCGTGTCCCAGACACCCTGGAGCATCTCAGTAGCCTCAAGGGTCCTCCATCTTACTGAGATGACCTGAAGCTTGACAGATGCCCTTGGCCAAGCCCACGTAGACACCTACCTGCAGGTGCCTTATAATGAAGGTGACACGAAGGTGTCATCAACAGCCATGGTTGAATCCAATACACCACAAACTTAACAACCATGACCTGAACACCGAAGTGTTTTCAAAAACACTTCTATAAATCCAGTAAAACACCACTGAATGAGCTGGAGTGGACCAAAGTGCTCATTGTCATTCTTTAATTAATTCTTGTTGCTCAGACAGGCTTCAGGCTGGCACAGAGGCACTGCTCTTCCCGAAAGCAACCCGAACAGGGCACCCTGCATACATCACAGGGGCAGTGGTTCCCCAGAGGCATCGCTTGATTTCACAAACATGTAATGAGACAAACAGATTAAATGATTTTATTTACCTCTGGAAATTCTCCCAGTAATGTGGCATACTTACTGGGGGATGGAGAGGAAGATGGACTTACTCCAAATCCCAGCAAAGAATATGGCAAACCATATATGAATTTTAGCATAATTTGCATTCCTGGGGAAAACAGGTGCCTCCTGAGGTTACTCTTTGGCCAAAAGGCAGGTACAATCAGTGATCCAGATGCTGTACTTTTTGCCCCTTTCAGGCCCATTCTCCTTGTCTCACCCCTGAGCAGCTAGGATCTCAAACTGAGCTTCCCGTTCAGCAAATACTTTGAATCTCCTTTGCAGTACTGCACCGTAATCAGTTCTGCTGCATAGCCCTAATAAAATCATTAAAGTATTATACATCAAAAAGCATGCACTTTGTCAGTGTTCTGCAGACAGTGACTGCTTCATGGGTATATATCCACTAATACTGCTTAGATGTGACAGTCAGGCTGTGGCCATAGGAATTTTCTTAATCAGGACTCAAATACAGGAGGATCTGTGTCCTTACGGGTTCTCTGATAGCAATGTTGTAGTGTCAGGGTGTCTGATTTTTCCAGGGGACTGGGAGCGATTTAAAATAGAGAGGACTGACTGTTGCCAGTTCACTTCTACAAGAATAGGAGGCTTATTTTCATGCAGTGTACAGATGTAAAGCTGAGTCCTCCCTCAGCTGCACAAAAACATATCTGCATATTTCTATCATCTGCAAATTGGAAAAAAAAAAAAAAAAAAAAGTCATTCAGGAAAAGGAGGTGGAAGCCAACAGTCATTCAGGAAAAGGAGGTGGAAGCCAAATTTATTTTATTTTATTTTATTTTTTCTTCAAATGAGGAGAAATCAACACATTTTGTAGCATGGACACATTCAAAAATTTCATCAGTACTAAAAGCCCCAAAAATATCCTCCTCGCATCCCTTCGTTAAACAGGCAAATTCTCCTGGTGGTGACTGGTAAAGGAACCAAACAACGCTGCAGCATGAAGAGTCATTGGCTCCATCCCATCACTCATAAAAGAGAGGTATGACTGTAATTCAATACAGAATCATATTGACCTTGCCCTGAAATAAGCTAGGCTAAGGCTAAGTTCAATGATCCTCATGGATCCCTTCCAACCTAGGATATTCTGGAATCTTGTGATCCTGGAATCTAAGTGTCGAGTGAGAGAATATACTTGTGTGTAAGCCATCCAGGAAGCCTGGTTTGGGAAGTATGAAACAATGTCATGGTCAATGAGCCTGCAATAAAGGGACACACAGATGTGTCCTGCCACTAATAGCTTGATCCCGTGGCTTTGAGATAGCCATCAAATGCTGCTTGCAACCTTTCCTGCTATATATATATATATATATGTATATATATAAAATAATAATAAAAGCCAGCTTTTTATTTTTACATTTTTTTCTTATTTTTCTCAAGAAGAATATCCAGCAGTACATGGGGAGGCTTTATCCTCACTGCAGCCTGTGGACTGTCTATTTGAGACAGCGATTTATCTGTACACTTCATTTTATTTTGCCCAAATTAAAGGTTAGTTACCATCAGTGCCTAACATCAGGGAATCTCCTGAATCCCACAACCTGGGACCAAGGAGGGAGATGAATTGCTTGGGAGCTTGGATTATTAAACCAATGGTTAAGAAAAAAAAAAAAAAAAAAAAATCTATACATTTTTCTTGCATGGGATCAGTACTTAAGTTGTTTGCAGCCATGTACCACTGGAAAAAGCTGTCAGCATTGCCTAATGGCCCTAGCTCCTCACCCTAGCTCCATGCATCCTTCTTCCTTTTGCTCCTGCTCCTTTCCCAATTAATCCAGGGTCAGTTGCATTCAGCCGACTCCATCTAGAGCTTCTTATGGGCATTTACATTTCACTTTTCTTGCATTTTCTCCTTCCAGCTCCAAGCATATTGCACACAAGTATTAGAGCTGGCTCTGGGATGAGCTTTGACCAAGGTTACTGACTGCTGGATCTCATATATAACCTACTCACACGTCACCAGCCACCTCTGTCTCACTGACTAGAACTGGCACTCTGTTTGGGATGAACTCGTCCCAAATTCACTTGCCACAGGTGCAGTCCTTATCCTGAGTGACTCAGCTATCAAAGGGAGAGAAGGCATTTCAGCAAAGGGAAGAGCCCAGTTTGACAGTAAGAAGTCTGCCCTCATCTGAATCAGAGTCCCTGTGACGCTCTTTTGAGCCCTGTGCATAAGAGGTGGAAACACTGCAGGACTTTTTAAAAGTCAGGCAACTTGAAACTTGGCTTCATGTATTGTTTCTAGCAAGATCCTGCAGCAAGGTAAGCAAACACTATTGCAGTGCACAGACTATGGCTACTAAACGTCCTTCGTGGCAGGACCATTTGTCACCATGAACCCCTGATCTCAAACACTCTGCCTCCCCTCGCTTGCCTGACAGCAGAGTAAGTCACTGGTAAGTCACCTAGTTAGTATGAAAGAGAAGGTGTGGTGGTTTTATTATTTGGATATACACAAACACTATCATTTTTCTAATAGCCAAGGCTATAAAGCTACCAAATGTTCGCTCGTTGCTCCCAATCCGTCTTCCAAGTTAGAGGATGTTCAAGGAGAAGCATGCATCAGCCTCTGAAGGAAAGGGGTCGAGTGGCAAAGGAGCAAGAGTTTAAGCCATGATTTGCAGCTGGGGAAGCAGAAAATGCTGCCCCAAAGGTCTCACCTGAAGAGCTGACCCTCTGCTTGTTCCTGATCTTAGAGATATACGCAGCCCTGCCGGCTCTCATGATTCATGGCGTGCTGCTTTTTGCTGGTGCAGCTCTCATGAGAGATGGGCAGAGATGCACGCAGAGCATTCAAGGCTGCTTGCACACATCTGGCGATGAAATGGGGTCAGTGTGAAGGACATACCAGTGTTAGGACAGGAGAAAAGAATGGGATGATGGAGGGGAAGACAGCTGCTGGTCCTCCTCTGCTGGACACCCTGCAACTGTTCAGTCTGGAGATGCAACGAGGAAAATAGGAGAAATCAAGAGAAACCTTCTATAAAGCCTTGGGAGAGGGGATAGACCAGGAGGGTGGAAGCAGAGAGTTGGAGGAATTCTGCGGCTGATGATAGGGACAAGGAAGCATGGTTAAAATAAAAATATGCTGCATTTAGCTACCTGGACAATTAATGATAATTCCAAGATCAAAAATAATCGTTGCAATTAGTGCATTATGGATCTATTTATGTAACTGCTCAGGAAAGAAGAAAATTATCTAGCCATGTTTTTGAAGTGCTCTGAGGAGCCAAGGAATTGATTCTTAAATAAAAAAGAAGTAGTTTAGGAGCATAAGCACAATAGATGCTCTGGGTGATCGAAAGCCATCCTTGGTAAAAGATCTGCATTAGTTACAAGGGCAGTTTATGCTACAAATAATTTTGTACATGTAAACATCTTTCCTGATTACATTGATCTCCACAGGCTGACTCTTTACTCTTACATCCTCTCCAATCTCCTAAAATTAGATCCAAATCTTCTGACTATTATTACTATTACTATTTTTAATCCTCCAGTTTGCAAAACAGTGTATATGTGAATTAGGGCAGATCTGAAGCACAGATGAAAGCAGTGGAATGGAGAGAGGAAAGAGACTGCAAACCAGTCTGAGAGATTATATTGCGTCGAGAAGGCAAGTCAAGCACATCAGGCACTTCTGCAGAGAATAATGCCAATATAAAGAAATAGAAACCAAATTCTCCCTTCCGTTCACAGCTGAACCTCACTAGGAAATGCAGTCATATATACAAAATCAGTACCACATCCTAAGTACTTGATTTTTGTATGCAGGCTGCATGAAGGGAAGCAGCTTTAATAAATTGTGCTACATTTGGAAAAGCCATTTTAATTCTCTAATTAGCATGCATACAATGAAAACTAACTGTGCGTGTTTGTGTATACACATATCCAGAAGAGAGTGTAATGAACTGTATCTATTGCAAGTGAAACTGAAGTTTCATCTTCTCCGTGCTGTACCGTGTGATGCTGTGATGCAAGTTTCAATACCACGCTTTTCTGCCTATAAAATATCTTCTTGCTCCTTCTCTCTTTTTATCCCTCTTAGATTCACTGTCATTGCCAAAGAGGGAGGGAGGGAGGGAGGGAGGGAAGGAAGGAAGGAAGGAAGGAAGGAAGGAAGGAAGGAAGGAAGGAA
>CM021766.1:148089995-148107715 GCA_011076525.1 Nettapus auritus
GAAGGAAGGAAGGAAGGAAGGAAGGAAGGAAGGAAGGAAGGAAGGAAAGAAGGAAAAGAGCTACACAAGCATCCAAGTCTGGCTTTGCATTAAAAAACAACAAAATAAACAACCCGTACAAAACCACAAAAAAGGTCTTCCACTGTAGGCCATCATTTTCTGTTATCTACCTACCATTCTCCTCCACCTGAAACCAGCACAAGCAAAGCTTTATAGGATCAATACATGTCTTACCATCATTAATCACGGACAGAAAGGAACAAAATGAAGTAAGCCTGACAAAAATGTGTCCAGCCATAAAAAAAGGACAGGAAAAAGGGTGAGGATAGATGAGGGGAAAAAAATGAAAAGGCTGGGACAAAGAGAGATCTGTAGCAATTCAAAAGAGACTCACAGTCCATCCTGCAGCTCCTGAGTATCATTTGAGGTCCCCAGGGATCGAAGGCTTCTTTCCAGAGAGGTCACTGTCAACAGCAGAGAAAGAAAGATAAACAAGCAGCACTCCTTTTCAAAGGAAAAATAATGGATTCTCATTTGTTTGTCTTTTAATTTGTTTCCTTTCAAAACAACATAATGAAGTAGTGTTTGGACAAGTGCCTTGTGACACAAACGGGCTATCAGGAAATGTCCGCTACACCAAAATGGATAAATTGGGTCCCCAGGATGCAGAAATGGTGATTACACAGGTGCTGTGGCATGACAGGACATGACAGCATAGCCGTGAATTGACCAAAATGGGCATTAAGAGCCTGAAATCTATAAGCCATTCTAATATCTCCTAACTCATTGTTCAAGACTTTAACAGTCAAAATCTTTTCCTTTAGCTCAAACAAAATGTGGTATTTTACTGTGATTATCTCATGTGCTTGAGCTGGAGAGCTTCTTGGGCTTTTCCATCAGGAGAGAAGAATGTTCTACCCTAAGTGATCCTAAGTCGGAAACATGGTTTGTTTGGCAATACAAAATAACTTCACATTTAAGAAACATATATATATTTGTGTGTATTCCCTGCCACATCTTCATTCTCAGATTAACAGAAGATCATTACGTTTGGACTTAGCATATCAAGTATGTAAAACACTTCAAGACCTTCAGTAACAAAAGATGCTATATCAATGAGATTCTTTCTATTTACATGTGTTTTTTTTTCAGGATGCTTCCAGTTGTAAAAAAACAAAACAAAACAAAACAAAACAAAACAAAAAAACACCTTATGACCAACTGGTAGCAGTCACACTTCAATATTTAAGGAAGGAAAAAGAACAGATTAGAAATGTGGCTTAGCTATTCCAGTTGAAATTTAAGATATCCTCTGTTTTAATGATTGCAGACTTGGTCTCGGACTACAGCTTTGAGCAAATCACTCAACTATTTCTACACTGGCCGACACAAATTGAATACCCTCTTTTCTTCTGGGCTTCTGTGGATTGGCACAAAAAGACACAAAAAGAGACAAAAACTACTTAATGTGCCTGCACATGGTATTCAAACAAGCTTGAATACCACCACATATTTTCACCTTGCTCACTACACTGCTAGATCTCAACAGCAGATCTCAGTACAGAGCTTGGCAGCTCAGTAAGATAAAGCCTTGAGGAACTATCTGCAATTGAGCTCATAATTGCTATCTTTTGCTGGATGCACAATGTTTTAAAGAATAAATTGACAGTTTTCACTAATAACCATTTGCTTCTCTAGTTTAACAGCATTGATCCTGCAAAGATCTCACAGATATGATAATACTCCCTCATTCTGCTCCACAATCCTAACAACTCAATCTCCTATGGAAATCGTCCATTTCAGACACAAAACAAAAATACTTCCAGGTCCAGCAGCCTTTCAGGGCACTGCAGAGCACGAAGCTTGCTCGAATGTCCTTGGAGAACAGAGAGCGAGTTAAGGTAGCAAAAGCACTTTGTACGTTGAATTTCTAGGAACACGTAAACGTCATGTGTGCAGCTCAAGGAGGGAGAAGAGCAGCTACAGCATCCAGGCACCTTTCTGTAACCTGAGCTGCAAAACCAAGGCAATCCAAAGTGAAGGACTCTCCACCAGCTCTTCCTAGAAATGAACACAGGCTTGAGGGAAGACAGATCTGATAGGCGGGTGCTTCTTTGCAAGAGCAGTATGGACCTTTGCTGCTGCCTGCTTCAGAGACTAATGCAGTAGGAAGCATTTTCCTTTTGAACTAAACTATTCAAAACTTGCATGCAGAAGAATCTGAGACAGGATTGCAAGAGAGGAGCAAAGCACTCATTGGTCAGGTGAGAAAGTGACTCAGTCCCTATCCTAAAATTTGATCTAGTATTTTAACTCAAGCGTAATATTTACACATATACATAAAGCTCAGTTATCCCTGTAGGACAAGATATGTGCTGTGGAACGCACAAGATGCTGGCATTTGATATGGCTCTTAGCTAGGAAATAGCACAAACTTGAGCTAGACCTCAGGGGACTTAGCCCTTTTGTGTTTTGGGACAGACCTACCTTGCTTTGGCTAAGAAGAGCTCTATTGAAATCTGCATGGTTCTTGTTGTGGATATGGAAAATCCCCTCAATTTACCAGTTCTGACCATTCGAGCTACCAAAGAAGCAAAATGTCAATTTGTGCTGGATTGATGCTGTGAAGCCAGTGCTAAAACAGACATCTTACTTAAAAACCCTTGTTAACTTAACATTAAAAAAGGCATATGCTAGTCTTCCAAGATGAGGCATCCACAGAGATCACTGCTGTTGGATCTGCACTGATTTACATAAACTGAAAGTTTGGCACCACTTGTCTACGCCATCGCAATCCTTAAAATCAAGGGGGGATGAGAAACCATCCCTAGATGGCAACGGAGACTTTATCACACCTGGGGGATGCTGAAAAATCCTTTGCTCAGCCTCTCAGATCAAGGTAATGGGACTGCTCATGGCACCAGCCTGTCACAAGGAGTCATTAATGAGCAAGTAACAGGAATTAGAGAGGGAAGAGACCCATTAGAGCACTCAGGTTCTCCATCTGGCCAGAACAGGTCTGATTCCTGCAGTATATCCTCCAGCGATCAGCCCTTTAGACACGATGTGCCAACCTAGCTCTGTTTACAAGTGTTATTTATTTTACTTATTTATAAGGCATTTACTGAGAGGCAGCTAAAAGCCATGCTCTGACAGAAATGCAAAACCTTCATAAAAATGAGTAGAAAAAAAAAAGCCATCAACCAGACAAACTCACCCAGTACCTGAGCTTCTTTTGTTTGTTTGTTTGTTTGTTTGTTTTGGTTTTTTTTCACCCAAATGGAAAAATCAACTAAAGAAGGAAATGTAAAACACAGAGAAGCCAAAGACTTATCAGACAAAATTCCCTATGCTCAACAGAAACAGTCCCCAAAGAACTAGAGACGGAAAGCAGATGCAAAGAATAGGTAAAGTTCCCTCTACCCCTTGACACTTTTATAAGAGATGGGTTAAAAAAAAGTCCCTAAGCTCATGAACTGGCAGAAGAATGATCCAGTGGCACATAAACAGAACCAAAGATCCTGGCTATGGCTTTTATTCAACACACAAGGAAGATTTCCATATCCACAGCAGGAAAGGGGAGCGGGAGGCATTTATATGTGAGATCTGCCAAGATGAGCTCAGAGCTGCAAAGATTCCCCTTGGTCAGGAGCCAAGTAACTCCTCAACTGCCCAATACAAATTTAAATCACCCCAAAGACTTAGACTTCTGCAAAAAGTAAGGAGATCAAAGAGGAAAAAGACATGCATTTATTATTTTTGTAGTGATCACCAAAAAAAATCAGCAGTGCTTTAAAATCCCAGTATAAAGTTGACTTCTTGTTTCATTAAGAATACTCATCCTTCAAAGACAGAAAAAATACAGCTGCCCACAACCTTGCATTTTAGAAATTCAAACAACAGAGGCATAGCACGGAGAGCTCATGGCACCTTTAGCATCTCAAAAGGGAGAGGAGCATTTCTGGTCTCCAAATGCAATGGAGAACTTAGGAAGTCCTGAAGAGGTTGGCATAAGGCAGGAAAAGAAGGAAAATGGGAGCTGTAACTGGATTTATGCAACACTGATGGACATTCAACACACCATGCTCGAAGCAACGGAAATGCCAAGAATCATCCAGTGAGCATCTGTAATGCAGTCACTTGCTCCTTGATGAGCCCGTTGCATGGTGGCGCACACACAGCTGTGAGTTTTGCTACAAGCTCGGACATAGAGCTTGCTGGGTTGGCTGAAGAGACCATATGGTACAGCTGTGCAAGGCAGGAGGGATCTTGGGCATCTTTTTCCATTTTACAGTCCTACAAAGTTCTTCATCTAGGCTGGATTAGCCTTGCAAAATTTGAGTAGTACAGCCAGCTTATGAAGAAGCCACACACAAGTTGAAGCAAACTGACTTCAGCGGACTGAAATAATCTGGGTGATGAACAGAGCAACAACAGCATAGTATCTTATGGGCATTTTCTCAAGCTAAATGCACTTTAAAAAGCATTATAAATTCATAGATTCATAGATTTTAAAGGCCAGAGAGAGCAATTCTGATTATCCAGTCTGATTTCCTAAGATAAAATTTTGCCCCATCACTCCTACATTGAGGCTGTAGATTGTAGCTGGACTCCAGTATCTCTTACAAAAAGACATCTGAATCTTGATTTAAAGCTTTGAAGTCACACCGAATCCATCACGTCCCTTCAATAAGCAGTTCTAATGGCCAGTTATCCTCATACAGAAAGACTGAATTTGTCTAGCTTTGACTCCTATCTCCTGATCTCATTATGTGTGAGAATGTTAGATTAATGAGCCCTACGCAATTTATTTGAAGTCTTTCTTCCCACAGAGGTACTTACAGACCACGATCTAGTCCTCTCAAATGTCTCAAACAGAAGTTCGGATGGCATGCATTTTAAAGTCTGATTTGCAGACTTCAAACAGTTGTCTTAGCTCTTCTCTGTACCCTCTCCAATTTTGCAAAATAGTTTTAAGTATAGGTGCTGTCATTACCTGCTTCAGTGCAGTCAACTCTAAGAGAAAGCACACCTTCATGCACTCTGTACCATCTTAAAAGGAGAAACCAAGACTACCAGAAACTGCTCAAAACCAAATTGAGGGGATAAATGTAATTATAACAAAGAATAAAAATATAAATTGGATTGTGGCATTTCAAAAAAAGGATGCACTACTCATCTTAAAGGCTTCTCAGCACAAACTCCACGAGGGCAGGAATTGCCTAACCTGCTTAGCTGGAGTATTAATTAGCACACACAGATCCAAGCAGGTTGTAAAACTTCACGCTGAGCCCTGCAATAGCCAGCAGTCGAAGTACTGCTGCCATTCAACATTGCCATTGTGTAGAGGTAGCACTTGGTGCTGGAAGAAGAAAGGCTGGTGCTAACTAAGGTGTTTCTGTATGTAATAACGCAGTCATACTGCATCCGTAAGCAGAGTACCAGTAAACACGGCTGGGAGGTTCAAGCTGTCATAACAGCCTCAAGTCCAGGTCACTTCATTGGAGGTTTCCCAAGGAAAAGGTCAGGTAAAAGGGCCTGGAAGACCTGGTGGACACTGAGTAGATCATAAGACAGCAATACCTAGAGGAAGGATGCAAAGAAGACGAGACCAGACTCTTTTCAGTGGTGCCCAGTGACATGAGAAGGGGCATTTTTTTTTACTGTGTGGGTGACAGAGCACTGGCACAGATTGCCCAGAGAAGTTGTGGAGTCTCCTCCTGTGACATAATCAAAGCTGTCACGACGTGGTCCTGGGCACACTGCTGTAAGTAGCCCTACTTCAGCAGGGACATTGGAGCAGATGGACCCAGGGGTCCCTTCCAACCTCATCCCCTCTGTGATTGTATGAATTTCTCCAACTTCTGCAGGATATGGTTTTACCTCATCTCAAGTCCCATCAGTCCCATCACGGCTCGCCAGCATCATGAAGGGCACGTGTAAGTGCAGCCTCAAGGTGACTTGCAACAGCTGAATTTCTCAACTTGTGCTCTTTGAAGAAGGTTGCCAAACTTGTACCCAATAAGTTTTCCAGAAGGCTAAAAATAACATGTTTTAAACAATTCCTTGTAGAATGTATCAATCAGTTACTCTTCTTAAAAATAACAACCAAAAAAAAAAAAAAAAAGAAAAAAGAAAAAAGAAAAAAAAAGGAACATGAAGACTCCACTTCCCATTTTCCTTTTGACCCATTCAGAATCATCTTATATGTGAGACTGACAAACCACTGAAGAATCATGGACTGCAGGTTGAAGGAGATCTCTGGAGGTCTCTAGTTTAACATTTTGCTCAAAGAAGGTCCACTTGGAAGCAATGACTTTTTCCAGCTCTGAATATCTCAAAGTACAGAGATCCTACAGCCTCTCTGGGCTCCCATTACAATGTTTGACCAACCAGATGATCAGAACCGTTTCCATCAGATTGAATGTCCTTTATTTCAGACTGTGCACATTGCCTCTAGTCCCTCCACCATGAACATCTGATAGGTCTGGCTCCACCTTCTCTACAGTCTCACATTGGGTAATTACAGACAAGAGTAGGATCACTGATAATTCATATTCATCTTGTGGTTCACCATTATTCCCAGGTCTTTTCTTCATAACAGCTTAATAGCAAGCCAGTACCTGTGCTGTCCTCTTGCACAGGATTATTCCATCCAAAGACATAACAGAAGATGTGATTTTTTTTATTTTATTTTATTTTATTTTTTTTCTGATTTTACATCTAACTGAGCACCTGAATACCTTCATAGGGCCACCTGGTTTCACGCCTTCAGCTTCACCTTCTGGGATACTGGAGAGCAGCAACGTCTGTGTTGCAGGAGATCCTCAAGCTCTGACCCAAGGCGAAGATGATTGTCAAAAGCAAACACAAACTTATCCATTCCTTGTAGTCATAGAAATCTCTGCACTTGAATTTGCCTGGCAGATGGAGGCATGACTGCTCTGCAGCATGCAAAAATCCTGATAGACAAAAGCTTTCAGAAGAGCTGCTTCCCATCCTTCTTCAAGAAAGGATCCCTTGCTAGAAAGACTGGGACCTTTCATCAGGACACATGGGGAGAATTACAAGAAGGAGGCCCTGAGATCCTTTCTTTACACCCAGTCCAGTGCAATGTCCTACCAGATCACCTTAGACACAGATCAGACCAGGGAGAGGATCTGGCCAGGTGATTCACAATATTATTAATTTAAATCCTTGTCTGGCAGCAGTGTATTTTAGAACTGCAATATTATGGCATTAACTGCTATTCAGCAATGTTCCTTTATAGCTACTTGTTCAATATGGCTCTATATCCCACCCCAACAAGGTGCTGATGACCCAGAGCACACCTCCAAAGGAGGGAAGCATTCTGAACCTCCAGTATCCGGGGAGACACGAGCAGGAACAGCATCACTGCTCAATCTACAGCGTGAAGAATAACAGAAGAGTTTTGGTGCTGGTATTTTTATAAGGGAGATGGATGTTTTGCAGGCTCGTGTGACAGGCTCCGAACACAGCAGTGCTGCAACACATTAGAAAATGAGTCTGGCTTGTTCCACCTTTCTGCGCTCTAACTCCCCATTGTAACAGATGACACAATTAAAAATAGAAAAGGATGTGGTCTCAGTAAGAATCGGAATATATCTGTGCCTGCTTAATGCAACATATGGTGGAATATTTTTACATCTTATAAAGAACTGTGGATTGGACATGTGCTGGTGCTCGTGAGATGCAGCAGCAAGAAAACTGCATTAATATTTGCTCCCTGACAACAGGAGCTGTCATACGCCGTGTACACGCGCAGGAGTCATCAGCAGGACAGCACACAATCGACTAGGAAACCTTTCATTATACGCACCATTGGAGTTAATTCGGAAGACGTTGGCTGAAGTCTCCTGAAATAGTTCCTGCAGTTCACTAGGATCAATCTGGGTGGCTGCAAAGACAAAAAGGGAGAGACCTGTTAGTAGCGGAGACTGCCATCACTTTGAAAGGGGGCTTCCTTCCCAGCAGAGCCTCCACAGGGGGATGCCCAGCTGAGAACCTTTACGATAGAGCTGTCACCAGTGGTTTATATACACACAGGTTACAGCAATGACGATGTGCTGTCACACTCCACACAGAGAATGGGCAACACCAACATCTGCAAAAAGCCTGATCAGTCTCACCAGGCACAGGGAAACACCAGCAATATGGGGCCAAAGCACCCACTGGACACAAAGAATGTGTTTTTTTCTCCTGGAAAGCAAAATAATATTTGCTCACTGCAGTGTTGCTTCAGCAAGAAGAGAATTGATGGAGGACCCTGTCTTGTCCCAGCAGCGCTGTGAAAACCCACAGCAGCCTGAAGTGTTTCCTACTCAGCTGAAGGATGTAACAAAGCACTGAATTAAAACTCCTGAATGCTCTCTTTCACTTATTAACCATTAATTCATTGCTGTGGCTTCCTCCTCGCTGGAAATTCAGCCCAGCTAGGGAGTCAGATGTAGCCTTAAACAGTGTGTGATCACTGATCACAGGCAGATATCCACTGTATCCCCATTTCCATCAGGTAGTAAAGGTGACGCTGAGATACAGGAGATAAGGTTTACATGGATCAAGGCAGCCTCTGCAGGCACTATCAGCAATTGGAATAGAAACAATTTCTGCTCATTTACCAAGTGGGCATGCCAGAGCTGCAAATGAATGAGAAACTGCACCTTCATCCCCAGAGAAAGAGAGATATGAGGTTGGACTGGGCTATACCACAGAGAAAGGATCTGTTGCTTAAATAAACCTTAAACAAGGGTTGGGGTTTTGGTTGGCAACAGTCCCCAGAGACAGACTCATTTCCCCTTCTGCCTTTAGCACTTACGACATTATGGCAGCAGCTCTACAGCAGATTTCCCAAGGCTTCACCCCATTCTGCCTCCCACCTGGGTCACCTTTTGCAGGTTTCCCAGAAACTGCAAAAGAACAAAAAGCCCTCCCAATGCCCTGCTCTGGGTGGCCCTGAGGATGTCCCCCAACACTTCAGGACAACCCTCACGTCCAACCTGGGCATCCACAACAATCCTTGTGCGAGATGATTCAGCCCTGTCCCAGCCATAAATAAAGTCCTGGCTCAGTCTGTCAGGTTGACACAAATCCAGGGCATTAAATGGTGTTTAATCAAAGTGCACAGGGTCTCGTTGCCAGAGATTTTCCCACTCTTCTCACACAGTTCCTCCTAAATCAGCTGTCCCAGACACTCCTCTCCACCGCTTCGTGTATCAGGCTATAGAACAAGAAATCAGCTTGGGCTTGTCTGTCCCCCAGGAATTTCACTTGTTACTAACAAGATCCAGCTTTCATTAAATCACTGAGAAAAGAGCAGCACTGGAAAAGGTTTTAGATCATTACAGGCTGTGCTGACCCTGGTTTTGGGAGGCTTTTCTTGAATTTTTCAACAAAATTTAAATTTCTGGGTTAGTAATAGGGGCGGACGGGCACATGGTGGACACGACAGTGTTTCAGGGTGGCGTTTCCAGTTTCATGTAGTGAATTTGCTTATCCTCTACCACATTTCCATGATGGAAGAGAGGCAAAATAGGACAGGACAATGTGTGAGGATCATACTTTAAGGACGTGGAAACATTTAACTTTTTAATCCTCAGCAGGATATTTATTTTGGCTCGATTCATGAGGACCATGAGATGACGAACTCCCCCTTCCGAGGCTTGAAGTCTCAATCCATAAACATCTAACAGAGAAACACCTCACCTCCAAACGACAAACAACCATGAATTAAACAAAAAGAAAAAACAAAACCAAAAGTGGATGTGACCTTTGGCCAAGATTTCCACACACTTTGAAAATACAATGCTCAGAGAATTGCTTGTCTAACAAAACTGCACAGAATCTGGCTTACCATTTTCTGTATTTCCCTGCACCTGGACTTTTCATTTCATGTTGGAATATGGTGCCAGCTCTGTAGCTCTGTTTTTCTTTTTCTTTTTTCTTTTTTTCTCTTTTTTTTTTTTTTTTTTTTCAGGAAAGATAAGAAAATAGTAGCAAGGATGTTGTTTTACACTGCTGCTGCAATTTTGAGCTTCCACACGTCGAGGAGAAATGTTGTAACTATTCATGGAGGATTCGGCAGTCCAAGCAGACAAGCAAAACAATTTAAAAACAGCAGCAGAAAGCAAAGCAAAAATGCATCTGTACTGCCAAGGTAAGTGAAGACATATCAAGGCTGTGAAAGAAAGTGAATGTGAAGCACATTTGTGTCTAATAAAAAATTAAATGTCTTCGACTGCATAAAGGGACTGCTAAAATATTATGATTCCCTGAGAAGGAGCATGAGGTTGTTGATATGCAGTAAATACTTGCCATGCCCCTACGCTAATAGAGGTCAGTGCCACAATTGGGAAAAGGTGACTTTTAATTATACCGTGGGTCCTGAAAGCCATGAGGAGTTTGCAGTGGAAATGTTACAGAATCCCGCATCCAAATTGCTTCTTCTCTGTTTCCTTAATTGCCAAAACCACTTTTATAACTTCCCAGTGTTTTCCTCATTTGCTTTTCCAGCAGAATCCCCTTGGCGAGGGACAGGACAAGACAATTTCCTATGCTACCAACTCCACCTCCTCCTCCCCACCTAGCAAATAGTGGCAAACCAATGTATTTATTTCAACTGTGAAAGAAGCAGCAGCCAACGATGGCATTTCTGAAATATTCCTACTATTTTGTAGGAATATAGTTGAAAATAAACATTGAGAGAACATATACACCAGCAAATAAGAGAGGGTTAGGGGAAAAAGATCGTATTTTTGCCTTAGCTAGTTCTCCCCAGCTCTGTTTTGGACCAGCCTTTGCCAAGACAAACTCCAGAGCAGTTTGGGGCACAGTTTATTACTGAAATTGCTTCTCTGGGCAAAATCAGTGAGATGGCACCAGGTTTGCCTCCAGATGTGCAATGCCATTTCAGTTACCTGCTATGTGCAGCCTACAGCCTGAGTTGTGTGATACCCCTTGCACTTTGGGCTGTCAAAACAAAACAAAATAATAATAATTTAAAAAATGAGAAACAAAGGAGACAAACACCTCAAATACCCTTGCAAGCCTCAGACATTATTTTTGCAATTCTTATTCTACTAGAAACCAGAATACTTTCCATGTTCCAGTGCAGTTATAAACGTCAACCACCACCTAAATCATCACCTCCAGGAGATCTCAGGATGAGAACCAGAAGGGTGGAGGGATGTGATACGGTCGGTGCTCAGATGAGAATGTAACTGGGGGGCTCCTGGTTCTTGGTTTGCTTCCTCTGTCCTGCTCTGGGGGAAGAAAACACTGCTGTTGCTGCACGTGGGCGTCCTTGGGGCTCTCAGGCTCTTGGACGAGCAGCAATTTGCTCCAACCACCACCGACAGCAGTTCTTGCAGAGGAGATATCTGAGCAAGCTGGTGAGCAGAAATGTTTTTTGATTCCTCTGCAAAGTCTGAGCAGGCTTATAGGGTTTTGCCTCTACTGATCTGGATATAATTAATGTCCAAAGGGATGGCTGGAGGTACAGGACAACACGCATGGCAAAGGTATATACAGGAACATCCTTGTGCTTAATGCTAATGAAAACTGGCGATGTTCCCCATGTTAATCTTCCCTGCCTATTAATTATTTCACACTAATTTGAAGCTCCTAATGGCTTTTCTGCAGCCAGGTGAAGTCAATTGCCTCTACGATCTGAATGTTGTAGCAAACCCAAAATAAGTCAAGAGTTGCAGAAAGGAAGAGACAATAGTTGAAGCAACTCCAATAAAAAGGGAAAAGAGAAAAAAAAAAAACAAAACAAAACAAAACAAAAAACAAGCATTCAATTTTTCTACTTGCAGCACTAAATGAGGCTGCAGAACTCAGCACCTTGGGTCCAATGCAAATATCCCCAGTGCACCACTGTGAGCTATGTGTGTCTCTGCAACATAAAACACGGTCACAGATTTCCTGCATCTTTGCTCATCTGAAAGATTTAACTCAAGTTTTAACACCAGCTTTTTGCTGGGGAAAACTGTAGTAACTGGCCAAAAAGCTTCAACAAATACCAGTGTAGAAAGGATTGGCCAAAAGAATGTTGGGACAAGGCTCCTTTCCTCAAGGAAAAGAGCTTAAAATAGAAAGGGAAGAGGAAGGGAATGAAAGGAGCTGCATCGTGTCTAATGTTGTGAAGTTGCTCCGGGCATGCAAGCTTAGGAGGTTTTTATTTCCTCCTGTTGAAGTTTGAGTGAAATAAGTGATAAAGGGAAATGTAAGCAAAAATCACACTCATCAGGCAGCATGCTCTTCACCAGCATTGGAAAATGTGATGCTGCTTCACGTGGAAATGCTCTGAAGCTGTCTGCTATGGATTCGTACAAAAGATGTGGATGTCCTCATCTTGGCCCTAACACCAAGGGGGGCACTGAGGGGATTACACATCTAAGAAACGGGCTAAAATCAGTCTGCATCCACCTTCTTCCAACACCCCTTCTCATACAGTGGGGTCACTGTATTCAGGAACTCAGTCACCTATGGGTTAGCTAGGGGTCTGGGTTTGCATTGACTCTCAAAAACTCCTGCTCATTTTTATAAAGCTGCCTTCCTGGGTTGGCTTAGTGGAGGCACCTGAACAAATAAAATAATTTTTTCCAACATTTCCTAGAAATGAAGCTTTACCTGAAGAAGGTATTAAGACAAAGGCATCTCAGCTAGGAAAAGCTGTTTCATCCCATCCATCCGAGAGGGAGATGCGTTTAGGTAGTGAAGAACCTTCCTCCCCTCTTCTCCCCAAGAAAAATACACAAAGCCAGGAAGTCACCCTGCCCGCAAAGCCCTGCTTTGATGAAGTACCTTACTTCCACCTTATCTCCCACCAGATAAACTAGCAGAACAAATAGAGAGCAAATGAGAGAAAAAACAACCACACTACTTTAATAAATTATTTTTTCCTTGAATGACCTACCACATCTATAGCAAGTTGACTGGGGCAATAAAGATTTATCATTTCCAAACCAAGCTGAATGCCGGGGCTAAATTCAATGAATGCACAAGACCAAGGAGGTGAAGCAGGCAGGGAAAATCACTTCGGCTTGGAGAGGATTCCACACAGTCATGTATTTTTATTTTTTTATTTTTTGGTGTGCTCACTAATAAAGAGTTTCCATACATTAACCTTTCTAAACTTCCAAGGTTTGTGCTTTAGTTAACACGTCCCCAGAGAAGTAACTGCAACGCACAGTGTCTTCACTACAAGTGTTCCTGGTAGAGCTGGTACGTTTTAACTGGAGCTCTGCGGGGCTCTTTCTTGGAAGATCCTAGGAAAGAAAAATACTTACAAATATAAACACAACACATTTCTCTGAAAGGAATAATAAGCACAGAGCCTACGCCTAGGAAGAATGCCAAGAAGCTCAGGAAAGAGATTATGGAGGCAAAGGTTTCTCACATAGGTGAGGTCTAGATCAATGGGACCCAAACAGCAGCTTGGCAAGGGTCTGTGCTCTTTTGTTTCTTTTTTTTTTTTTTTAATGTGTACATTAATAAGCAGCTGCTGAAGATGAACGTAACTAGCTGTTCTAGGTGCACAACCAGTGCTGGTGTCTCCTCAGCCCTTCACATAGCCCTGCAGGTCCAGCAGAGCAGGACAGAAAATGCCAATGTACCGGCTTGTGGGGAGTTTGGCCAGGGAGATGTGCACTCATGCTGATGATGCGTGGCTCAACTTTGCCATATCACCACAGATCCACACCCCCAAGGGGACGTTTCCACCATTCTCACAGCAGTAGTCAACAGCCCCCACACCCACTCACACAGTACTAAGGCAAGCAAGAGAGATATCCAAGGAGAGCATCAAGAGAAGAAGCCACCTCTAGACCCACACACTCCTTCCAACCCTACCAGCATCAGCTCTTGGCCAAGCTGTGTGCTCCTTGGAGATCACCATGCCACTCCACGTGGCCAGGCATGAGCCACATCAGCCCACCCTGCTCAAGCATTGTCCAGCTCTGAAGGACTACATTGAGACCAGAGAAGCTACAACTCAAGCCTTGAGAGATCACACATGCAACCTTAACAAGAAGGAGAGCATCAGAAGAAGCGTTAGGGAAAGCTTCTGGCATGAAGTGTTACTGAGATGTTGGGATACACCATATATGAAGTAGGGTAAAGGAAAAGGGGTGAGATGAGGGAGAGATGCTGGATAGAGGCTGCCTCCAGATCACAAATATCAACAAAACTCCATAAAAAAAGCCCCAACCACCCAACTATGTTTATTACATTATGACCCTACCAGTTTATTATAATTTATGAATAGTAAATAAATAAAAAACCCACTGCCTTCTAATTCTTCAAACAAGGAGAACAGTAGATCTTGTTAATTTAGTAGAAGGAAATGTTAAAAGACTCATGAGACCATTACTGGAACAAAAAGGCTATCACTTCCTGGCAGATGATGGTTAAGAGTGATGTGAAAGTGATCTGAAGGTCAGGCTGGCTTGGTAGCCACTGGGAAATTACTTGGTGGGATTTTCCTGTTTCATTTGCTCAAATCTCCATAAAATGAATAAAATAATTTGGAGAGAAATGGAAACTTTCCCCACAGATATCCCCATTTATAGAGATGCTCGTGTCCAAACAGAAGAATTAGAGAACTGTTGGTTTTCTGTAATAGCTAACTGCAAAACAGACAAAACTGTAAGTAAAATTTTATGAAGAATAAGTACAGATTAGAACTATGTGATGGATTAAGAAGCTGCTTATTCTGGCAGAGTGTGGAATTCTGGCTTTGCTTGGACAGTTTTACAATTAAGAGTTTTCCTCCATTTTTAACCAAAGAGGAGGCAAACATTAAAGGTTTTGCATAATTCTGATGCGTTACCAAAATGTAGTTGAGGAGCTTTTAAATAAAACAAAGCATTTTGATTTTTTTATTTTTTTTCAGTAGAGGTGGATTAGGAGAGAGTTAAAAAGATGATTCATTTTTGATTGAAATAAATCAACGTACTAGAAAATATCAATTCATTTGCAAAATTTCCCTTCCAAATCCCATTGCTTCTTGCTTTCCAAGATGGAAAGTCTAATCATGTTCCCTTCTTCATGCTCCAAAGCAGCAGCAGAACTATGCATAATGGAAGAGCCTGCCTGCATTTTTATAAGGATACTCAAATTGTTGGGAAAAAAAGGCAATTAAAGTCATTTGGCAGATTTTTATTTTTTTTAATGATGATGTTGTGTAAGTATATAAATAAAACCTCGGTGAAAGCCTTTTTTTGTTTGCACTGCTATATCCCCAGGATAGTCTGCAGCACTGTGCTAACGCAAACACAGACACAAGCACCAACAGTATGTGAAAATGCAAAGGACTGACTGAAAAACAAAGTGAAAAGGATTGATCTTAACACTCACTGCCAAATCTGTAGGAAATGTAATGTGAAAATAGCCAATGAAAATGACAAAGAATACAAATATTTTTGAAATGTTATTATTTGAGGTTTTCTATATAAATTACAAAATAACGTTGCACAGCTCTTAATCAGTCTCACTTTTGGTCTTATTAATGCACTCAGCACTAACTGCCTTACAAAATACCCTTTAAAAGATCTAGGCTATTAACGACAAAATGGAGAAGACTGTTTGATTTTTTTTTTTATTTATTTATTCTGATTAAATCTGTGTGATGCAAGGGAGTATTATCAGAAAAAATAATCAGTCATATAAATAAAAGAGAAACTTTTAAAAACATTAAAACAAGGTGCTTGCCAATTGAAAATATCCAAATAACGATTTATTTTTTTTTTAATGTCTGGTAAATTACAGATTCTATAAACCAAAATCTGATAACTAAACTTGTGTACCATATGGGCCCCTGAATATTGGATAAAAGGTTAGTAATAAAAATGAATGGGAAGGATAGGTCCCAGCAGATAATATGTATAATTGATGAGATTATCCTTACTGCTACTGTACCGGAGGGCTTCCAGCCGTGGGATGAGCCACTAATGGGAACTGTAAGGACAGTGACAGTGACTGTGCCCTGACCATGGTGATGCTCTTACGGAGACGAAGATTGGGCTGGGAGAAGGGATTGCTCCTTGCTGCGTTGGTCTGCGTTGGTATTGACACTTGCAAATCCATAGAGAAGAGGAGTTGGTGGAGGAGAGCATGGGAATGAGAGCTCTGCAGAAACAGGTGGAGGTGCAAGAGTCACTGCTGGATGCCAAGATTGCTTCGGGGTCAACCATGTTTGTTCCAGAACAAGGTTGAAGAAGCTCTAGTGCAGAAAATGCTTTGTCCCCATCCCCTTCCTCTTCATCACATCCTTTGTTGGCCAGGAAAATTAAATTAGGTCATCTCATATGTACAGAAGACAAATTGCACCTGTTGGGATTAGAATCAACACCCTTGAGGCATTCTGCATTGCCCCGGAGGTGTTTTAGCATCATAGCAGAGGTTTTATAAAGCAGAGGACCCAGAGGGATGAAGTGAGGGCTGTATGACGAGATAGCAGAAGGTACTGAAAGATGGAGCGGATGCAGTGGGAAACAGCAATGGAGCAATGCCATAGCTAGCATCTACCTGCAAGAAAGAAGAGTGCTCTGTGGAGCAGATCTCCACAAAAAATAAGCTCAGAACAAAAGCAGAGAGTGATGCACTCTTCCATGGAGTTTTGCGCACTAGCAAAAAAAGGAGCAAGGTAACTTATTACAAGCCTTAAAGAGGACTGAAAAAGAGCAATACCCCCTTCATCATTTTTTGGTAAGCTTTATCTATATTTTTAAAGAAGAAAACTATACGGATATTTTATGCAGAAAACACAGAGCACCTTCCCAACCTTTATTGAATGGAGAAAGAGATTAATTTGTTCACCCAAGAGTAACAATAACCGAAACTGGACCGTGGAACCAGCTCCTTTTGGAAGAAATCATAAAAACCTGTACAACACTTTGGTGAGGATGAAATAACATTGTCACTGCCTTCCCATTTGAGAGTTGCCTGGGATGTCCTGTGTAAACCTGCACCTCCTCAGTTTATGGGGTCAGCAGAAGTTGTGGCACCAGCCAGAAGTCATATGAATGGCCATAAAATGTCTTATTCTTATGAAACTACTTCTGTAGTTATTCACTGGTAAGGAAAGGCTGTTCTAGGAGGCATAGCTCAGCTCCTTCTCCCTGGAATTCCTAAAATCCCTGGGATCTCAGTTCTCAGAGCCAGGGGAAGTTACTTGCAAGCCCTCCTATTGTTCATCGCTATCAAGATGGTCAGAGTAGGCAAACATTACAAATTGGTCTTTTATTTTTTTTTTTCTATTTTTTTTTTCCCCACATATACAGAGGAACGCATTCAGCAACAATCCTTCCTCATCTTCAGCAGTAGAGTTGAGCACAACTTTACTGCTACCTGGCAATTTGAACAAACAAATGGACAAACAAAAATGACAACAAAAGAAATCCCACTTTGCTATTTCAAAGACAATTTCAGGCGTAATCTCATGGGCCTGTTAATCTATAAGGAATCCTCCAAACTATGCAGAACACCCCAGCCCATCACAAGGCTACAAAACAAATAAAATACATGAATTTCATTAGAATTTTATGTCAAGCCATAGGAGAAATATTGTAACTCCATGTGTAATGGGATTTGGACAATGGACTTTACGCTTCTGTTCTCAAATCAAAAAAACATGAAAGAAGAAAGAAAAAGAAAGAAAGAAAGAAAGAAAGAAAGAAAGAAAGAAAGAAAGAAAGAAA
>CM021766.1:148107725-148308290 GCA_011076525.1 Nettapus auritus
AAAGAAAGAAAGAAAGAAAGAAAGAAAGAAAGAAAGAAAGAAAGAAAAAGAAAAGGATTGCATGGCTGTTAAAGTTCATTAGAGATTATTATATTGCCCTCTTGTAAAAGCAAGACTATCCATTCCCTACGGCAGGGGTAACACCACAGCTCTCAGCCCTAACCTTGGGCCCGTCTGTGCATTCAGATGTGAGACAAAAATTGGCGTTTTGCTGTTTAATTCAGCAGAACTTTGCTCTCTTTCTCAGCATGACTCACTAAAGATCTGCAGAGCAGATTTTGATCTTCATCTTCATCCAGACGACTCTATTATGTGCTTGAACACGGAATTTCTCCCGTTCTTTCAAAATACAACCGAGACATGGGTGGAAGTATCTGCCTAAAACATAAAAATCCATGGCACTGAGATACTGACAAATATGAGGCAGTGGAAATTATCGAAATATGATGAAGAAAAGGCTGAATGTGATTTTTTAGACCACTGGTTTATTAGTTAAAGTGCTCTGGTTTAGATCAGCAGTTACAAAAGACAAAACCAGTAAGCTGATTTCGCCTACAAGGTTTTTTCCTCCCTCCCTTTTCCGCAGTTGAAGGAGCCCATTCCAAGCTTTCAAAGAGAAGCATTTTGATATTTTGGCTCCAAATACTGAGTCTTGTCAAAATTACCCAACATTTTAAGGCCCAAAAGAACAACTAAACTGAATTAAAAAAAAAAAAAAAAAAAAAAAAAAAAAAAAAAAAGTTTACATCGCCCAAAATATTTTAATCACTGCAACTCATCTTTCTTTTTCAAATTTTTTTTAAGACAAATTCTAAACATATTTATCAGCCACAGGGCAGAAAAACTTAAAAAGTAAATAAAAATCAATTATTTACAGCCCCCTGCTGAGCAGCAGTGCCACTTCTCATGGTGAGAGACACACACATAGAAGATACAGGGACGTGGTGAAAAACAAAATACATCTTAAAAGGTTTGGGTTTCCAAGGGCAAAACTCCTGGAGATCTGCAACCTCCATGGCAGGTAATCCTTTAGTCCCTTTGAAAATCTCAAGCAACCCAAACCAGACATTTGTTTTAGGGCTGTAGCAGCCTTTTCGTTTGTGCTACTAACCCAAGAAATATCGCTTTGATCTCTGTCGTGTCCCTCCTCATCCCGCGGCCTCTCTCCAAATGCCTTTGCAAAGCACTACGATCGTTGCTGATGCTCCTATTGGAACACATTACTGCAACGGAGCTCACAGAAACCGTTCCCAGTGCACACTCCCTACCAAACGCTTTTAAAAGGATTAACACTGTGGATTTGTTGTTTGTTGCGTTTTTTGTTTTTTGTTTTTTTGTTGTTTTTTTTTTTTTGCACATGTACAACCATTGCCTTATGCACAAGCCGTTGCTCCTATAAATCTGAGTGCCTGAGCAGCGTGCTGCTAGTAGTGGCTCTTTGAATTTCCATCACCGTCAGGACTACGGTAACAAAATGGGTTGTTTTAGGCGAGGAAACAGGGCTGCTGCCAAATCCCTGCTCTCCTGTGTTTCTTTGCAATGCTGGTGCCTCAGCTGGCACTACCTGGCTGGGCAGAAGCAGCCAGGGCTATGCCCAGGGGGGGCAGGACAGGGGTTGTCCATGCATGAAGCCAAGAGGGGACATCTGATAAGGACCAACTGGATGGTCTTCATCTTTTCTTCATCTCCTTTTGATTCCTCCTCCTCTCCTTCACTCCCCCAGCCTCAAAGTGAATGCTTTTCTTCCACCCACCTCTCATAAAATCAACAGCAGCTGGCACCGCGCGGATCTCATGGAGTTGCTTGGGGGATTGAGATGTGCCACCTCCTGCCTTGGGCAAATCCCCTCTTCCCTGCTCCTTGGGAAAGTTAAAAGCCAAGGGCTCCTTGGAAAGGGCACCCTGAAAGCTTAGGGCCTCCTAAACTCCCTCCATCCCTGCCACCAGCCTGGTACATCCCCTGTGCCCATGGGGAGCTGCAGCAAATTTCAGCCCATCCTGATGCCTGGACATGGTGCTGGGCAACCTGCTCCAGGTGCTTGAACAGGGGCAACTAGTGATATCCAGGCAGAGCAAATTGCCATCCCAAATTCTCTTCTCAACAGCAGCCCTATCACAAGACTGACCTGAAAGTGGTGAGCATGGAGGTGCTGGGAAAGAGGCTGCATCCCAAAACCCATTTCTTCGTTGCTGGTCAGCAGCAGATGAATAAAGACCCACAAGGGAGAATGTGGGAGACCACAAGGTGTGTGGAAAGTCACAGGAGCCAATTCTCCCCGAAAACACAAAACACCTCTTGCTGGATATAAAGAAAATAAGAGCGTGTCCAGAAATGGGATCAGCCCCTAAGCATTCATTCGGTTTCAATGAGCTCACAATCATGTTCATAACCTAGTAACTTCACCCAAAACAGGTGGAAATCACAGCTTGGCAGTCCTGCCCTGCTCCTCACAGTGTGCTAAACCTGCACTGGAGATGGTTTCGCATCTCCCCAGAGATGCGGGGAGGTCAATCAGCACTTCTCTTCCAGTTCATCGTAACCAGCAACCCAAGCTGTTAACATCAGTTAGTTTAAGTGAATTGATTTTATCTGAAATTCCTGACGCCGCCTTCATGCACGCTCACACTTCTTTGCAGCTTCTATAATTAGAGCACACCAAGAGAGGAGCAATTTGTAAGGAGAATGACATCTCTAAAACACGTCTTTCTCAGAAAGGTGTTGTGTGGATGTCTGCAGGGAAAAGCCTGCATATTCAGGAGGAAAGCCTCTGTAATGATGCCACTAGGTATTAACTACAAACCTAATTGGTTTTATCATCCTGCTTAAGAGAGAAGAAAAAATACACATACACGTACACATGCACACATCCCTCTGCTACCTGTGCTCAATCAAAGACAAGATACATATTTAAAAATATAAATATATATTGGCCAACATGCTACTCTTAGTCCCTTTAGATCCTGAGGATCTTTTTACAGCACAAAAGGAAAGGACCTATGGGAATGAGCTTGGAGTGCACTCATGTAGCTCGAGATTTGCACATGGTGCTTTGGAGCATGAGTATTTTAGCTTAGAAAATGCCAAATCTCTTCTGCTCCCAGCCTTTTAAGCAAGGCAAATGGCACTTTGTGGGGAGCTGCATCCAGCAAAATGCTCCCAGGCACACCTGAGACAGGCTGCCCATAGAAGTTGTGGAGTCTGCTCCTTGGAGAGCTCCAAAAGCCACCAGGACATGGTCCTGGGCACCGTGCTGGAGGTGGCCCTGCTTGAGCAGGGGCTGGACCAGATGGACCCAGAAATCCCTTCCCACCCAACCAGTCTGGGATTGTGTATGCCTTCCCAGATACCTACCTTTTCTTCATCTCGTATAATGTTGTCAGGAAAATGGAGGCAACAAGAGTGAGCTGAGATGGAGGCCATGGTATTTGTCGGGGTATTGCATGGCAGCAGCTGCAATTGCAGAGTCAGTGTTCAGAAAAAAAGGCCAGAATTGGGAACACTTGTTTGTGAGGGCTGCAGAATCGTCCTCCCTTAACAACCCACCTGAAACTCTTGCAGTAGACTGATAGAGGAAAAACCCACCATGGTTACACACATGGGCCCCTGGGACACCACAGATTGGATTTGGGGTTACTTTTGAGGGCAGAGAGAGCCTAAAACCTCCCCAAACTGTGGGCTATGCTCTGTACAAGCTGTGGTGAAGAACAGGACAATAGATCCAGTCCTGGTCCTGCGTGGGTGACCCGCAGTGTGAATACCGTCTCTCCTAAAGTGTTTCCACAGAGGTCCAGAAATCCATGGGATTGCTGGTGTGACTTACCAACTACACACAAATTCATGGTGTAATCTCAGCCAAATTGCTGAATGGCTCCAGGGCTCCAAAGCTAAACAGTTCCCAGGGTTAAAAATGGGACGGGGCAGCTGCAGCCACCCTGCAGGTAAATCCAGGCAACCTCTGGATGCAAGGAGCTGAATGTATGCCGAATAATGCTGCAGCGAGTTCTTAGCATGCAGGTGATCCAAAAAGACTGACAAAATGATCTCATGATCCCTTCCAGCTTTAAAATCCATAAATGTGAGAGCTGAAATAAATACCAAAAAAATACAGTGTTGCTTACAGTTAATGCCAAGACTAGACATGTTTTCACCCAGTATCGCGAAAGGGCTAAATAACAGAATTTCCAAACTTCCAGTAAACTTTTGCACCTATAAACTGGCTCAGTAGGCAGAAAACAACACTTTAAAAAGGAGCTTGTTTTCAGCAGGAACGCGTCATTAAAAGCACAATCTTTCTAAACGAGCTGGGGTTATGTCTGGGGATTTCCTTGCCATTGTCTTAAAATGTATTTGTTAAAAAAATGAGCTTCACAGAAAAGGGAAGTTAAAATTCTTGTGCAAAGTTGGAGGCTTACCTTCCCTAAATGGGCTTTGGTTTGTTTTAAAAATAAAGCTTATGCGTGCACTGCCATCTGAATATCCTGCCCACATAAACTGATGTAAGCCCGTTAATTCAATGTGAGCTATGTTCCAGTCGTTCTGTCCTCAGCCAGGAATCAACTGCTGAATATTTGGTGTTGCACTATAAGCCACGGCATATGGAAAGGCACAATCATGTCTTTAAACACTAAGCTCTTGTTGCTCCATTACTAAGGATATTTTGCACAGAAATGATGAAATTCTCCCCCAAACCTTGCGAGTTTTGCATACTTCCCCATCACACACTAAAGGGATCACTAAAAATCCCTCTGCCCACTAGGAGGAGGTTCCTAGACATGGTGTCACGCAGCAGCCCATAGCATCACAGCAGTGGGAGACCAAATTATCCCAATACTCCTCAAATCGAGCTCTCGGGACACACCAGCTGTGTTTAAGATGCTCCAGAAGCCTCCAAGGGATGCTCCTCCACTGGTTCCTGCTTGCACACCCCAGCCTGGATTTTTACAGCTACGACAAAAATCCATTTTTCTTCCTTTGAAACTGAAGCTTGGGAGGCTGACAGTGGGGCTGGCACGTGGGGGCAGACAGTTCCCAAAACTGCCAGTGCTTGTGTTCTGAGCAGTGCGAAACTCAAACAGTGGCCAAAGCAACGATCACCCGCAGTCAGCATGATTATATGCTGCTGAGACACCGCCTGCAAAATGCTTTATTAAAAAAAAAAAAAAAAAAAGCAATGCTGAAGAAGAAAAATGTTTGATGCAAGCACAGAGGCACAATCCTACATTCCTTGTGTGCATTTTGGTTTTGTTAAAAAACAAACCCCAGTGAGCTCCAAGACTCACAGGAGATGGAGGAGCTCTCCAACTGCTGGCTGTCCATGATGCTCTTCATCTGTCCGACGGAGATGAATTTTCTGGAAGAAACCAGCCCAGCTGGGACGGGATGGAAGAAAGACCTCAGCTGTGGGGCACAGAAGTGTCTGCACCACGGCAGTGAGCAGAAATACTGGAAGAGAAAGGTCTGGTAGTTCTCCACGCAACATGCCTCCAGCTCTATATGGCCATCCTTGCCCATAGCATGGGGGTCAGGAGCTGTCCCTATCCCTCTGCCTCCCAGAGCTGGTGGCATCCCATTGAGCTGCATTCACCTAGGAAAGCAGGCCACAAGCCCAGAGAGAGCTGAGACACAGCAGGAGGGAGAAGCCAACTCAAATAAATGGTGAATTGCCATTTAACTCCCGTGTGTGAGATTTGGCAAGAGTTGTATTGCGTTAAGTCAATAAAGCAACCTGGACTTGAGCATGATTTGGCAACAGGACAGAGGGATCGATCTGAGAGCAGGTTCCTGGGCATGTAAGGAGGGCTTTGGGGTGGAGGCAGAAGAAAAGCCACCACCCTTCTGCCACGCCCTGATGGAAATAGTCTTCTGCGAGCCAAAACGAGTGTCCAGTGAAGATCCCATTCCCAGTTTTGTCAGACCAGGCAGCATTGTTCACAGACGAACCCAGCCCCTCTGTTCTCTCCCCCCTATTTAGGAATACAGAAAAATACAGGCCACTGATGATGTGCTGCTTATCCCCACGGCTCAATTACGCTCTACAGCAGCGAGCAGCCACCTCGCCGGGAAGGTGACGCTGTGCCGAGCGCGTCTGGCCGTTATGAATACAATTTAGGAGGCAGGCCCATAGAAAAGATTTGCTGTCAGGCAGTCGCCTCAAGAGAGCTAATTAAAGCTGCAGGAGAGAGCTGACAATTTCCCTCTGCTGGCTGCCTCATGGCTTGTCACCCCAGCCTGGCCGCTGAGCACCCTGTGCGTTGCCAGGAGGTGCCATGCATGGGGACACCCAAGGGACCTATCCCAACAGCGGATAACAGGGATGGTCAGGGTAGGAACAACTATTTTAGATGTTTGTAGCCCAAATCAGTATTAATAAGCATATTTTCTGGCACCTGGCATGGATAGGTATAAAATAATCCAATTTGATTACTGGTGTGGTTCGCCGCCTTTGAGACACGTGGAACCCTTGGGGTTTTTTGGCAAGCTTCATTTGGGACGGACAAATCCCCCCTCCACTGCAACACAGAGCAGGTCCTGGGTGGAAACCAGATGAAAGCACAGAGTTTGAGATCAGCAGAACAACTAGCCAGCAATGCAACCAAAATAGAGACAGGCTTAATTTCATAGTACGCTATTATATTACATGCAGTTGCTCTAGTGACTTGCAGGCCATCTGCCTGATCCAACGGTGACAACAAACTATGAAAAGCAGAACAGAAACCCACGTCAAATTGGTTTTGGTCAGAATACAGCCAGGCACTGTGCAGCCTCCCAGGTGCCATGCTCTGACGAATATCGAAGTCCCTGGAGGTTCTGCCACTGATTTCAGAGGATTTAACGTCCATAGGGCGTTAAACTTTGGGACGCTCAACTTTGGGATGCACTATGATAGTATTTACCCATACAGACATAAATGTTGCCTCTATAGAGTAAAGACAGGAACAATCGTGTTCATCTCCCACTGCTCAAAAAAAAAAAAAAAATAAAAAAAAAAAAAAAATTAAAGAATTTATTTTAGGAATTTCAAAGCCAAGAAAGTAAATTAAAGAAAATATCTAAAGCCTTCTGTTTGCTTGTTAGCATTGGAGTATTGGTACTAATTTGTCATCGTACAGTAGTTACATGCATGTCATGTGGCTATGTATACACCCAGATACACGTAAAACATGTTTTACTGCATATTACTTTTTCATTGCAAATATTTTCCTGAGATGTCCTAGCGCAAGAGCACATTAAAAGCACCTGCTATTAAATCTTTGCTAAACCTCCAAATTTCTCATGAAAATCCAAAGTGTGCTGTTAATGAAATTGTTGAGTATTTAATGTATGTGTCATTTTGATGAATGTAGAACATCATTTCCATAATGTCTTACATGTTTCACGCACTTTTGGGTATTGCACCATCTTCTTGATATCCAAGGAAAACAGATTATTAGCGCAAGCAGGAAGGAAAACAGAATCATGGAGTGATGTACGGTTACTGAGAATTTGTTTCAAGGTAAGAGTCATAGCGCAAAACTTCCCAAGCTCTTGCTCTGCTCTCCAACCACTAGATTAATACTTTCCGATCTTTGCAATAATTTAATTAAAATGATCAGCCGATGAGAAGTAATACTGCACCACTGAATCTAATTAAACTTCAAGTTTATCCTCTAGAAATCAAGAAATATATATATTTCTTCAAGAAAAGACAGCTATTTATTTTATTCTGACAGAGGAAAGGATAGAAGAAAAAAAAAAGCAATCAGTTTTGTTGATAACATCTCTCTCTTCTGCCTCCCCACCCTCCCTCCCAAATGACAACGCTTGCCTGGCTAAATAATAAAATAATAAGCATTTTCCAAAGCTAATCTTCCTGCTCTGAGCTGTCTGAACCATTTTGTCCCTTCCCACCCATGCCATTGTGTGGCAAAACAATAGTTCCTTTGTAAAAAATGACAACAAAAACCAAACAGGGTGGGGGAGGAAACCTGCCAGGGAAGGAGAGAAAAATTTAGACCTTCTTATCTCTCTTTGGCAACTACACTTCTTGTAAAAGGCTCCCCCTCCACTCTTACCCCATAGAAGTGTTAAGTCTCTTAGCTTGATTGGAGCTTCATGCAAAATTAAAGTAAGGATGTTGAGAGGCAGGTAGCCTACACAAAGCAGCAACAAAAGGATGTGGGGACAGTAGATCCACCTACTGCTGCCCATATGTCTGCTGCCATAACCAGAACCAAAGTCCTGGTGTCATCCAGCATTTCTTCGCTGTAGAAGACGCATGTAAAACCATCTGTGTTTGCAGACAAGACCGCCTGGTTTTCTTGAAAAAGCCCAAGAATACCTCATGAAGTTTTACTGCAGTCAGCACAGCCTTTTGAACACTTCCACCGTTAACTAGTGCAAAAATGTGAACTATTAAACATTTAACTGAATATGTACGACTTCTGAACTGGGCTTGCTCAATTAACATTTTACTGCAGCAGCCTCCAGGGCATACTGTCTTACTAATTAAGTATTTCCTCTCCATCCCCTTGTGGGGAACAGGCTGTTTTTCCTCTGCCTTTTCTCGTGGTCAAAGAGCAAGTGGATGGACAGTAAGAGCTATACAAAAAGCTTTTCTTGGCTGACTCACACCTTCCCTAGCAGCTTCTTTTACTCCTGATGCCGCGTCCCCTTGCAGGCAGCACTGCACCCTACCTCCTGCCATGAACAGGAGGCTACCACACCAGGGGAGCTCTCAGCACAGTGGGTTGCCTCTTAAGGACGAGTGGCCAGGATCTGGCTCAGCTTGACCTACAAAATAAGAACAGGCACATTGGGGCAGATCAAAGGGCCACAGCAGCGAAGAACAGCAGATGCCTAGAAAATGTAGAAAGGTAGAAAATATGCGTGCTGCTGCACAAGCACTGACTACTTGTATCTCAGGGACTTCTTGAGGAAGAAGTGCTCTCTATGGCTTACTCCACCATGACTTAGCCTCCCCTCTAAGCCATGTACACAATGACATAACTTTGAGGCTCCTCTCCTTCTTTTTGCCTTCTTCTTAGACATGACACGTGGAGACCAAGCATGACTCTTACTCTTCACAACCCAGAGCATGGGCTTAGTATCAGAATAAACCATGAAGATGGTATCCAAAACCAGTATGTGCAGGGAACTGCTTTGACAGTGAAGTATTGTTGCAGCAGACCCTGTGGAATCATAGAATCATAGAATATCTGAGTTGTAAGGGACCCACAAGGATCATCGAGTCCAGTTCCTGGGTTCCCAAAGAAAAAAATGACAGATATTGTGTCTGAGAGAGTTTTCCATACACTTCTTCAACTCTGTCAGGCTTGGTTCTGTGACCACTTCCCTGAGGAGCCTGTTCCAGTCCCCAGCCACCCTTTCAGTGAAGAACCTTTTCTTGATATCCAGTCTGAAAAAAAAAAATACAGTTCCTGCTGCCTGCTGGGCATGGGCTAGGCCTTGCCATGGGAAGGCCACAGCGAGCAGGCTGAGCCAGGAGGCAGAGAGCAGGCCCAGCTCCAAGTCCTTCACAGAAACACTTCATGAAGAAAAAAGGGAAGGAAAGAAAGAAGGGAAGAAAAATGTTTGGAACTTGAAAGGCTATTTCTTATTTTTGAGAGGTTTCTACTACCTCTGCTATGCCATTGCTTCTCTGCACACACTTGTTGGGTGAGCCATGCAACCACCCGGAGGAAGATGGCTCAACATTTTTTCTGAGCCAACAGGTCAACAGTGCCAGTCCTAACTGCAAAACCTAAGAAATTAATGGACTCGATGGACAAATACATTCTCCAGATCACTTCCCAAGAAGGGAGACAGCACAGAAATAACATCATTATGGATAACAGAGCATCCTGAGTGGGAAGGGATCCAAGAGCATCCATCGAGTCCAACCGCTGGCTCCATACAGGACCACCCAAAAACCAGACCCTGAGAGCTTTGTCCAAACACTTCTTGAATTCCATCAGGATCAGAGCCGTGACCCTTGGGAAGCCTGTCCCAGTGCCCGACCAGCTCTTGGTGCAGAATCTTTCCCTAACACCCAGCCTGACCCTCCCCTATTGCAGCTTCATGCCCCTCAACAAACCTACTCTCATCGCCTACCCTTGTTTTAATGCTATTTGAGCAGCAAAGCTTGTTCTTCATTTCTTAAAAGACTGTGTAACACATCCCAGCGATGATCTATTTTTACTGCAGGCTGAAGAATGACATTGATCTCTCCACAGAAAGCCAAGTTTGCTTGAGGGCCTTTGTTATTAATTGGCCTTAACACATTTATTGTGGTGCTGCCCAAACCCCACAGACTGTGCCTCATGTGCTAAGTGCTAGTGACTTTAACTCCTTACAAGCTATTACTGTGGTCTTCCTGGCTGCTCAGCTGCATCCTCTCTGGAAGACTTCACAGGCAATTCCTTCCTTCCCAGTCAGGAGCTGAAAGCAGACATCTCCTTATCTACTAAACTGGTAAATCCCCTTCTGGATGCCGTACAAAGAAAAATAGAAAATGTACTGTCTACAGATCTACAAGCCCCAAACTCCCATATTTTATTCCTTTCTGTTGGTACCTGAAGAAAATTGATGCACTTCTCTGTGAGTTGGTTACAGCATCCGTAAAGCAGTGATGACAAATACTGGACTGTTGCTCTGGGATGGCACAAAGGTTACATTAATTAATGCTTGCAGAGTGGCTGAGATGTTTTGATGAAAAGCACTAAGCATGGGGAAATTGTTAGTTTTTCTCACTGGGACAGAGCACAGCTCTTTACTATCACTACTTCCAGCTGTGTGTACTACCATCAGTACAGATGAAGCTCAATCCTGTGATGCCCAGACCCTGTAAGTTATCAGCAAAGTCAGCTGTCCCACAGAAGGAGGTCAATGCAGATTGCCAAAGGAACATCCGATCTGCAGGTGTATTTCAGCTCTTTAGAGGGAGGTATTCAATAGACATAACCAAGTAGAAAGAGAAAGCTGTCAACACGCTACAGCAAATACGGAGCATGTAAGAGTGGAGACAGACCTACTATCACAAGCCAACAGGGCTGGTCACCCCAACACTAAGGCCTGCTCAGCCACTGATTTACTGCACGGCATTGGGAAACTCAGCTTTGTAATGGCTTTGTTTGCTTTGCGTGATTCCACGGACAAAAGAAGATCCCCATGGAGAACAAGAGGGAGGATAAAAAATGGCAACAGAAACTCAGTTCTCAACATTCCCACCATTTGCCAGCAAAACTTCTCACTAGGGGGATGCAGCCAGCTTTTTTTTTTTTTTTTTTACCTTCTGCCAAGATGTTGTGAGAACTACATCAAAAAAGGTGAATCAGAGGATTGCAGACTGGTTGGGGTGTGAAGGAACCTCTGGGTCTATCTGGTCTCAAGCCGGGCCACCTCCAGCAGGGTGCCCAGGGCCATGTCCGGGTGGCTTCTGAAGCTCTCCAAGGAGGAGACTCCACAACCTCTCACAGCAACCTGTGTTCCATCACCCTCATAGCAAAAAAGTGTTTCCAAACTAGATGGACCCCTGGTCTTCTGCAAGATGGCAGGTCATTCCCTCCCTGCAGTGTTTCCACCACTGTCCACCACTGTTTAGCCCGTCTCCATCTTTTCTGCTGCACAGAGTGCTGGAGCAAACCCCACCTTGGGCAAAAACCCAGCCCACACAGCAGGACTCCCAGTTCAAGCACTACCTATTTGTCAAAGCCAACACAGAACAAATGAGATCTTTGAGGAAGGCTGAGCCCACTCAGGTCTCTGACAACAACTTAACTTCCAGATTCAATGAACTCAGCCTACTTTTCATGATGACATAGCGAAGGATAAACATCATTGCGTTATTCAGCTGCCGGCAGTCAGCTTTTGAAGGATATTGAGTGGGTGGCAGAGAAAAGCTGAAAGCAAAGGAAAAAAAAAAAATCATGCTCTGAAGCATGGCATTATTTGGAGCTGGTCTTCTGGCATGCAGTGCTGTTCCTGCTGTTGTCTGCAGGTCTCTTCCTAATAAATGATATCATCCTGCTGCTCCCCAGGCTCACCAACAATGCCCAGCTTTACTTCTGTCTGTTGAACATCTCCCAGACGTTTACCAATGTAAAGAGCAAGGCATATAAAATAAAACTGAATTACCACTGCATTAGTTTTCAGGGGGAAGCATGGGGTGTATCCCCTTCTCCACTGAAAAGGCCAACATTGTTCTGTGATAGCCCACACTACTCTTAGGAGTTTTTCAGGGGACTGATGTTTTTTCAGCAGAACAGACTTGAGAATCCATCATGCCATGCCGCTTGACAGAAGTGCTGGAAAAGAAATCAGAGCACAGCCTCCTGGTAGGACAACCAAGCTCCATGGAGATGAGCCTGATTCTGGTTCATGCAAACCATGGCTAGTAAATCATTCCTGCTGTTCCCAGCTACGGATCTTTCCAGCTGAGATGCCACAGTGCTGAAGAAACACTGCTTCTGCTCAAGTAAGTAACTGGCAGGGTGAAGGCAGACAAAAGCAGAGCTTCATAATTCCCCTCCCACACTCGTGATGGGCACCAATACGAGGCATTCATAATTATACATCTGCTTGATCACTCACACACTGGAGCACAAGCCTCTTCAATGCCATCTTTGCACAGTTACAGTCTCCCGGTAGGGTTTGCGGCTTGATGGGGGAAAATCGATGAGTGAATCCTGATTGATGCCTTTGTTGTTGGTATCCACTCCAGTACCTTTACGGACTTTGCTTAATGCATCGGAAAGTGCCATGGAATGTTAAATTTTCACCTTGAGGACAGACAGCCCTGCAGGACCAAAGCTGTTGTGCTGCCAGCTGACAGGGATGCTCTGGAAGCTGCTCATCCTTGCTGAATTCCTCAGGGACATGCAGGTTATCCTCCTCCCAACTCCCTAAATCCGCACGTGAAGCTGAGCTTTGCTGCTACTACACTGGATCCAAACACAATATACTGAAATAGATACTTCAATACTTCAATACCAGAAACAAACACGTTGAGGACTCTGCTGCCACAACAGAAGTAGTCCAGCAACGTAAAGGAAATGTTTATTTTTCCCTATGGGTATTAGAGCATTTTAAATCTATTAACTAAATGCTTAAAACCACTGAGGCAGAAAGCATCACCGTAACAGCTTTATCAGTGCACGTGGATGTGTGTAGCTGTAAATACAAGGGTGATCAAATTCAGCACATTTGCTGAAGCTCTGCTCCTTGACTGATGGTTTGACCAGCAGAAATATTTTTTAGTCTTCCACTTAGCTCTTTGGGACATGTTCCCCTCCAAGAAACAGTGCTTTAAACACTCATTTCATTACTGATTGTTTTAAGTAACACCAAATTAAGGTTTAACTATTTGAATAAAAACGTTCCTGAGCTTCCCTTTAACCAACATAAGCTCAGCTTAAGCTGTGCAGCAAAAGTAATGGCTTCAGCTCAACTTCCAGGCCGTGCTGCCACCATCCAGGGGAAGCAAGAGCAGCCTTTCAGCGATGAATCCTGCCCAAGGCCTTCCCAGAAATTCCTCTCTTAAAAGAAGGCATCCTTCCAAAAAAAAAAAACTAAAAACTTGGGATGTGCAAGTGCTCGAGGTTGTCCACGTGGCTACCAGATAGTGCAATACCTTGAAATGGTAACTGCAGGAATGACGAGGAGAAAGAGGAGGAAATCCTAATCTTGTAACATCGAGGTCTGAAAATCAAAATGTTTTTGCAAACCTCACCTTCTAATATACCTCAAAATTGTGAGGAAGGTGATAATTATCCCTAATTTACTGCTGCACAGAGAAATAAGGGCTCTGACTCACGTGCATTAAAGCTAACTGCTGCAGGAGCACAGACTATTTTACCTCAGCACATATTGCCACATCAGTGTGTCTACCCCTGGGCAGACACGTGGTGCCAGTCACAGCCCAAAATATTCACAGAAACTCTGTTTTCTTGGCCCTTGAAGATACTAGCTGAGTGCAAGCCAGGAAGGACAAAAGCACTGAGCATCCAGGCTCCTCCAAGGGTTGGTGGTTTTGTCCCAAAGGCATTTGGAAACTGTGAAAGGGCTTGCTATGAATTCTCAGACTGCCAGAACAAAAGCAAACTTTCAAGTTTCCATGACAGTACGAGCAGGGAAGTTTTCCAAGCCCACATCCCCAAATTTGGCTTGAGATATCTAAAGACATTAACTAGGACCTCAGAGAACATAGAAACTGGCCTGCTGGGAAAAGGAAAGAGGGCTGAGGATGAGGAGATATACTTGGTTTCTTGATAAGCTTGATGTGGATTCTTAATCACATACTCAGGTATCCAATTACCCATGAAATAATTAACAATCTTTACCTCCAACCTAGGAACCTAGGTATACATATGTATTTTAATTATTTTTTACAGGATTTCACATTGCTTCAGACTTTAAAATGCATCTGATTGATAGGCATTCCCATCACTTAAGACTCAAAAAAGGTGTGTTTTTTTTCTTTTTTTTCTTTTTTTTTTCTCTTTTTTTATTTTCTTTTCCGTTGGGGAGTTCTTCCACTGCTTTTATCTCTCCAAAGCTGCTTGTGTGAGCGGGCTGACTTCCACGATGCTGGCCGTCAGCACAGCCTGGCAGGAAGACTCAGCCCGCGCACCGGCCAAGCAAGCAGTCAGAAGTCCCGCCAGGGTCTGCAGGACTAGAAACAGCAGTGTTCCAGGTAATTTCAGCCTAAACAAATTCACAAAAGGAAAAAAAAAAAAAAAAAAAAAAAAAATTGGAGAAAAAAAAAAAAAAAAAAAAAAAAAAAAAAAAAAAGCAAACATAAATCTATTATGCAATTGCATGCACACAGAAATTCTGTAATGCATCAATTCTGGGATCTAACTGTCAACATGTTACGCATACTAAAGGAGACAACGACTGAAGACAGCAGCACGGTGATGA
This sequence comes from Nettapus auritus, assembly GCA_011076525.1. Taxonomy (NCBI): domain Eukaryota; kingdom Metazoa; phylum Chordata; class Aves; order Anseriformes; family Anatidae; genus Nettapus; species Nettapus auritus. Next base: position 148,122,621 of record CM021766.1, read on the forward strand.
TTAAAGGACTGTGAGCTGAAGGAGGGGAGCTCACATCACACACACACCTGTACGCACAGCCCCAAGGACCTATGGCAGCTCCCGATGACAGCCATACTGATGCCTCCGCCTCGCGACAGCCCCTGCTGCTTTCTCCCACCTTTGATAGGGGACCTGAGAAAAGCACCTACTGCACTGGGAATGCTTGCTACCAGCAAAAGCAAGGCAGTTTCTAAAAAATGGGCAAAATGAACCCTGATTTATGGAATTGAAGTTGCAACTCAAAGTCATTCACAAGTCCGAGAACATGAATTAGTTCTTATTAAACAACCAGAAATAACAGAACAGAAATTTCACTGGTGTGTCAAGCAACCCAATATTTGAAACCAGAAGAGACTGCTGATCCTTTATATTACAGCGTCATTTTTAGAACTTGCTGAAATGATGACTATCAAAGATGCGTGAAAAAGGAATTAGGGCTCCACAGCTCCCCTAAAATAAATTTTGCCAGCACCATTGGTTTAATATCAGAAGCAAATCATCTCTTCCTCTACTGCTACTGACAACTGGTATCTTTTCCAGAGGTCAGCCTGGACTAAAGTATCTGTTTGGGGTTGGTCTTTATACCTTAAATACCATGCAGAGAACGTTAATGCCCGCTAAAGACCCTTCTAAGCATTTTTGTCTCCTGTCAAGACAACTTCAGAATTCTGTCATTATTGATGCCGTGACTTTCCTTGCATTTAGCTCTCATCCAGAGATCACAGAACTTGCAAGAAACTGCAGAGAAGGCAAAACTTTTATTCAAAGAGTACCAAAAATACTCTTAAAAGTCTTTGCCTTTTCTAGAGAGCTTTCTCAAAATTCCGGCAGTCTTTGTCCTTAATTAGTAAAAGAAGCTATTGTCTGTTCTTCTGAACAAGACACTTATCTCCTCAAGTCTAGCAAGGTATTTCTGAACATTGACAAAGTTCCTCACTTTGTATTAATATTTTTATACTTAAGCTGTATCCCAAAATAGCAACCAATTATTTCTTCAAACAGCCCAATGATACTGGTGCATAAAGTGCTTGTTTACCCAATAATGCCAAAAGGGTGTTACTAAATTCAGCCTCGCGTTCAGATGAGATTTCCAAATATTTTGCATCTCAAAAGTAGTTTACATCAAAGTAAACATCTGAAGGCTGATGGAATCGCTCGGCTTCCACAGAAGGATGTGGCCCGGACGCAGTCCACATCTCGGACAAGTTATGCCCAACCATAAGCACACATCTGAAATTTAATAATCACTCTTACAAATATCACATTTGTCTGGGGTATTTTTTCAAGTATTGCCTGTGCAGGTTTAAACTGTGTTCTCTGCAAGAAATGGGAGCAACAGCTGTCTGTATTTAGGATGGGGACTTGGATGCATGACCAAGTTATATCGCCTGAGCTGATGGAAGGAGCAGGACTCGTGCTCTTTGCCAACAGCATAACAAGATGTGCCGGACTTGCTTACACCCCTGTGAAAGATTCAGGCGTGTGTTTTATCTCACATTTCCATTGGGTTCAGCAGACAAACCACAGTCCCGCTGACACACAGCGACTTGTTAAACCGAGGCGGCTTTCCTCCGCTTCAAAGCCTTCGGAGCTCAAATTAAAAAACCTGCACTCTTTGATCTCAGCAAGGAGCAAATCCATTCCTTTTGTTCATCCAGGCCTTTCTTCTCGATCAGAAGCCCATCTTCTTGAGGCAGAGACCACATGCATACGAGGATTTGTACTGCGGGGAAGAGCTAACTACCAGCTCAGTCAACACTTATTTTCCCAGCCCAAATCCCAAGCCTACCCTTGTTCACCGTGTTTGAAACTCATTGGCAATAAAAAGGCATCAATGAGGCACACCGTGAGCAACACAAAGCTGCTTTATTCACTCTTCAAAATATAAAAGAAAATCAAATCTGTTGTTTCAGTTTTGCTTTTGTATTCACAATGCATCACACTGCGCACAGAAGTTAGGCATGTACTGCCTTCTGTTTTTTTTTTGTTTTTTTTTTTAACTCGCAAGGTGCAAGTTATCTTCTGAAACACTTGGCATATTCCTGGTTGACAGAGGTAGGGGTTTCCCCAAGTGTTTCTTAAACCAACTTGACATTTCATATAATTAAATCAGCTACTAGAGAGTAAGCATTTGAGCTATCATATTATCCAAGCTTCACATATATAAAAATAATTGTATTATCTCCTGAATCAGGGAAAGACACAAGCAGACTGGTTCAAACCTAGCATTAGAACTGTAAATGGTTATAATTTTATTAATCACCATTTTTGCACTGGTGCTGAGAATGAACTGCTCCCCGATGTTCCATCACGCCGAGCGCGGCACCAAACATGCATGATTACACGCTTCCTCCCCAGAAGAGCTTGCACTGAATGTTCCTTTGTTCAAACAAGTACATGAATTTGTCATGCGTATAATTGAATCTGCGCTTTCAGAGGGGGCCTGATCCTGCAGACATATGTCTATTAACCGCTTCTGCGAGCTCACTTGTGCGTGAAGCAAGAATGGAGGCCCAACACAAATAGATGGGATTTAAAGGCAGGCATTCAACAACATGGTGTTTACTTCCTTTAGGTAGCCAGGCCTATCCTTGTCTAGCCAGTCTACTAAATTTATCTGCTCGAAGTTGAAATTATACTCACACCACACCAGTGTCCTTGAAAGGGGGACGCAGACCACCTTCATCTGAGAAGAACAGTTTTGAACGAATGAGCCACTTTCTCTGTCTCAAGCACATCCTGCCAAGTCTCTGTATGCAAGGAACAAAACCTAAGAGCTGACATACGCAAATATGTGTATTAAATACATTTCTCTGAATGCCTCTCAAGTGCATTCAACCTGCAAGCAACGATGATTTTTCCTCCTGCAATGCTGGAAACAAATTAAAACCCTAAAAAACTCAGCTGGTCTTCTGACCTCTCACGTTGTTTTTTTTTGCAGACTACTGTGATTAGCTCCTGGCCATTTAGTGCATTAGCAAAGCAGAAGGAAGAAGACTGGCCAACTTCTGAGACCTCTCCGGAGGTCGCAAGGACAAGGACTTCATTTTGCCGGCGCAGTTGGCAGCGGTGACGCAAACTGCGAGGAAGCACCTGCACCGAGCTGGTGCCGCTTTTCTTACCTCCCCCTTCTCCTTCCTCACAACGCATGATAAATAGCTGCGATCTATCATCATTTCACCACTTTCAAACCTGGCTGCGTGTCTCACTACTCTGAATGGAGCAATTATCTCCTAACTATTAAAAATGCTGGCAGGCAGACCAGACCTAAACTTGCTTTCTTCTTCACCAAAGAGATATGAAGCTCCCAGATGCAGACTGCAGGCTTGTAGCCTCATCAGCACGGCATGTCCAAGCCCAACAGCCTGTAGTAGCTTAGGAACAGCACTAAACTACTTGTAACCATCCCAAACCAACCAGCGTGGCACTAGGGGAGATGGTTTAATGACGGGACTCTGTCGGTCAGGTTGATGGTTGAACTTTAAGATCCTGAAGGTCTTATCCAAGCTAAATGATCCTATGGATTAGCTTCTCCGGCAGATAAAGAAGAGTGCAGATGAGAGCTAAGACTTGTACGCTCTGCAGTTTCTCAGAGCAACCCTGCAGCAAAGTTTTAGGACAAGAGGAAATGGCCTCAAGTTGCGCCAAAGGAGGTTTAGGTTGGATATTAAGAAACAATTCTTCACTGAAAGGGTTTTGAAACACTGGAACGGACTGCCCAGGGAAGCAGTTGAGTCTCCATTCCCGGAGGTCTTCAAGGGACATGTAGATGTGGTGCTTAGGGACATGGCTTAGCGGTAGACTTGGCAGTGCTAGGTCAATGCTTGGTCTTTGAGATCTTTTCCAACCTAAAAGATTCTATGATTCTGTGATTCTAAGTGCACCAAGGGACTGATACGTGCTCCATGTAAAACACTTACACCTCTATTTTCTTCTTTACAGAGGGAGAGATGCATTTGCAACACAGTGCTTTGCTTTGGTCAAGCGCTTAACTCTCATTTGGTTTCCTTAAGCCATAGCAAATGCTACTGATCAGACTGATGACCAAAATAAACAGTGTTATGAAAATAAAAATGCCCTTTCCCTCTCTTCTTGCAATGGAACAGCAGAGGGCAGGAGACGGAAGGGGAAAATCATCCCAAAACTCCCTTTTCTGCAGGTGTCTTTGATAAGAAGGACTTATTTTTATCACATGGATATCAATTACACTGGAAAAAAAAAAATAGTAGTAATTCCCTCCAAGGGAATTCAGTGCAATCCATGCTGTGGTCCAGGAAATACTGGCAGAACAGGCCATGTGTTTTATGTTCCCAGACTTTGCTTTAACAACCCTTAACATCACAACAGCACATCTTAAGCACTGGGGAGATCCTTTCTGTATTTGCCTTTCCAAAGTACAGCGTAACTTGTCCTGCCCTATTTATAATGCCTGGCCCACTGTGGTGGGAAAACACAAGATGTAAGAGTGAAAATTCACTAGGATCAGAAAGGAATGGATAAAAGAAACAGAAGCTTAGCAGAGAAGAGATGGTAGAGGCAGCTACAATCCCCATTTTCCAGGCAATGAATACTGATCCCTCCTGTTAGTTCTGGTCAGTGGTGTTCACATAAATACTAAGTTCTCATTTTCTTACTTCCTGCTTTATGGCAGCTGGCTTTTTGAGTAAATTGCTCTTCACATTCAAAACTACACCCAAATTTCCCTGTTGGAGCTGTAAAGCAAAAGCAACAAGGTTCCCAGAAAGTGAATATCTCTGTTTTGTTTGTTTGTTTTAGATGTATAAAACATGGACGCACAAGTTTCCATGCTTGAGAAACTGTTTTTTGTCATTGCTCTCACTTCATGTGAGAGAAAAGACGACTGAGAGGGAAGAAATGATGCACTGCAACAGCACCTCTCCCCACTATGCCATTCCCAGTTTTAGAAGTCCAGCAGCACTTGTTCTATTTGTCTCTTCTTCCAAAACTGAAAGATTTCTCTGTTTCCCCCAGGCACATTTCAGTCTGCGTCACGCCATACAGTAATCACATTTATTCATCTTGCCATGTGGTGCTCCCTCTCGCCTTCTGCAGCGTGCAATACTAATTCGGGCTAATGTCATCAGAGACAAAAGGTGAGTCTTCAGACCTTTCTGCATACACACATTGTTACTACAACAAAATAACCTGGGTAGGATCAGAGCAAGAAAAAATAAATGCGAAGGAATTAATCTTAAAGGACAGATTGGAGTATGTTTCAGGGAGTGTTTCTCAATGGTGAGAATGACTGCGCTCTGAATTAATCTCTCTGAAGAAGCAGTTGAAGTTTGATGATGAGGAACACGTAGAAGTGCTCTGGACAGCTTCAGGAGGGATGGACTGCAGGGCTGCCCCTGGCCGTGAAGATGCCTTAGCTTGAATAATGCCAGCACTCATCCCATCACCTGCCGTCACATCCATGTCACCAAGCCTCGCTTCAGGTCTCGCTGAAGTCTGGAAGAACCTGGTGCTCCTTTGGGAAAGAAGAGAGCTCTGTTCCTGTCAACATCTGGCATCCTTTTGGCAAGTGCATGCAACACTCAGTACCTTGCCAGAACCCCGTAGGTTGAGTCATGTTTTATGAACTACTCAGTCTTTAATTACCTTTGAAAAGTGGAATGCCTCAATTCCACCACCGACAGTTTTAGTGACTAATAAAAATAGCAGATGTTCGTATGAATATTAAACCCGATACCAACCACTATGTCCCTTGTGTGGTGCTGGAGTGGCTTTGGGAGCCATCGATCCTCTTGGCAGCTCCATGGCTCTCAAAGACCCTGGGGCAGTCAGAGAGTAAGGCACTGCCTCCTTCCACCAAAAAACAGGCAAATTAGGTGTAAAGTGCTGGTACTACTTGCCAGAGACAAGCTCATGTAGTAATCTGGTTAGCAGAGGTGTGGTGGGCTTCCAAGAACAAGGGCAACCTCTTGATCTGCTCTACAACTGGGGTAAGGACCCAAGGGTACTTGGAGAAAGACCATGGGAATAACCAGGGAAATAAACAAACAACAAATGAAAACCGAGCTTTGGAAATAATAATTTATTTATGAAGTAAAGGAAAAGAAAACATAAATGAGATAACGTTAGCAAAGATTATTTGTAGAGCAGTCCAGAAAAGATGCTACGCCCACCTGAACAGATACGAGTGGACAAAGACTTGTTCCAAAGTACATGCAATCAGCGTTCAATACATTGATACTCAAAGGAGGAAAATCAGCAATTGCTGGTAGGAAGCTGACACGTATGTAAATGCTCCAGCATCCATCTTCAAGAAAATAAAAACAAAAAGGTAAATAATAATAATAATAATAATTGCAGATACCCTGATCATTTCCAGTCCTGGAGCCCAGCTCTTCTCTACAGCAGGAGCAAACGGCGGAGGGTCAGTCGTGCTCTCCGTCGCAAACTTCTGGAGAAACAGAAGCTGCATGAAGTCCTCGACACTGTACATTCAGCTCAGCCATTAAAACGCCATTAGAAATGGATAATGAAATTAAGAAGGGGAAAGCTAATAGGAACCACTGCACGGAGGGAGCCCTGCTGGTGCTCAGCAATGTGGCCAGCTGAGCACCGACAAAGAACAAATTGAGTGTTAGGAGGAGGGACATAAAGCAAGCACCATAGCTCTGCTTGGCAGGAGAAGTGTAATAGATTCTGTCTCGGAGATGTATCAGCATCTGTGGCTCTTAAATCATGGAGGAAGGCAGAGGGGAGCAAAGCTTTTAGCACTCAAAGCAAAATCTGCGACAAGACCTTTATGATGATGAAATGCACTCAGGAGCGGGGGAATTAACGGGATGCAAAACATCCAGCAGGACCCCAGTCATTCCCCTGTCCTCTTTCTGCCTTGAGAACCTCAAAAAACCTTCCTGTTCCTTCAAGAAGAGTAAGACATGCTTTTTCCTCTTCTTCTGTTGCCCAGTCTGACAGCTTGGGAATGCATAAATATTTCTTTGCAATTTTCATAATCACAGCAAAATCCTCAGTATGCTTAAAAATTACAAAAGAAAGAGCAATGCACAAAGTGAATTATCAGCATTAGGGGAAGAAGCGCAGCTCCAGTTTCTGTGAAAAAAACGGTGAGGGAGGTGGTATCAGGGGAAAGAGAAAATCTTGGGACGTCCCAGCCTTCACTCCTGTCCTGAACACTAGGATAAATCCAGTTTTTACATTTCCCACCCGCTCCTTTCACTTCCCTGTGGAGGAAAAGATGGAGTCCTTCTTAGTGAAAATGGGAAGATTTCTTCGAGATCCCAAATATTTTTAAACTAGCAATCCAATCAAGAAATATACAGTTGTTTCTTCAATAAATGGCTTCTTTTTGATTATTTTTTTATGGTTGTTTTCTGAAGAAAATGAGAAAACTGAATCCATTTTTGGGTGGCTGAGCCCTGGCACAGGTTGCTCAGAGAGGTTGTGGAGTCTCCTCCTTGGAGACCTTCAAAAACCACCAGGACGTGGTCCTGGGCACCCTGCTGGAAGTGGCCCTCCTTGAGCAGGGGCTGGACCAGACGGACCCAGAGGTCCCTTCCCACCTCAACCACTCTGTAAACTGAAAAAGTAACTTACACCATGGAGGAATCACAAGGGTTTGGGTTTTACTTTACTACACCTGCTCCAAGCAGAAGCAGAAGCGTGTATGAGACATAAAGGGCCAGACCCCAAATCCAGGCTCGCTCCCTCTTCTTCGCCCACCAAACAAGCCAGCACACCTCAGCTGAACACTGTAAGAGATACTTAGAAGCAGCTGGTTAAGGAATTGACTATCCAAAATAGTTTATCTTCAGTGACATTTCAAAATGCTTCTTAAACCTAATTTAATCTCCACGTCAGACAGCAGCTTAACTATCCCATCCCTCCCTTTGTCCTTGCAAACAGCAAATCCATCAAGGCAGAGCCATTTAACATCTTTTCCTGCACCACCATCTCCCTAAGAAAATCAGTGCTTGCACTCTCACTCGCACATCACAAGGCTGCTTGTGCCCAAGGAAAGAACACCACGCTGGTAAAAAGCACAGAAATCATATCATCTAACTTTACAGTGGAAAAACAAAGAAGGAAACAAACTCATTTACCTTTTAAAGTATCGCTGGAACAGTTAGAAAATGGAGTTTGGTCGTATACATCTGCATCTGTACCTCTCTAAACACTGGTGAAGTGCAGCTGCCCCTGGTGTAAAGCAAGGATGCTGCTTAACCACTGAGCTAAAAGCCCATGTGGAGCTCTCTGTCAAAGCCTGATCAAGACCTTAAGAGTGAAATAATTAATACGGAACAAAGAACACACAATATTGATGCTGCAAGGCCAGAAAGGAGAAGCAGCAGCATCCTCCAGTCTCACACAAGGTAGATCACAAGCACGGAAAGGTGTTAAGAGCCTAAAATATTAATTAAGTTAATAGTTTGGGATTTAAGACAGGACATCAAACATGCCTGCTATATTAAAATCTACCTGTGTGTGCCTGCTCCAGAATCCCTGAGCAAAATGATGTCATTTCATATGCAAGGAGACGTGTTATGCTTTGCAGATTTCAGTCAAGCAACTTCTCCCACTCTGCTGGGTCCTTTTCTAGCCCGGATGCAAGAAGTTGTCCTTGAAGCATTACTATGAAAGCTTCACATGATGGTCAGTATTTGATCCCATATAAAAGTTGATCACCAGGAATAACAGAAGATCATGTGTAAATGATCACCCTCCTCTGCTACATTAGGGTCTTATTCCCCCCCCAAAAATAATCCATTCAAACCCTCCTCATGAGCACTCATAACAGCCCTGAGATGAATCCCCGACAAAAGTGCAGAGGAGGTCTACTGCAGCTTGCTTCGTTATTCATCGATAAGCCTCCAAACAGATACTGCAAACACTTCTGCACAAGATTTTTGTATGTATCTCATCCCTAAGTTTTTACAATGCCATTCTACATGCACTGCTTTTTGCTGGCTTTTGTTTGTTGGTTTGTTGGCTTTGTTTTTATCCCGGTTACCCTTCCAAAGCACCTTCCAGCAGAGAATTTAGAAACACCTTCAGAAAGCTTTCCCCCAAACAAAAGTTCTCCCAAGGCAGCCCAGGTATAACACGAGATCTGAACCAACAGACCACATCAGAAATTCATTTATTTTGATACCTGCCCCCAGGACATAGAGAGAAGCTGCAGAAATCAGAAATGGAGAGAGAACCTACATGGCAATGGCCTTCAAAGACCCTGTTTTTACAAGTTTTTAATATCCCACAGTAAAAAGGTCAAATCTCCCTCTCCTTATATATTTACCTCTGCAGCTGTATATATTCTTTGGGGCCACAGAAATAGTTTGTGTTTCTTTACGCTTGGATTCTGGCCATCGCAATCTCCTCCCAGAGCAAGGTTCTCACCTTGGCAGGTAGCTTGACACTTCCATGAGCAACTGTGGAACAACAAAACCAAACAATTCTCTAACAGCTATATCCCAAAGGCTGAAATAAACTACCAACACGGCTTTATTTTACCCTATGTGAATATAGAGCCTTGTGTTTTAAGGAACCTCGTGGGTGCAAGTCAGAAGGAAAAACAAGGTGTCTACAAACACCCTTGAGCTCTTTCATCTTCTTCCTGAACCTCCCTATTCACATCTTTTTTCTTGATGCCCAAAGTGGCAAGTTTTACAAGATATCTGTGAGCACAGGAATCACAAGATTGATATCTATTTTAGTAGGGAAGCGGGTATGTTTGTTGCCAGACCCACCTCTTTAAGGAGCTTTGGGTGCTCCCAAAAAGCAGCTTCCTTGTGGTCCTCCTTATCATATAACCAGCTTTGTGATCACAGCCACCCTTGGCATCACCAAGATGGGCTGGTGGTCCTGGACGTGGCCACTGCTTGCCCTTGCTCTGTGGTTTCACAGTGAGAAGGCACCAAAACCCTCACTCCTACCCTTCTGCCAGATGTGCTGACCCTCATCCTGAGCTGATAATAACCACACTTTGTAGAAAATGAGCCAAAAACCCAAAGTTTTGGTGTCTGCAGGTGCCAGTAACCATTTTACCTTAACTTTGATATATTGGGACTGGAAACATCCTCCTTAAAAAAAAGCAAAGCATTTAGCCTGACAGAACATCCAAATGCAGAATTAGTTTAAAGCTTCCCCTAAAGCACTGAAGTTCGAAGACTAGTTATCATGTATATTAAAAAAGGAAAAGAGGAAAAAAAAAGCTGCAGAAGAATTTCTCCATTAGAGCATACCAACCTTCATTTCTTTATTTTTAAATGCTTGCATCTCCCAACCTGGCGATGCTCACTTCTCCTCCCAGAAGATACAGACAATATCCTGATCTAGTTTTTGACCTTCTAAATCCAGATGCAGGCAGAGGAAGCTGAGCTCGAGCTGACTGGGCAGCATTTGCATGCTGCAGCCCAGTAACCAGCACTGCAATACAGAAACTCTGGTTTGGTCCCAAACTCGCACTACTCACCATGTTATTTCTCAGTGCTTGGCTCCCGTATAACCAAATTCTGTCCGTGTCTTTTGCTGCAAAGCTTTTCGTTCACAGCTAGGTGTTTTGTAAAGCCATGGATGAGATAAAACTGATCTTGGCCACTGGGGGTCATTAAAAGGCCTGACAGAGCTTCCTCCCTTGAATTAAGGTACTTCTTATGCTGGAATCTCACATTTTTGCTCCTCTAAGTATTTGTCAGGACCTCTGCTTTACAAGCTGTTAGGACCAGCAGCCGCCGAATCGCCTTCATTTTTCTGCTCTCTTTAGAGGTTTCCTCCCCTTGCCTTCTCATACTTACAAGATCTTACATAGTCATTGTTCAATTGCAGATTAACAACCAAATACCATCCCGGGCAAATCACTATGCCTTTAAAAAGGAAGAGAGAAGAAATACAAGAGTATATGAAGTCTCCTAGCCCTTCTGCTCGTTTTCTGCCCACCTTCCTACCTGTAGACACAGTGGGAAAACCTCCTCAATGGGAATGGACCCCCTCTTCCCTGTTGAGAAAGCAAGATGCACATGAAGATACTTGATGTATTGAAGGTTATCCAGGGAATCATGGCCATGGCCCACTTTGTACATGTGAAAGCACGAGTCAACGAACTACCCAGTAAACACCACGTTTAGCATTTCTACAGAGTTTCATGAGAAATATGACAACCTTGGCCAAGATGACTCTCTCTGGAGGAGAGCAAAGCCCATATACTTCAGCAGGCACACTGAGAGGAAAATCTATTTACAGTGTTAAAATGCGCCACAGTCTGAAGAATACCAATGACACGTCTCCTTGTGGCATGGGCTTCAAGGGATGGCCATAACTTACCCCCACACAAGGTGTAACATGGGACAATCCATCTAAGTCTACTAGTAGTAGACAAGAAATTAAATGGATGTCCTAAAACTGGACAATTTCAGTGCTGCTTTCAATGCAGGGAAGGGTTTGTTTCGGTGGTTGAGGATTTCCATAGCCACCCTTCCTGTGGAAGCTCACAGCCAGAGCTCGCTCCAGGCCATTGGAGATTAATAGTTGGGTTTGAGCACAAAGCCTTTCCGCACTGTGCACCAACAGGGAGGCGAACATAAATACGCTTATGCCAAAGCAGGGTAAGAATTTATACAGCACTGTAAAACAATGTCATTGCCTTCGCTTCAGGAAGCCTGGCCAAGAAAAGCAGCACAGGCAAGTGAGGAGAAAGGGCCTGAGAAGAGGGGGAGAAAATAATAGAATAAAATTTAAAAAACTGTTTTTGGAAACATACAAACAAAACAAAAACAAACAAAAAAACTGAGTCCCTGCTGTGCCTACACTGATGGATGTGGAGGGTGTAGGATTTTTTAGAAATAATTAGGAAAGAGAGAAATGGCAAATCAAGCAGAAGACCCAGCATTTCTCCCCCAAAGCATGTTAGCTTTTGTATTTAGCCAACAAGAGGAATTCACAGCATGCTACGGCAGCGCTGCTCCAGCAGCTGAGGAGAAAGATCTCCCGTCGCTGACTGGGAATCCCTTCTGCCTGACTCACAGCCACCCTGATGGAAATGCCAAGGAGGAGAGAAGACAGCAGAAGTGCTTGTAAGGCTTTTGATTATTTCAGAGAGGCACTGTCACTGGGTAGTGTGATGCTGGCCTGCTCCTTGTCCCATCGCAGCTCAGCAGAAGTCTCAGATGTTCCTGGAAGAAGTAAAATGCTGCAGTAAAACAGAGGTGGACCAAGGGGAGTAAGATGTTTAACCAGAAACCAGAAGCAAAAGGGTTGGAGAGCAAAACCAACAGGCAGCCCTCTTTCCGACAGCTATATAGAATCAAATACAGTGATATTTTATCAAAAAAAAAAAAAAAAAAAAAAAAAAAAGGTGGATTGCTACCAGGTCAAATTTGAGGGTTTGGAGGGAAAAGAGCCCTTGACATAAGACACACTCATAACTCAACATACTCTTTGGAGAGATATCAGGCATCTCTCAAACCCAAAGCAGTTCAACTCTCTGATCTCCAGCAAGTTCAGTCTCCCAGATGGAAACTTTTTTTTTTGCAACAGTGGCTGTTTTCTTATTAATCTTGTATATAAGCATAAACTTTTTCTCACAGGATGACAACAAGGCTTGGTTTCTTCTTCTCCAACACTGATGAGCAATAAGTGTGAAAACTCCATGAAGAAAAAAAATCTCTGTGAAAATGCTGAAACTCTGTTAACAAACCCCAAATTAAAATATATATATATATGAATAGACACACTTTATTTTAACAGTAAGAGTATAAAAGGAGAGGTGTGAAATAACATTACAACTAAAACCTCCAAAATGCATTTTAAAAGCATACTTACATATTCGTATACATACACTACAAATGTATACCCCTTAGGTAGATATATGTGTACTTTTGGCCATTTTCTATATAGCTTTAGCCATTTTTTTATTAGATCTTGGCTTGATATTATCTATGTATTGTTCAAAACCACAAGCAGGCTACTGTCTTGTTGGTAAAGCAGTGAAGAAAAAGAAGCAGACCATTCCTCCTTCCCAACCTGCTTAACTCTTACTGTGCTTGCAATAAATCTGAAATACTGACTACTACATGATTGTAATAAACTTTTTTTGTGCCATTTTGTCATAAACCCAAGTTCTTTGCAAACTGCACTTTATAGCAAACCACCTTTATAAATCTGTGCCTTCTAACTTTTTACAGAAGTGAAAATAATAATAATAAAAAAGAGATCAGTGGAAAAAAGCAATACGGAAGTCTCCTTTTGCTCAATTCATCACTGTAGTTACCTCCATATATGTGGACAAGTACGGTAGCTTTGAAATTTTAATGCACCCAGGACTGACTGTCCTCCTTCAAAACCTCTTATTTTGGGGAACTGGATTCCCTATGGTCTTGCCTCAGTGTAGCTTCATACAGAACAGATTAATTTCCCAAATTCACTGCAATGTGCTAATCCCAATCTTAAAAGACGGATTTATGACTTTTAAAAATTTTCTTCATATAGCTTTTAGTCCTTCTACTTCAATGGCTGTGTCTCTACTTCTATTTCTGTATCTGTAGCTGTGGTAGGAGAAGAGAAGGAATAGAGGATAAATAGAATTTTATGCAGCATGGCTGTGGTCAGCTCTTCACTCTGCTTCTGTTCTCCACTAAGGCCCTGAGTAAAGTATTTTGAGGAAAAAATAAATCCCTACCCAATTAAACAAAGTCCCTGCATGTGTCTTCACAATGAGCTTTTGTACCTACATCTATCAGAATATCTTGGTCTCTCTGGAAACCCAGTCCCAAATGTCCCTGGGTAAAGCTTTCAAAGCAATGAACAGCCAAAACATAGAAATATTTCAGGGCACCGAACCCTATTTCAGCACATTTTTGTGGATTTAGGAGCTCTCAGGTTTGACCGACAACAGAATAGCTCTTAGTCAAAGGACTGTATTTCCAGAGGTCTTTAGAAGCCTTCCAGAGCACGAATGGGCCTTGGATACCAACTCCCACATCTGTACCTCAATCATCAGGTACCTGGAGACCTGTGAAAACTGACCTCAAGAGTGTTTCTGAAAATGGGATATAGGCTTTAAAAATCTCACTGTATGTTAGATCCACTACTGTAGGTCCCAACCCAAGTCACTAGGATTATCAGCTGCCTTCCCCAGTTCAGTGTGCTGCAGGCTTAATTCCCATTAAAAATATTGGTTTTAGTATAACTTATTTTTTTTTTTAATATACTGAAGATGTGTCTATTTGGAAAAAAAAATCATCATCTTGGTGTGGGCCTCAGGAGCCACAGAAATGTAAGAAACATGGACATCCAGCTCATGTGTTTCCACTTAATGCTTTTGAAGATGTTGCATGAAGTCACCCTGAGGTCTGGATAAGAAACACAAGATTCCAGAATATCCTAGGTTGGAAGGGATCCATGAGGATCATTGAATCCAACTACTGGGTTCCCAAAGGACCACCCAAAAATCAGACCATGTGTCTGAGAGCATTGTCCAAATGCTTCTTGAACTCCAGCATGCTCGGTTCTGTGACCACTGACCCGGGCAGCCTGTCCCAGTGCCCAAACACCCTCTGGGTGCAGAATCTTTCCCTAACCCCCAGCCTGACCCTCCCCTGTCCCAGCTCCATGCCGTTCCCTCAGGTCCTGTCGCTGTCCCCAGGGAGCAGAGCTCAGCCCCTGCCCCTCCACTCCCCTCGGGAGGGAGCTGCAGGCCACCATAAGGCCTCCCCGGGCCTGCTCTGCTCTGAGCTGAACAAACCGCGGGACCTCAGCCACTCCTCATGTCTTCTCCAGACCCTTCACCAACTTTGTGGTCCTCCTTTGGACACTCTTTAAAAATTCTATGTCCTTCTGCCCGGAGGAGCTGAGCTCCTCCTCACGCAGCATGTTTCAAAGATAAGAATCGTCCCGGTGCCATTTTTTGTGAGTCCCACCTGCTTCTAAAGCAGCCGAGGGCAGTATTTCCATGACGTCCAACCCAGTTACCACTGTGCAGAGCTGGATGCAGGCTGGCACATCAGTTCGGCCAGTCCTTAGGTGTGTTTTGAGTTCAAAGCTGATGACAACTGTCACCTGGGAATCATGCTGTGTGCTGCCAAGTGGAGATGTGACGTGCAGTGCTGGCCACTGCTCTGCTGGCCATCTGGTGAGATGGCAGTGTGCCCGGCTAGACGCATGGGTCTTTGCCAGAGACAAAAGGACCAAGTTTTCCAGATAGACTAAGCCCAGTTAAAACTAAAAACAGCACCTTTGCCCAAGAAAGACGCTCTGTTGTTTGGAAGAACTGTGCATCTCCTAGAGTGACAAGACATCCCCATGAGACTGAAGACTGGGACAAGGATGACAATGGTAAATTATCTTGAAACAAGAAGTGTCCATCTGACTCTGAGCTCCTAAAATATGTGAAAATGCAGGATTTTCTCTTTAAAAAATATTTGGGACACAAAACATTGCAGAAAGGGATGGAAAACAAAGAGTAAAATGCATGTACTGCTCAGAATGTTATGCCAAAAAGTTATGAGAGACCCAGGCCCTGCTCTTCACAGCTTAAAAACTCACTACTAAAAGCATTATCTATGGTTCTTAAGAGTGTCTTCAAGTCTTCAAGACTGGTTCTCCAGCCCTGATGTCTATGTGTGCTCAAGCTGTACGCCGAAGGGCAACACTTGCCCTAATTCGCCCTCTAACTGCGTCATTTCCAGTGAGGCCAAGGAAAGAAGTTTAAGGCAAGTCACAGTGTCCTTGATGACAACCTATACCAAACTCAAAAAGTGGTTTGAAAGAAGTACCGCTTTGTTCAAGTGCCTGTCCAGACTTAAAAAAAACATCTGGGAAGTAGAGAGGAGCATCAGAGGAAGACAGATGTTAACCAGTTCTGCTAAAGGATAAGCGAGGAAAACCCCCATCGCAGACACAGTGCGATAAAGCACACGAAGAAGATCTCAGAATGATCTTTATGTTAATCAAAATGCTAGCAACTTAAGCTATAATAGTAATGTAAAATCAGTACTTTCTCTGAGATGGCGTCTTGTTGTTTATTGTCAGTGAGACTCTCCGTTTTGCCCAGGATGAGGACCTGGAGTGGAGGAAAGGGATACCTGCTAGCAAGTTTGCCTTGTCAAGGACTTCCTTTAAAATCTAAAAGCAAATTTACACCTTGTTGGGTTGCTACTGTGCAGATGTTCAAAAATCCCAGCAGCAAAGCCTGTGTGCAGTTCTGAAGGATGAGCCCAGCTTAAAGCACGACCAGCAGATGACAGCAAGCCCTATGAATCACAAGACGAGAAACTGCAGCCACTAAAGCCATCCTGTTTTAAGGGAATAATCAGGATCTAAAAGCAACTCCAGTGTGGTGGGGTGAAAGATGGAAAATCTGCAATCCAGCACTTGCAAAATATTGCAGTATGCACAAACAGCTTAGGATAGAAAGACTCCCCATCTCGTCTGCTAGGACTGTAGAGCTGACTCATTTGTTCAGCTCTTGGATTGAAAATAAGCTGATTTCATTCAAATCTTACAGAGCAACCAGAAGGACAAGCCTTCATGGTGCCTTTTGGAGCAGAATTAAATTTCAGGCTTCACTTCCACCAAAAATAACCCTTGCTTGCATAGCTGTGGAGCTCTGGAAAGCTGGAGAGGTGAGCAGTTAGGGCTGTCTGTAAAGCACAGCTCTACTGCAAACTTACAAACTCTGCTCTACTGCTACTTTACAAAACAGAGTTCATCCAGGGTCCCATCACCCTGCATGGCTGATTCAGCACAAGGGGCGAGCAGGAGAGCTGTCCAGTTTACACGTGCAACCAACTTTGTGCTGTTTTCCCAGCTAGGTTCATTGCTTTTGGTCATTTACGTAAAAATCAGCAGGGTTTTGGTTTATTCCTCCTTCTTCATCCTCTCTTCTTCAGTTTGGAATCAGCAAGCAATGGGAAACTGGTATTATAAATACCTATGCAATCACTTGCACACCTCAAAATCTATGCAAACTGCTTCTTCCACCCTGCTACAACTGCCTGCACGACTCTCATTACCTTCAGTCACACTAGAAGTTACTAAAGGTGCTCATGAATCCCAACCATAAATACCCAAGTCTAACAGGGAAATTCAGGGGAGATTTGCAATATGTACATCCTAACATCCAATCTAAAATCCCTCTTTGCTCCTAAGTGCTTTCCATCCAGGCTAAATCACCCTAATCCCCAATCTACCTGCTTACATTTGTCGAGTCCTTCCTCACTGTTGATCTTTCATCCCTGCCCACTTCTAGCTGCCGGCATCTGTCTCCAAGCAAACATCAGCCTGGAAAAAGAGAGAGTTAGCAATGACATCTCTGGAGTGACAGCACGGATAAAAGCTTTATTTTTCCCTTTCTGTTCAGCCCAACTTCTTTCTGTGTCACGTCCATCTTGGTGTCAGCTGTGTCCACCCCTCATAATGGATAGAGGTGAGTTTGTGTACTTTCTGCAGAAAAATACATCCTTACATTTAGGTTTCAGAACAGCAATCCACCGGCACAGTATTTCAGTACCTACATAAATCTTCATTCCCCATTTTGCTGGCAGGAGCAAATATTAAAAACTCCAGTTGGGTCTTCAAAGAAAAAAAAAAAAAAAAAAAAGAAGAAAAAAGGCACACACACACAGAGGAGGATAAATTGTTATCTAAGAGATTAGGACAGACATCCATCTTCTCCATCCTTAGAATTTAAATTAATTAGGTAATATGAGGCAGCAGGAAGGGAATGGGACAAGAACATAGGTAAACTGAGAGATCTGCACAAAGCCACGCTACAGAGCAATATCAGATGTGGTCAAGACTGGGAAGCCCATGACTTCAAGTCCAGAACATTAAAATTTAAAAAGGTTTTCCCCTCACGTCAAAAAAAAAAAGAGTGTTCCTCATTCAGTACAGTGGTCTGCAGCTCCTGGGCTTCGTATTTTGGGCATCCTTTCAGGAAAGAAATAGGAACGTACTTGTCAAGCAGGAATTATTTCCAGCATGTGAAATTTTACAAAAGATTGACTATTAGGTACCAACTAAGTCTAAAACAAATTTGTGGTTCTCCACTATAAAATGGACACCTTAGCTCTCTATTATAGAGAGGTAAATAATGACATAATTTTATTTTTAAGAGAAGAGCTGATGAGAAACCTTCCCTACAGGGTACTGTAGGGTAGGCATGGATGCAATGGTCATGTCCGGGTGCCTTGCCCATCTGTCCATCCACCTGTCCGTCCATCCATCCATCCACCCATCCATCATCCACTCATCAGGCTCACTTAGTGTGACTTTTTGCTGGATAATAGCACCATCATCACAAATGATATGCCTTTTTTTTTTTCCCCCTTCGTTTTTTTTATCCATAACACTAGATGCAAACGCACTCCAACCTGACAAATACACCGAGCTCCATCTCACCTGGTGCGCTCTGCAGCACCCACTTTCCATATGACAACAGCACAGGCAGCACAGGTCAGGTTTTCCCTTTTTAAACTTTACCTCAGGTTTCACATTATTTGGATTTGATCACTCACTGCCAAAACCCCAGGCAGAAATTCTGCAATAAAAAAATGTCTCTGAAGCAACACTGCTTTAACAGAATATAATTAGCAGAATATGAAGTTTGCTTTGCAGCCCGCGATCAGAGTTTAGCAGTTCACAACCAGCAAGGCACAGTGGAGGTAAATGCATGGACCTGATGCCTGCCCCAGCAGGGCTCAAAGAGAAATGCTGAGGTAGCATCACCTCATCTGTGCTAACAACCTGCGCTGTGCAAATGTCTGATTCACACCCGGGAAACTTCTGGGACCAAGCAAAACTATGCCAGGTACTGTTCTTGTTTGCTTTTCAATGCTCAGTAATTTCCATTCCCAAATTTACTGGGGCTGCTACAACAATAGCAGAGGAGACAGAAGAAACGCTTGGTCACCCGTTGCACATTCACGTCCTTGTGCTGATCTGACCTAAGACAGATCAAGCCAAATTGCATTCCAACCTCACCTCGTTTCCTGATGTGAACATACAAATCAGAAATTAAAAGACCTTCTAGCAAGCTGTAAGGGCAGAAAGAACTGCCAGCACCTCCCAAAGAACAGGACAGGGAATGCGATGAGGAATGGATAAACCTGTGCCACTTTTTCCGGTGGGATTTCCATCAGGTACAAACAGACTAACGTACAAGGTCACTGGAGGGATGCTGCTGCTGCACACAATTCCATTCCAGCTGGGTGTCCTGCTTCAGGTAGTCTTATTTGTAGGCAGACTGCAAGAAAAATGGTTTCTGATCCAAGCAGCTGATATTGCCAAGACACAAAATAGAGGCAAAGCACAGGGTGCAAAAGCAGAGGTATCCCAGAAAATATGAAGAAGGCTCAGAGTGCCTGCAAGAATTTAGTAATATAGCCAAGCAGTCACTTACGGCTTCTTGGACAAGGGCTTTAAAGCAAAGACCACTCTGCTTTCTTAAGTAGACATGATTTTGAGAGACTGAGAGAGCTGGCAAACATGAATAGGATTGCACTGACAGGATTAGAGAAATCTCAGGAGCATCAGTATCTTCTCCAGGTCTAAACAGCTTAAACAAAACAGCTACAAACTTTCTGCAAAGTGACAGCTAAGGGGGAGTGTTTAATTGTAAAGAAATGCAAGTTTTAATAATTTTGTCTTTGCTCTTTTGTGAGACAAGGAAAAAAATAACTTTGGTTCCTGGCTCTGCCAGAGCAATCAGAAGCAAAAGCACTGAGCTGTATTAATTTGAGGAGCTGAAACTAAAGCACAGGACAATCCTCTGCTCCAACATGGAAATTAATCCACCTGGAAGCATGTCCCAGGAGGACAGGCTCGTGGCCAGGTAGCCACTAAAGGAACCACCAACACCTTCATCCTGCTCTGCACTCTCCACCAAGGTGCCCATACGATGAACAGACCGAGGGGAGAACATCTTCTTCAACTACTTCTAATTTGGCTGTAATCAAGTGGAAAATGGAGCAAGCTATTCTGAGAGGATGAGATGTTTAAATGCATTTCCAGCTGAACGCTGCCTGAGGACAAGATTGCGTGTTTGTTTTCTGGTTTTCCACTAAAGACTGGGAGCACCGGGCTGATTTTCACATGGTTACAATAAGATGGCTTTGCATGGCAAAGACTAGCAAATAAAACAGCTAAAGAAAAAAAAATAGTTTATCTTTACCCAGGAGTTTGTTTCTGTTTTGTTTTAACTGCTATGAGGTGGTCAAATATTTCATGATTTACGTATTTACTTCATTGGTGTTTTCTGGCTTTGCTAGTTATTTAAATAAATGCATAACCACCCAACTTCCCTGAAATACCAAGATTACAGCGAAACATTTATTATAATGTTCAAATTGCCAGAAGGGATAGGGCAGAGGTTTTCAAAACAAACAGTTTCAAAGTTAATTCGTGTATCAAAGTTAATTCTCCTGGCAATTTGTTTTGCTATAAAACACGTTGTTCATTATTCTTTAATATGTTTTCATGTGTTTAGGCTTATTAATTCATTAAATCATTGCTAAGATCTCTAAGAAGTGGATGTAAAACAGAGAATATCCCCTACATTGCCTCAAACTGGACTAAGGAAACAAACATTTAATGTTGGGAATATCGCACAATAGCAGAGAAACAATATGAAACACTTCCTCTGTGGATATTATAAGAAGGATTTTGAAGTTGTCTAGTGGGAGAGATCATCTGATGATTTTTAGTATTGTTTGCATCTAGACTTGGACCAGCACTTCATTTCAGGCCAATTAATGATTTGATTAATATGACACTTGAGCCTTCTAGACATCTGTGTCCCTGTAAATTCAAGAAAATATGACAGGACCCAAGACTCAGAAGTGAAAATCAATCATTAAGACGCGCACAAACTTTTTACACGGCACTTGACAAGCCGTTTTATTTTCAGTGTTGTATAAAATAGAAGAAATCCCACCTTCTTTACAGACCAGTGAGTAATTTGTAAGTAATACTTGTGAATTACCTATAAATGGTAAAAAAGGCGCTGAAGATGGGCACTCTTCTGACATTGTCTTTCTGTTCTGCTGTTGATGGGACTCCATCCTGAATACATACTTTGATTATGTCACTGGATGTAACCAAGTCACAATGCAATCAAAAGCTTTAATTTTGGTGGAAAATACAAACAAACAAACAAAAAAACCCCTTAATGTGGCATAGTAGCTCTAAAGTTTTGAGGTCTAAAATATAAAACCTCCCTACAATGTGCCAAGATTTTATTCTTGCTTCGTTCCACCACCGTCAACTCTTTCTTCATGTAATGCTTTATACCAAGGATGCTTAAGCTCATGGTTGGGTTCCTCATTGCTCCAGCGAGGAACATGCTTCGACCATCTACCACACCCTTTGGCTAGCTTTGTACATTGCACTAATTAAATATTTCAGTGTTTATTTAATAAAGCACTGCAGGTATTGAAAGTCACTTGAGAAGTTCTTGCTAAAACAAAGCCGTGCTCAGGTCCCAGTAAAACAGAAGCATTAACCACCTGCTTTCTGTTAATTGACCTCGGGGACTCGTTGTGTGTTTAGGAATCCAAGTGCTTCAGCGCGCTCCAGGATCAAGATACGAAGCTTGGTGGGTTCCTTCCCACGCTCTGCCACCATCAACCTACCCCAGGAGGGAGTGAAGGAACACATGGTGGTAATGCCACAATGCTGGTTTGTACACCAGGTTTTGAGTGAGTCTGGTCTACAGAAGATCCACCCCAGCTTTGGCCATCGGTCCTGGGTCTCCATCAGAGCTCCTGCCCCATCCTTACCCCACTAAAGTGCCCACAACCGAAGTGAGCACCTCCTGCCCACGCAGCACTCTGTGACTTCACCATCCTGGAGGCAACAATGACCCTCAAGGTGTATTTTCTTCTGAACCACTTTCCAAAACCACCAGGGAAAGAGCAAAATACGATTGGATGGGCACAGAGAGGACAGCAGGATGGCCCAACCGCTTGACGCGAGGGCAAAGAAAATTATAGACCCAATTCCTGGAAAAATATTAGCAGAAATTATATAACAATGAATTGCTAAGTATCACAATGATAATTAGGTGATAAATACCCAGCGAACGCTGCCAAGAACAAGGTGCACAGACCAATCTAATTTCATTCTTTGACAAGACAGCCAGCCTAGCAGAGAAGCAGAGAGCCGCATCTGTGATATATCTTCAGTACAACCCTGGCCAGTGTCCCGCATGAGATCTTCACGAGCAACCAACCAAAGAAAAAATAGTCTAGATGAAGTCACGGCAAAATTAAGCACTGACCCAATGCTCCCGTGAGCGCACCTGGAAACATTCCACCTCTGGAACATGAAATGACCTGCTCAAATCTGTCCTGTAATGGGCAGTGCACAGTAAGGTTAATAAAAACAGCATTAAAAAAATCCTGGCTTCTGGCATTTTAATTCAAGCTATTTGAATTCCCTGACCTCTGTGCCTCCCTGCGTACAGCAGATTTTGTTCATTCTCCCCAGAAAAAGCCTGTTTTCGGAAGGATGGGTCTAATATAGCAGATGTTGCACACTTGAGAATTCGGGATTCATTTAATTCCTCCTGCTGCACGGCGTTTGGTCTCCATTTATTTCAGATATCACACATTACTTTAAAAAAATACCTTTTGAAACACTTTTTTTTCCCTCATTCTCAGGTTTAAATCCTGGATATCCAGCAAAACCATTAAAAGCAGAATTTGAACTAGAGTTGCTCAACACCCAGCTCTTAACTCCCGATAAAGCTGCCCCTGGGATTCCTCCATAAAATTCTGCAGATGGACCCTCAGGATCTCACTAATTAGTATGGTTAACAAGGGCGACCGCCACAGCACCTGACTATGAGCTGGAACTCCATCCACTATCACGGGAGCCCGGGGCCACGGGAAGCGTCGCTGTCATTCTCGTTTCCTCCATGGACGAAAAACAACCAAGACAGACAGGTAAAGGCCACCCTCCTGTTAGTAATGTCTGTTATTTTATTTTGAAAAAACAAAATCTGTGGCCTCTTTGTTCTCTTTCACGAAATTAAAGAGTTCAGAAACAAAATCCCTGGTGATTTTTTACTTTTTCCTCATCCCACCATCTGACCACTTGCTATGAAGCTCCTGAGGTGAGTTGGGGCCACCAAAACCTGCTTGTAACTTCCATTTATTGCATTATTCAGTTTATTACAGAAAGGCTATTAAGCAGCAGCATCCCCATCGCTTCTGCTGTTGAAAGATCCCAGGGTTTTCTCTTGTATGCCTGAACATTTCTGCTGAACCACACACTGCAGCACCTATCTGCAGGGATGCTGGTACTTTTTATTTATTTGTTTACTGGATATAGCAAGAAGAAGGGCTTCAGAGCACACGCCGAACATGTCCATCGAGGTCTGCCTTGCTGTGAGCAGACATCCATACGGCAGCAGGAAGGCCACGGTCTTTTGTTCCAGGCATACCATGAGGTAATGCGGAGAGCAGTTTTTCTTAGCAAGGCAGTCATCCATCTTTGGGAAGCAGGAGGCGTAAGATGAGCTCTGCGTTGACCCTCTCCTGACACGTAATGACAATATTTGGGGATACTACAACAGAAAACACTTGGTGTGTGCTGCTCAGTCTTCCACGGCAAAAGGGCATGGGGAGTTATTTAGGCTGA
Source organism: Nettapus auritus (assembly GCA_011076525.1). Lineage (NCBI taxonomy): Eukaryota > Metazoa > Chordata > Aves > Anseriformes > Anatidae > Nettapus > Nettapus auritus. The sequence continues at coordinate 148,146,267 of CM021766.1, forward strand.
GATAGCTCATCTCTGGTTCAGACACACAAAAAGGAGAAAAGTTTCTCTGAGTTGCCCTTGGCCAAGGAAACAAGTCTTTCTTTTCAGAAATGCCTTTCTGCGACGGAATACCGCAAAGCGATGAAGCACGTGCCCCAGCCTTGCAATCCCTTCCATAACCAAGGGTCCCAGGTGGTGTTGAACAAATCCATGACCAAGTTTTGCTCACCAGGAAAATCATCCCTGAAGGACGTGAAAGACTTGGCCATTGCAACACCACCCAAGACCATGTGTGCGTATGCAGAGGGAAAGTTTCTCACCTCTGAGATGAGAGCTGACAAGTTAAAAGGCTCTGGACAGGCAGCTGAAATGGTTTCAAGATCATGGTCTTGAGAAAGCTGATGTGTCTATGTCAGCTACTTTTTTGCAGTCCACTGAGGGTTGTTCAAATGATGGGCAAGCTGGGCATGGTGTAGTAGCTCTTCAGATACTTAGAAACTGCAAACATCTTGAATTATTCTTTGCATTTGCATTAAAAATAGTGATCATTTTGTAAAGCACTGTAAGTATTCATGTGTTTTGGGTGTTTGTGGGTTTTTTTAGTCCAAAACTACAATGCACTGAGATCCATCATTTTTATATTCCAGATTTTGATTCACTTTTTGGATGGTTCTTTCATTGTGCCCAAGCATCCCATTCTTCCTTGCTTTTATGCCTTTAATTCTGCCTTGTAGGACTGCCTAAAAATCACTATTTAAAATGGAACAGTCAACTCACACTTAATTCAATACCCTCTCCCTCTTCAAAGGGAAAAAAAAAAAAAAAAAAAAAAAATAATTGCACCAAAACTCATAAGAAAACACAAAACCATGAGAAACCTTTATGCTTCTTTTATAGATCCATCCAGGGGGAACAGCTATTTGCAAAACAATGAAACATTTCCCAAAGAATATTTGCAACCTTGACAACTTGGAAACCAAGTCAGGCTGCCTTCAGGAACAGCACCGCTGAAAGCAAAGGCAACGTAAGAGAAGGGTGGTGGTGATGTTTTTCCCAGGTGAACCCTCAGCTGTGTCTCTGCAGCAGCCACTGTACCCTCATCCTGCTGTGCAGGACAGACCTAGAATTAAAACTAAACGCAAAAATATGCTCCAGATCACCGGGCATGGTGAAAGTCAGGCTGCATTAAACCAGATCTGGCCCTACAGCGACTCCATATGTGGACCAGGACCTGGTGTAGCCGGAGACATGGCCTTAACTGCCCATGCCCATATGGGCTGGCATCCATCCTTCTCGAACAGTAGCTCAGAGGTGGGCAGGACGAGATCCACTTTCCACCCTCCAAGCATGAGCCAGCCCTGAGTCAATAAGGACAGTGCCACACTTGCAGTGCTTAACATTAATTATTCTACGTACCTTCTTCTGGCAAAGGATGCCTCCTACGAGAGGACACAGTAGATCCAATGCCTTCGACCCACCAAAGCAGGAGGTTATAATCGTTAGCTGAGCCCTGTGTTACAGCAGTTACACTAGGAATATGCTTTTATGAAGCACGGCTTTGCCATGTGCAGGGGAGACCATTTCATATACACAGGCTGACATCTGGATGCTTTTTTTCTTTCTGCTTTAGCATTCCTAGAGTCCTTTGTGGGAAGGAAGGAACAGGTAAAGGAAGTATGACTGGCGTTCACTTAAAAACACCCCACAAAACCACAATCTGCATTCATTTGAAAGTCGCTGTTTATGGCTTCAGCATTCCCTGAGCAAGCTTTTATCCTGTTGCCATGCTGGAGCACATTTTGCACATAAAAGCAGCCTCCCCAGCAGTTAAGTTGTACCCTGTGGAATCACAACCCTCTTTTCTTTGCACGTTACCCCATCTACTTCCATCACCAGTGCAGCTACAACTAGCCAGAGAACAACCATCTGAACCAACTTTTTGCTGGGGAGATGAGGGGAGCCACAAACCGGTATAGAAAATGTGCTAAATTCCTTCTCCGAGTCCCTCAAAACATCTCCAAAATCCTCATCAGTGTTGCTTTTCCATGGCAATTGGCAAGATACACTTAAACCTCAAGAAATGAGCATGGTAACAAGTTGCGCCTCATCATACAAATCAAATCCAACAAAAGTTTGGTTTTCACCTTTGAAAATCCCTATCAGAAACAACCTCTGGAGATAGCCTGATATGTATACAAAAGCCACACTGAACTGCATTCAGTAAAAACCTCCTTTTTTTTGTTTGTTTGTTTGTTTGTTTTTTTAAAGGAAGTCTGGTAGAATAAATTACAGCAGAGGATCGATACTTTACCAAGAGGTTGATAGCCTTGTCTTGACGGGCCTCCAAATGGGTTCCTGCTCCCAAATCCACTCCCGTCAATGGATCCATAAGACATTTTCTAGATAGCAACGGATGCAGGATTGTACTTTAAACCTAAGAGAACAGAGAAAAAGATAAATACAACATTGTTAGAAGTCAGTTAAACCCCACTACTCTAGGTGGAGGAGGGAAGGCAAATGAAAAACAAAAGGCCCATCTCCAAACTTCAGGATGCCCAACCACAAAACAAAACAGTAAAATCCAGGTTTCCTGGACTACAGATGATCTTGGGCATGACCACGTCATTAGATCTCTTTCAGCCTTACTTTCTCCAGTAATAAAGGGCAACGATTTATCTGTTTCAGCCGTGTCAAGACTAATTCCTCGCTGTTCACCAAGTGCTTTGAGATCTAGAGATGGTAGGCATAGACTAGGCACTTGATCAAAACCAGGTAATGCTGTCTTCTGGAACATTATTGCTACAGAGCTGGTGAGGAGTCTATTCATCATACCACAGTCTCGATTAGCTCTCAAAAGAGACAGGGTGCTGGTGTATTGTAAGCTCCTGGACCTCTAGTATAAATATGGGAGTCAGGGTTATTTTTCCTTGCCAGTTTAAAAAAAAAAAAAAAAAAAAAAAAAAAAAAAAAAAAGAAAGCAAAAGCAGCTACAGGGTCTAAGGTAGCAGCAGTAGACTGAAATCAGTACAGCGCTGGCAGAGGAAGGATTCTCCCCCTGTTCCACTTCACTGTCTGCAGGCCCCGTCTCACCATGAGCCACAGAAACCCTCAAGCAAATCATCGGGGTTCCATGACTTTAATACTAAGTGAAGCCCAACACTAAGGCATGGAGGTGACAACAGCTAAGGAAGAAAACAGATAGATGTGCCACAACAGGAAGGGCATGATGCAGGACCAAACCCAGCTGCCGCTTCCTTGTATCAAGGCTGGGAAACAATGCCCCAAACAGGGAAAATCGGGAGGAGGAAGGTAGGGGTTTATTTGACAGAAAAAAAGGCCCCTCATGCACTTTATTTTCATTTTTAATTTCAGAGTTTTGAAATAAAAAATAATAAATAACAATACTGCTGAGAAGAGCCAGACAGAGGATCTATAGGACTAAGGGAAGTCACTTACCACCCTTTCTTAATAGGGCAAAAAACATAAAAGAGGATGAAAGTGCATTTGCCTTGAGAGAACAAGGGGTGGGAGCTGGATGTACCAACCAGCTAAATATGTTAAAAGAGGAGCAAATCCAGAGTGCAGCTTCCCACCCAGCCTCAGTGCACCTCATACACACATAATTGGCATCTGAGGGTGCAGGTACCTCTAGCACATAAATCCTACAGTTTAGGAAAACAGCCTTCAGTCAGCCAATGAAGTATACAAGAGCAAAAGTTAAAAGAAACCACCTGCGAACCAAGGGTTAGCAAGACACTAAACAACAGAATAGCCAATCATGTCAAGATGGTAAAGCCATTGTGGTAGTTCTACCCAGCTGGGCAGCTGAGCTCCACCACAGCTGCTTTCTCACTCTGTGTCCTCAAAGGGAAAAGGGAGAAAATACGATGGGAAGGGCTCAAGGGTTGAGATAAGGACAGGGAGATCACTCAACAATTATTATGACAGGCTAAACAGACTCAGAATAGGGAGATTAATGACATTTATTGCCTATGACTAACAGGCTAGAGCAATGAGAAACTAAAAGCAAACTGAAAACACTTTCCCCCCTTTCCTTCTTCTTCCACCTCCTCCTGCCATGAGCAGCACAGGGGAACAAGGAATGGGAGCTGCGGTCAGTCCTTAATGCTTCGTCTTCCACTCCTTCATGGTGTGAGCTGCCCACAGGCAACAGCTCTTCAAGAATTGCTCCCACATGGCTTCGTCCCACGGGGTCCATCCCCCAGGAGCAAACTGCTCCAGCACAGGTCTCCCAAGGGAGGCAGCTCCCCCCAGACCCCTTGCTCCTGCGTGGGCTCCTTTCCACGGGCTGCAGCTCCAGCCCGGGGCCTGCTCCTGCGGGGGCTCTCCATGGGCCGCAGCCTCCTCCAGGCCACATCCACCTGCTCCACTGGGGGCTCCTCCCCGGGCTGCAGCCTGGAGATGTGCTCCATGCAGGACCCATGGGCTGCAGGGGGACAGCCTGTTCCACCGGGGGCCTCTCCACAGGCCACAAGGGAACTTCTGGCTCAGCTCTGGCCTGCAGCAGGTCCCTTTTGGAGACATCTGGAGCTGGCTTTGATCTGACATGGGGCAGCTGCTGGGCTCTACTCATGGAGGCCACACTTGCAGCCCCCACTACCAAAACCTTTCCACGTAAACCCAATATAACCATATGATCTGCAGAATTATAGTCTATAACACCATGATGGAAGTCCGTCACAACCACTCAACAACAGAAGGACCAGATGAAGATTTACTTGGGAAGTCTGTGACGGACTTGGGAACATATCCTGCCTCTCCCAGGTCTCTTGTCAGCCCACAGATACAACAGTAACACAACTTCCTCTGCAAAATGCAGCCCAAGACTCAGGAAGACCCTTACCTTCCACCTGGGAAAATAAGGGCATGTAGAAGAGAGTTACAGGAACAATTCTGGGCAGGGATAAGGTGTTATTTTCTTTATCTCTCAGTGTGATCACAGATTAAATGCGCTATAAGCAGGGAAGGGGAACAATCAAATGGTTGGAAAACTGCCTCTACACACAGGTTGATCCTGACCTACCCTTCCTTTTTACAGATGCACAAGGAGAAGCATATGGTGCCACAACTTCCCCAAGGTCACATACAACAAATGTGGAGCAAAAGTCTACATCGTGTTGTAAGATGACTTGATTACAACTGGGCAAGCATTCTTTGGCAAACAGTGAATGTGTCTATTTTTTCCCCAACAGAGTGGCGTGAAAGGGGGAGAGGAGGAAGGCATTTACAGCACTCCAAATGTTTCATGTTGATTTTTCATTTTCAAAGCATGTTTCCATTTTAAAACTTTTTTTCTCCCTGAAAAGGGAGAAAAAAATGAAAGAATTGAAAACAAAATATTTTGTTTTCATTTAATCAACCTTTTTAGAAACAACCACCTCCCACCCCATCCTACTAAGCCATTGAAATATCCCTTATTCACACAGCTCCAGAACCGCACTCCTACCCCATAGTAAAGTATTCACAGAAAAATTTGAGAGCAGATCTGTACACCTTCCCTTTGATAAAAAGCATTTCCCTCCCCATCCCCACAGCACCTCCCAATTCTTTTGTCTACAGCTCCTCAGGGAGCCTTGTCCAACTTACTGTGACAGGCAGGTGATTTGCTGTGAAGGCAGTTCATGCAAATTGGAACAAGCGTTGCCTAACATACTAGATACAGAAAAAGGGAAAAAAATAAGAGATTTGATCACAGCTTTATCCAATAACCTACAATGGGAATGAAAGAACAACATCCAACCCAGACCAAAAGATCATCCATCCCGATACAAGCATGTATGTGTATTTTAATTACATGCAACTATTTCTTGCTGTCCACATCCTGTAGAAATCAATCACTCTGTATATCAGGACACAGGACCCCAAGGAATGGTTTGGTCTTTGTTTCATGGGCTGGGAAAGCTACTACCACCAGGCAAACTTATTTAAGCTTAAACTTATTTAACGATCCCCTATGCTCTCCATTTAGCAGGACATTCAGGTGGTGAGCATTAGTAACAGAAGACCAAAAAAAAAGAGAAGCGGGGAAGATGCATGGAATAAAGAGGTTATAGAGCACTGTAAGCAACTTAGATATTTTTTTGTTTTAGCATTAGGAGGTACAAGACCAGCTGATGTTGGATAGATGTGCACTCAAAGCAAATGAGAAGAAACAGAAACACAGGAATGGGACATGGTAATAAAAGATAGGACAGAAATTAAACACTGAATTGCTTTTTCAGTAGGTCAGATCAATGTTTGCTATTGAACCATGCCCTCATTACACAGATGACTTGGGGTGGGTAGGAGAAGCAGCAGCTCTTGGTAAGTTGTAGCTTCCCAGTTTCATCCTGGAAGAAAAAAAGCTGAGCTCTCCAGTTTTGCTCTTGGGTTTTCACATCTGTCATCACGTGGATGAGTCTACAAATGTGTTCCTCATGATGCACCAAGTGTGTCTTTTAGCCTATCTTTGCCTGAGGAATGGCACAGTTGCCACAAAGCAACATGTTTCTGTTTATTACTCAGCTCTGAAATACTAAAATCATGTAGTTTGGATAATAAGTACCTGGCATGAATGCATGCTGGAGGTGGTAAGAGCAGCAGCATTCCAGCTCGAACACCACTTTGATGATGAGGTGCTTTTGGGGAGGCTTCAGATGTGCTTCGTGATGACAAAACCTTCATTTCTCGATGACCAACTAGAGATATATTTTCTGAAGTTTTTAATCCAGATAAAATCCTTGTATCAAGCAGCCTGACTTTCTTCATAAAGAGAGCAGATCGTTTCACACAAAACATCTTTACACATCAACCCCTACAGACTCTGGTCAGACTAGGTCACCTCTTACCAGAAGAGACTTTGAGGCTTCAGTTAATAAAGGATCAGCCCCGGTCACTCTTTCAAGAGCTGCATCTTCTCACCTCTTGAACTTTGCTGTTTGATCGCTCTGCTGCCTCTTAACCTTCCCTCAGATGAACTAAACAGATTGATCCCCTTTCATTTCTTGTTAGGAGACTTGTTTACCAGCACACATAAATCACAAGAAAGGAGAATACTAAGCGTTTGCTTGCTTTCCATACAGCTGCCTCAGTTTCCCTGTCTGTGAAATGGCTGGAAAGATATAGGGCCCTCCTTTTTGCAGGGTATCAGAATTAACCTGATTAATATTAAAGGTTTTGGTTTCTTTCTTGCCTTTTTTTTTTTTTTTTTTTTTTGATGCCACAAGACAAAAAAGACATTTACAAACTGCTGTATTTCCAAAACTCCTCTAATGGTCTGTTCCTTGGACTTGACTCTGTCACTTACATCACAGATGTGCCACTTTTCACCTTTTGCAGCTTCTGTTTTGTTCACCTGGAAAAATGCCCCTCTCCTTTTTCTCAGAGAGCCTGAATTTATGAACAAGCTCTACTGCCAAAGCATTTTTTATAAATCAATGGTTTTAACACTGAATTGGTGTAATTGCACAAATCCCCAAGTGCTTACTGAGCCTCGTAACATGACCAGTAGAGGTCAATCAGAATAGCTGTAGGGGATGACTTTCTTCTTTTTCAGGCTGTGGCTTTGAGGTAATTTATGCTCTTCTAGATCTTCTCTGATGCTTGTAATATTAACGTTGTGTTCTCAGGTGGCTTTGGGCAGGCAAGGCGAGGACACAGCACTCCAAAGCCGATGAAATGACTGGCAGGAGAGTGGTTCAGGACGATGCCCTCCATGCAGCAGGGCAGGGGAGGCAGCTCTCCAGGCAACGACACACGTTTCCTTCCACTTTGCTTCCCAAGTAAGTTTTAATGCTGATGGAAGGCCCTTGGAGACTGAAGTCATCTCTGCCCCCATGCCCTGAGGAGCAAGCTGTCTGGCCCAGGTTGATATGGCACAAAATAAGGCAACAACATCATCCAAATAAAACCCCAAAAAAGCCAAGAATATATGTATCTCTAATCAGACCTTGTACAAATTGAATTGGCTTCCAGAAGCTTCTAGAGACACATATGTAGTACTTGACAGGCACAACGTCACTTATGACTGTAAACAACCCGAATTCAATACACTGAAGCACACTCCTGTCTACCCTCCTCCGGCTGAAGTGTACTACAGAGCGAAGCGAACGCCCACAGCCTTAAGGCTTTGTGGAGTAGGTGCAAAGTAAAAACAGCTCCGATTATCTAAGAAACAAGCTGCTTCTGCTCTTCTGGAGATTTGCTAAGAAACAATGAGAAAATTCCCTTTTTTTCCCCCTATTTTTCTTTGTCAAAGCCTTATTTCAGGAAACCGTCTGATTACTTTTAGACAGATCTGTTTTGTTCTTTTTTCTTCCCTGCGGTATAGCTGCCATCATACATGTCTCCAGAAGCACAGCAGTTTGTCTCAGGAATAGATCCTATCAGGACAGACTGTGAAGTCGGAGATAGCAGGATAAGATGGCCCTGGAGTTTTACGGAGATATATACTGAGCCACAGAGAAAGTCAGGCGGTTCACTGTGCTTCTAATTTGGATGACACTAAGGGCTGTGGCTGGCCTCAGCGCATTTGATTAAATTGTGCTTAATCTCATTTTTCCACCAGCCCCGTGGCACTACGCAGAGCCAACATGAACTGCTTCTACCGAACCCCTTCTTTCATCAGTGGGTTACCTCCATTATGTGTGACAACAGCACCCACCAGGTAGACCAGAACCCATCTTGTCAATCACAAGTCACCTCCATCCCCACCAAGCTCATGAAGGCGCAACGTAAGACCTCCTGTTGACGTTAGGCGACTTCAGATCTGATGGACCGTCACATAACATAAAGGAGAAGAAAATCATAAGCAACAGAGATGGGAAGGAAGGAATGCCTGCAAATCATCTGTATTCATTTTGTATCGCACAACTGTCTGTGTATTGCAGACAGGAGGAAGAGAGGTAAGACAAGCAATCTGGAAGCCTGTGGTGCTTCTTTCAAGTCAGTCCCAGCTGCCACTTCAATACGCAGTCTTCTTCCACATAGATCCTACACTGCATGTATTCTCACAAAAGGATCGAAGACAGTCTTCAAATCCTGCTGAGAGGCACCAGAGACAGGTTGGCCTTAGGCAAATGCCAAGAATAAGGACTAGAGGTACATTCTGTTTAACTTAGGAATCTCAGATTCATAGACCCCCCATTTCAGCTAAATAAACTTTTGAGAGCAGAAGTAGCAGGTTAGGACTGCGAGAGAAAGTCTTCCATCAAAAGGATCACAAATGCCATGGTAAGATGGATGCCTTCCATCTTCAAAGCAAAAGGCAGTACACACAGAAACACTTTGGTTCCCAGGAGCAGCAGCAGAGTGTGATAAATAACAAAGCGACTTCACTAGCAAGGTCAAACCCTCAGGACGCAAATTTCTTTTCACCTGGAGAAACAATCAGGCCTCCCTGATACGGAGGTATTTAGATCAAGAGAGAAGAAGGAAGTCCAAAGATGTTTTGGAGTCTACTGCCACTGAGTTGTATGTAACGTTTTCTTCTGTTTATCTTCAGGCTAAATGGGAAGCACTGCTGAGATGACTTAGTGCCGGGTCATCGTTAGCTCGGTTTGATAGAGATGTGATGTCATCTCTCCTATTTTTTAAACTGACATTAAACAACAGTTAAACAACATATCTCCTGCAGGAGAACACAATCTAGACAGTTTCCAACCCTGAAAATCTTCAGTACAAATGCTCTGAATGTGCCTGTTCGAATCTACCAAGGATTTTATCTTTTTTTTTTTTTTTTTCTTTTCCTGTATTGCCGCCTTCTATTTGCTGTTTTGTGCTGTGTTGTCTACTTTTTGTGAACCTTGCATGCAGAATGGTCTTAATCTATCCATATGCTAGACAAACACAGAAGTATTACATATTTCAGTGAACAGCAAAATTAAATTTCCAGTCAGTTCAAAATCTAGGTTTCATCTGCCTTTTCTGTGGTTACAAAAGAGGAATATTAATGCTTACTTGCTGGAAAAAAAAAAAAAAAAAAAGAATGAAAAAAAAAAAAAGGAAGGAGCGAAACAGAGAAGAGAGAAAGAAAGAACCGGAGTCTAGTTTGCCACACTGACGTTAGAGCAAACTTATTAATTATAAAAGACAAACATGCACGAATGGACAAAGACTAAGTGCAATGCACTAGGTCAGCTTAACAAAATTAAAAATAGCATTTATAAACCAATGTTGGATTTCAACAGACTATGGAAAATCCATCTGACAACTAGTTCTGAGTCCATAGGAACGTCTTCACTGACACGCCTGCAATGTTTTAGGGGAAGGAGAGGCAGGATAAAATGAATTAATCAAGTAATAGACTCCTAAATCTGAGGATACTGCTCTCCTAGAACACAACTTCACTTGTTTCCAATGTACCACTTCCCAAAGGAGAAACACTGCACGTGATAAGAATATACATCAGCATAAGAACTCATCTACATTTATGTTCATCAGTAGTTTTATTATAAACAAATCCTGCAGAAGTCTAAATGAGAAGCAGCATGGTCTAGCAGAAAGACACAGTACACGGTGGAAAACTCAAGAATCTACTTCTCCCTTTGGGAGCAGTTCATTGAGAAACAGTAAATAACTTAGTGTCTTCATTCCAGTATTCCTACCAAAGCCTTGGGAAATGGCAGCAGTCAGTTGAGCACAGCATAGCTCAAGTCAAAGGACAGATATAGAGAGGAGAGAATTAAAATATATCGCATTGGCCATATGATGGACAACAGTCTCTGAAGCCTAGTGTCAATGGGGATGAAGGATTTTTTTCTGAGCTATTCTGTTTGTTAGTATTTAGTGGGAACTGAAAGAAAAGCACTGAGATACTGTGCAACAGTTTCCCAATTTCTTTCCAGGGAGAAGCCAGAACTCAGGAAGGCAGAAATGAAACAAGCTCAGAAATCAAATGTCAGCAAACATGGGCAGCCCAGGTGAACCACTGACAGATGCTGAGCCTTGGCAGGAGCCGACGAGTGTGAGTTGGGGCATCCCCAGGACACCCTGGAAGCAAAGACTATCCTTGACAAGCCAGAAAGAGGGAGCTACGGACCAACACAACAAAGGAGAGAAATAGAGGAATTTGCTAATATTTTGTGGCTATAAAGAGGAGAAATTAGTTCAACACAATCCCAGGCTGTGACCAGCTTTAATATGCACGGTGTCAACTACTATGTAACCATCACCCAAGCATCCCCCAGGTCCCACAAGAAGACAAGGACTAATGATTTCAAACACAGGAGCCATATTTGCTTGTGCATCAATGTAAAATACCTTATGAATACTGCATACAAATATGTACTTCCCCCCTTTATATAAATAATCTTGTTCACAAAGAGGTGAGGATGGCAGACCTGTACATACCACCAGCTTCTGCTGGCAAGAGTACTTCTGTTATTTCTATTTCACGTTTTTCCCATTGCACTTCTACGGTTACTCCAACTAGGCATCTGCACATAAGACTACAGAAGACTTCCAAATTATGGCCACATTGTGAGATTAAATAAAACCAACTAGCAAAAATCCATGTGCTCCACTGATGAGAAAACGCAGAAGATCCTCAGGACTGCACAGAGACCTATGGCCATCTGTCAGAAACCACAGCCTGTAGTCAGCAATGTCTGTGAGCCAAGTTTCCTATCAAATTGAAGAAAATTTGCTGAAAACTTTCCATTGTGCCAGTGCACACATTAAAAATAAAATAAAATTAAATTAAATTTAAAAGCTTATTTGATTTTCCAACTCATCCATGTTCTCCAAGACCCTTCATTGATGGAGAAAATGGTTGAAAAGGAAAGAAACAAGTATTAGCTCTATTTTGCAGGGATGTGAAGTGACTTGTGAGGCTCTGCCTAGCTGGAGAAACTGCGATTAGAAACCCAGCATGTCTCAGGGCTCAGTTCAAATGTCCCCACTCGATGATCCCTTGATTATGTCAAGCAATCCATAGCAGTACACTGATTCACTGTTCACAGAATCACACAGAATCACAGAATAGTGGAGGTTGGAAGAGACCTCTGGAGGTCATCTGCTTCAACCCCCTGCTCAAGCAGGGACACATAGAGAAGGTTGCCCAGGTCCACAAAAGGCAGTTCACAAAAGGACTTTCTGTATTTTTAAACCACAGCACCATCTCTGTGAATTAGAAGGGATGGCAACTGCCTTGGCTAGCTGTGTTTCAATTCTTTACCTCCCTAGATAGAAGACATCAAAAAATAAAATATTTTTTTTAAGCATGGGATGTTCTTCAATAGGTGAAAAGTCACAGTCAAGTAAAGAATTGTTGGGGTGCTTACAAGGCAACAGGATGAAAATTAAGTAATATGGACTGAAGAGGAACAGGGGATAGAGATGTTTTTGACCACAGTCATTCACCAGAGAGATGCAGTGGAAAAACACAGCAACAAATTTGCCTAACCCCTGGAAAACACGTTAACAACAACCCCTTGTCGTCAGGGGACAGGAGGCCCTACAGGACAGAGAAGAGCCTCCTGCCACATCTCCTGCTTGCTGCAGAGCATGGTAGGCAAGTAGCAGCACTAGCATAACATTAGAAAAAGAGGCTTCACAGGTTTGAAGGCTTACAAGCACGGACGACAAGACAGTGCACACGAAGCCTGCTGCAGCATCTGGACGTGTAAATACATGCTGTCAAAGGAGCTCGCCTTCTCCAGTCCAGCTCTGCTCAGAGAGCATTTATCGAGGAAGAAGTGGAGGCAGCTAATAGCATGAGACAGCCTGATGAGAGCTAAACCCATCACATTCTCAACTTTCTTTCACCCTAACGACAGATACACTTGGGGTATATCCACCATCATGCTGAGAAAACTGCATCGGTGAGGCCTGCTCTGACACACCTACCAGGCAGTTATGAACCATAAAAGCCTCGTTTCAGCTCGTTTCCCAGCTTCAGTATCATTTATCGCATACTTTGGGACTTCTTCCTGCTGATAAGCTCATGTAGCACATGATGGCACCAAAGGGAACCAAGTGCAAATATCAAGGAGAAAAGCAGCTTCGCTTCAGCGCGTGACTCATGCGAGGAGAACGCCAAGCCCTGAGCAAGCCAAAGCAAAACAGCTGACTATCAAACCGTGCGTGTAAGCTCAAAGTTGCCCTTAAAAATACAGACTGTGAGTTTTCACCAAAAAAAGCAGTGTTTTTTATACAATTTGCCATGGGTAAGACCCTGATGAAGACAACACACAGGGTGAGATACGTTTGCCTAAGTAACGGCAAACAAACTACAAACAGGCTTGGGAGAATGAGATGCTGGAGAGCAGCTCCACAGAAGACTATCTGGGGCTTCTGGTTGATGGCAAGTTGAATCTGAGCCAGCAGCATGCCCTGGTAGTGGAATCCTGCACAAGGAATCGTACCCTGGGGGAAAAATTCAAGCACGGCGCTGCTGGCTGGGCAAGTGAAGGGATTGTTCCAGTCTGCTCTGTGTTGGTGCAGCCTCACCTGGTATACTGTGTGAATCTTTGTGTGCCCCGGTATAAGAAGGACATAAAACTATTAGAGAGTGTCCAAAGGAGGGCTACAAAGATGGTGAAGGATCTGGAGGGGAAGAGACATGAGGAGCAGCTGAGGTGCCTTGGTCTGTTCAGCCTAGAGCAGAGAGGGCCGAGGGGAGGCCTCATGGCGGCCTGCAACTCCCTCACGAGGGGAGTAGAAGGGCAGGCGCTGAGCTCTGCTCTCTGGGGACAGCCACAGGACCCGAGGGAACGGCATGGAGCTGGAACAGGGGAGGATCAGGCTGGGTGGTAGGGAAAGGCTCTGCACCCAGAGGTGGTCAGGCACTGGGACGGGCTGCCCAAGGCAGTGGTCACAGCACCAAGCCTGCCAGAGTGCAAGAAGTGTTCGGACAACACTCTTGGACACATGGTCTGGTTTTTGGGTGGTCCTGTGTGGACCCAGGAATTGGACTTGATGACCCCTGTAATTCCATTCCAACTCAGGATATTCCATCATCCAATGATTCTATGAAATATAGGTGCCAAGTACAATCGGAGAAGCCCTACGAGGTGTATGTGGGGCTAGTAGACCTGAAAGGGACCTTATGAACTGGCAGGAAAACAGAGATCAGTGTCAAATTAAAGCACATAAATGTCAGAGAGTATCTGAGCCTTCATGTTGTTGGTAGGGATTTAAGTCAACACAGTCAGTGGGGCCTGGAGAGCACGTCAAAATATGCAGGAGGTGCTTACTTTTCAGTAAATATGAGGAAATGGAGGAAAATGGCAGCTTCTAGGATGGAAACACATACAACAGAACAAAAAAATAAAAATTACCTTTAAATTACTCCTCCTCATCTCCCTGTTCTGTGCTCTAATTCTACCAATTTCCCTCTAATACAGCAGAACAACTAAACGTGAAGTCTCTTCAGGTTGGAAAAAGAATGACAGGATGGGGGAAAGCCCATCAAATACCATCCTCTGACATACTGAGTTGCCAGGAAAAGGCAAACTACCCCAGTGCCAGGGAACACAGGTTTAAAACTGCAATGGAACCAAAAGAAGAAAAATCCACCAGGTGGTATTAATCAGAAATGTATCACCTCTGACTCAGGGAACATGGAAAACACTGGAAGAAGCCTTGCTCTGTTTGCCCTCCTCTCATGCCCTTCACTAAGCAGCCATGACTCATCACATAACTGGAGAGGAATTGGTCCGTCTTGCATCGACACATCTCTGACCTGACCCAGTTTGTCTCTTCATATGACAAATATTGGAAGGGAACTCCCCAGGTAAGCACAGAACTGGACTTTTTAAGAACTGCTTGGACAAGGCAGTTTTCAAGGACACCTGAAATTCGCCTCTTTTGGTCAACTAGTCTGTTTTGCCTCTTTGGCTACTAAGAGCTCTTTCTAAGACTTACAAACTTGGCCTTAGGATCAAGGTTAGAGCCAACTCTGAGACCCGCATTTCAAGATAACCGTATTATCAAGTATTACAAGATCTCCTTCAACAAAGGGGAAAGAGAAACACTTAGTAGAAAGGTGAGAGAAAGAGAATCACCAGCCACCAAAGACTAGTGGCTGAGTATCTTTCTGTGTTCAGGCAGGCTTGAATCTAAATCCATCCATGCGTTAACAAAGGTAAACATAGTCTTTAGAGACTGAAGTAGGGAATGGGCATGAAAAAGTTAGAGATGCTAAGCCCACATCCGATGAAAAGTGGGCAGCTCTGTACTACAAAAGATGAATCTGTGTTGCTCTTAAAAGAAATAGTGTAATTATGCTGTACAATTGCACACCTGCCAAAGAAGCATCTGAATAGAGACGGTTCTGCAATATAAAAGTATTTAGGTCTCAAATAAGGTGAGGCGAGAGACAGACCCTGTTGTGCTGTATTTGCTTTCAGCCTGCAATGGTAGTGCCAACAGCACTTTCATCACACAGGCATTCCCTTAAAAACACCATTCCACAGAACTGCAATATTGTGTGGGCATGCACGCATGTGTAGAAATACATACTCCCACACACGCCGTTTTTATTCTCTAACCAAGCTCATCTAAACTCACTGGCCCCATTTTTTAGTGTTGATTTTTAGTGGCTTGATTCTACATAAAGGGTAGCATTCATATTCAAGAATTATTTCTTTCCACTCTTTGTATGCATGCAGTTTTTACCTATATTCTTTGTCTCCCAAACTTCTTCAGCCTGAAGAAAGCATCATTCTGAAAACAGAATAAATAAAACATAAAATGAAGGAGGCTCTGTAATGGAGTTAGGACATGGACCAAAAGAACTTGTAATTCAAATGTTCTATTGCACCATTTGCTTGTGTTACATTCAAAGCTTTGGGAAGCCATCCAAACCTACACAGACATAAAATAATCCACGGAAATTACAGCTGCAAGGTGCCAGCACCAAAGGAAAGTGCTTTGACTGGAAAATGAAACTGAAAACCCAACGATAAAGTGAAAAACATGGAACAGCTTGTGCGGGAAGAAAAATGGTGAATAGAGGAGATCCAACAGAAAAAAATATAAAAACAAATGACAAAGGGAGGGAAAACAGTCCCATGAAAAACTGAATGGGACAAATGTTGGAGGAGTTTTGATCCCTGCCTCTTTGTTGTTTTTCTCCCCCTCCTTCCTCTTATCTCAGTGTAGGACCTAGAAGATCCCTAACAGGCTTGGCCGTTTTCCTTCCACTGTGAATCAGCCACAGAAAAGTCTAAAATCCCAAAAGCAATGCAAAACAGAGGATTGGATACCTACAGGCCTTACATGGCTTCGGATCAGACAAAAAACCCTAGTGAACTGATCGCAGCCATAGGGCTTGGCTTTTTTGACACAGATCATCACATCGGGCACAAGATCCATGTCACCTTTCACCTCCCTTGAAGAGCTGCACTGCTTTGCTCTTAGGAGAGCCCAGGGGAAAGGACCAGTACCTAAAGCTCTCCTAAATCCCGTAACAGAAAGTCCAAGGACTTATGTCTTATTTTCCAGAACCACTTTCCAAGTTCATAGCTCCTCTTCTCCACCATTTATATTCCTCTTGGCAAATAATCTGATTAAATCACATGTAACTTGGAAAAGAAAGAAAAAAAAAAAAAAAAAAAAAAAGGTAAAAAGATGAAAAGTCTGTAACTCTGTAAAAAAATGTAACTTTCAAATCAAAACCCAATCTCACTATGTTGTAAAGAAGGAAATGAAAGCACTGCTGCTGGAGCATAACCGAAATTGTTAGAGGTCAAATATAACACCAAACAATTCAGGCAATTAAGATCATGGGAGCACAGGGAGGGTGCAAAGAGTTGTGTCTAAAGGGTTCTCATTCCAGGATGAGACCAAGAATATTTATTCAAATTGAACACTGCCTCCCTCCTTGAGCTGCCTTAATCCAAGGATTAAATTTGTTATCCACACAAAGGACGAGAATCTAGCCCCTAATGACTACATGCTCATAAAAATCAGAAGATATTGTTGTTATTTCAACTAGGCGTCATAAACAACGGTATCAATTACGTTTTACCAGGCACTGTACATATTGCGGATGCTTCAGAATAAAATTGTTTCATTGGAAAACAAAGTATGTGCAAGCTCCAGTAGGGATGGGTCGTCCCATTTTAAAGTGCTCTAAGGAAATACATGCCTCTACCAGGCCATTATTTTGCAGGGAACGTTTCAAAATCAATTTTCAAATACACAATTCCGAAAGTTGAGATAGCTGCTCTCTGCAGATAAAATTAAGGGAAACTATAAAAGAATGAAAGGCTAAAAAAAGAAGTACGGTCCAGATGGATTCCCGGCTGAATTCTGTAAAATATTTACAGATCTTCTGTCACCAAAACTTACGCTTCTTTTTGATGAGGTGGAAACCAAAGGCTCTCCACCTGTCCTTTAAAAAAAAAAAAGAAAAAAAAAAGAAAAAAGAACTCACAGAAGATATAATGTTATTACAAAAAAAGAAAAAAAGGAAGACAGAGATTTTCATCTCATCTGTAATTACTGCAAGTAACTCCAATTAATCAATGTTGATTCTACAATTCCGTGAAAAGAGATATTGTCCCTTTGCTTAATTTAGCACGAAGTTATTCCCTAAATTCCAAGTTCAAGACTTTGTTCATTAAAATAGACTTAGCTTGGATAAGCACAGGCTGATACCACCATCATTCATGTAACAAATTAACAGTCTAGTCACATGACAGTGCTGTCTCTAGATACCAAAAGATACTTAATCACGTGTCACAAGGATAAAACATCCACTTTTTCATTTAAGATTAGCCAAAAAGGAGTTCTTAGTTTACTGCTCCTAAAAACTGCAGTTCTGTTTGCCAAAATCGAGACTGCCCAATGAGGGAGCAGTTTATACATAAAATACACGAAGAACGACTTTCCGTTGGTTGTGGTCCTCCCGCTGATACTGAGGAGGAAAGAATCCACAAAGAATCCTGCCAGACTCATCAGGAATTCTGGAGAAGGGTGCGACACCACCAGTAATCCAACCCTTTTGTTTCAAGGTTTGCACCAAGGCAGTATTTGGTACCTCTGGGTTTGATATAGAAGGGAGAGGAGGTAGCAACATGACGACAGTGGGCTGAAATCAGGGGATGAAGGTCCAGGTCATGGCTCTTGGGCTTCTTGTACAAGGCTATGCATCTTTCTTCTTCCCTTTTTCCCCAGTAGCCCAATAAAATATGTTAAAATGCCATTTCCTTCCATTACAATGCATGAATTAAGCTTGGCTCTTTATCTGTTAGGTCTTCTCAGCTCTGTGCAATATAAGTAACTACCTCCCCTAGCATCTCTGCAGGCAGATTAATGGGAAAACAAACAAACGTACTGACCCATTTCACTTATTACCACAAAATGGGAATTTAAGGCAAATTACGTGTTAGGGGTTTCTTCCAATTTTTTATTTAAAGCTGACCTTGGATCCATTATTCAGTGCAGCATTAAGCTTTTTAGAAGCAAAAGAAGAGACTATATAATGAATCGGTCTCCACTGGATGTTGACTTGATGAGCACTACAATTAATTCACATTAACACGCTGCCCTTCCCTTCCCTTCACACTTTCAGAAATGTCTCTCTAAACCAATCTATGATTACCAGTCATACAGAAAAGCTTCAGAAAAATACTCCTCCACAAGCATATGGCAGAGCAAATTTGTCCAATGTTGCAGGCTTTTCATGGCATTTATCTTGAAGAAGGTAGTACACAGCGACATAGACGTCTACAAGTTGGCTACGCTCATAAAGGCACAGAGCTTTTTCCTACCCCACTGTAGCGTGCCCCATCTCCTTAGGACAGCATCCTGCTTACCAGTGGTGCTTCAGATGGATGGGGACTATCATCAGTCATCCAGGATCTCATCTGTAACACCCATCCTCAAAACCAAGGCCGTGCTTTCTAGGAGCCGCACTCGACCTCAGCCACATGCCATGGCAACCAAATTCAAGTGCACTTCTTCAAAACCATCACTTATTTTAAACAAAACAAAACAAAACAAAAAACAGTATGTTTAGCTAAGCACTTCACAAACAACATGACTCCCATACTCAATAGTACTAAAAACCACTTTGAAAATATGGCAATAAACAACACGGTCCCACCGCAGCCTTGCTGCTCGTGATGTTCCTCCATCTCAAAGTAGGTAGAGCAAGGGAACAGCATTTGTTGCACATGTTAGCTGTCAAAAAGACAACTTCAGCCCCTGGTATGAGTTAACCACTGAGGAATCCCTTCAGTATCCGCATACTGTCTCACAACACACCGAACCAACTCAGCCTTCCCGATTTAACTGTGTGACACTGGCTCTTGGGCATGGTTAGATGGAAAAGCTCCTAAAATAACAACTTCAGACAATGTAATTTCATTAAAGCAGGCTGACCCTTGCTGCTTCTGCTCGTGTTCCTCCATGGTATCATTTTCAGGTATTCAGTTCTCTATCTTGCAAACCTCCTTTTTCTTTCCATCTTTCTAGTTGTCTATACACGCACAGCTTTAGAAAAATATATATATAAAAGTGAACACAGATAAATCCTCAAGGCATTTCTCTCCATGCTGGTCCAAATAAGAAGAGAAGAAGAACAAGACTTTTCTAAGTGTTACACTCAGCAGTTTGAAAGAGCGTGCGAAGTTTTCCTTTACCGGCTATTCCATTAAAAAAGGTACAAGGACTAACAATGCCTCATTTCTACAAAGAAACCTCTTCTAGCTCAACTGATAGTTCTGAGAATTCAGGGTCCAGAAGTTCTTAATAAATGCTACAAAACCCACACAAACACCAAAACAAAAGCTACCTTTTCAATTTGCTGGGTTAAAAAACCTTCCGATGCAGATGCCTGAGGTCCAGGCAAGCAGCAGACCCGCAGAGAAGGTGCCGTTTCTCCTCCTCCCTAACTTTTCTAACTATTTTAAAAAGCCTCACACCTTACCTCATCACTGCTGAAGCATACAGCTGCTGCTCTGAAGACGCATTAGTTAAAACAAAATGCTCACGTATGCCCTGTCTCTCTGCCACTGAAGCCAACAGAGATAAATTAAACTTGAAGGACTCTCAGGAGCTGGAAACTCCAGATTGCAAAATCTAAACTGTCTGAAATCTGCATTTCGAAACGAGGCCTGTTTAGCTTTCAGGCATTTCATTTTGTAGGATTTTGCCAGTACTGCACACACAAGTTTGTCCTTCACGGAATAACATTTCAGCTTTGCATGTAAGTGAATCTACATATTTTACGTTTTAAATTAAAAGTTATATTATTTTTTATTTTATATATTAAATAACCTTTACAGTGACCCCAAAAGGAGACCCCACCTTTCAGCATTTCTTTAAAACACTGGGATTTCTTAAATGACTTTCCATCTATTATTCTAACTGCAGTATGGATTTTTTCATCTCTCATTTGTTCATTTCAAGATAAAGCTATAATGAGACACAAGAATCCCCCCAAGAAAGAAAACACCTATCAGCCACTACCTGAAAGCCTCTGGAGAAGACAAAGACCTGCCCACAGTTTCAAGCTGTGGTTTCTGGAGAGCTTTTTCCTTTCTTAGCTCTGTCAGAAACCTCCATACTCACAGGCCAGCCCAACATCTCCTGCTGTCTTACTCAGGAAAAAAGCAGAAGCCACATCCACCATCCCTTGAAGAAACTTGTCAAGCTTTTTCACTTAACGAAGTAAAACTGAAACATTTGCATAATTTTTTGATGCATGACATGGCTAAGTCAGCCTAGACCTTTTCAGCCAGCGCGGCAGATGGGCGTACAAACTTCATTACACTTCAGAACAACCATCAGTAGAAGAGGAAAGACGATTTTCGTAAAAATTCAGTAAGTCAGCGTCAACCTTTCAAAAAGGACTGAGTTATTTCACCCATCAGCTCCTTAAAAGAGCAATCAGATGGTCACAATTTCTGTTTGCCGTCTAGAGTGAAGGTCAGTTCTCCCATTAGGGAAGCTCTGATAGCCCACACGGATGGACACCATCAAAACGTGGAGTGGTCTTTGCATATTCAGGACGTGACATTGCCAGGCTATAACCTCTGCAAGAGGGACAAGCTGAATCCCTCAAGCAACGTGCAGAACAAGAGGATGCAAAAGAGAAGACCGGCACTTGCCTATGAAGAGTAAGGAAAAAAGTTCTCTTGAGGGACTTCAGTCTGACTGGCATATGCTCAAAGTCTCCTGCTGCCAGGACTAAAACATCCTTAGAATTATTTAATATTACATATGACAAGCTTCCTAACTCGGAAAGGATTGTGCAGCTCAAGGGAGTTTTGTGTTAAGAGCTCATCTTGATATGGAGGAGTTGATCAAAGAAGTGGAAATGAGTGGCTGCTTGGGTAATCATGACTTGCTCACTTTAAAAAAATAATGTAGAAAAAAAAAAAGCCACTTTTTCTTTTTTTAATCACAAATCTAGAACAGTAATATAAGTCCTTGCTTTTTCTTAAAGGCCTGTTTTATAAAGTAGAAAAGGAGCGGGGAGAACTGAACCCGTTAAAAGTGAAAAAAATATCAGTGATAAGTAGGAATTTGGCAGGTACACCTTTCTGGATGTCCACAATTCTCAAATGGAGAAGCCAACTCATCACACATGGGGAAAAACAGACCTTACGATACACTTAAGATGTTCGTATATGAATTGGTGGGGGAAAAAAATGGACCAGTTTGGTAAAAAAGAAAACAGAATGCAGAACATTTACTACCAAAAAAAAAAAAAAAAAAAGGCAAAGGTAACCTTCACAACAGAGTTTGTACAAGACAGTACAGAAGTAACCGAACTCAGAAATAATTCAGGAAAATCATGATACATTATACAACATTCATAACTTTTTTCTGCATTTGGAAAATATTTGGAAAACATTCATATGCACAATTTCACTGAAAGCTGGTGGAAATTGTTGTTCACCTCATCAGTTGCTCAAAAAAGTTCAAAAATAGCAGCTTAGATGTGATTAAATCCAGCAAGTGTCGGTAACATCCGCACCAACGTAGCTGAAAAAGCCAGCTAAGCAGCGATTTGGCTCATTAGTGCTGATTTGTGACACCATTTGGAAAAATCAAGGAAATTCCAGAAGAAAAGCGAACGCTGAATCAAAGCTAAAGGGTAAAACAGATAATACACTGCTCATTAGCGGCCTGCCAGCCTAACAACAAATCCAGAAAAAGAAAAAGAAGGAAAAAAAAAAAAAAAGAAAGAAAAAAGAAGAAGTAACAGCTGATGTTGGGCTCAGTTATTAAAGGAATATTATCATTTCCTGAAGCAGTGGCCAACTTAACCCTTCTGGTTTTCTCTCCAGCAAACGATGACCTCTGTGTATTGATTCTCCAAATGCTGGTAACGTAACACTCAGCCAAAAGAAATAGCTATTAAATATTTAAATCAGTATGGATTTATGGGAACCACGGCTTATCAAAGTCCATGATGAATTTTCTTCCCCAATGATCCCAAGTGGCACTGATAAGGGCGATAACACCACTGTGATGCATGCACAGAAGTCCGCGAGGCACAGCACCATCTTGAGTGATCAAAGACAAATCAACAGATCCCAGATTAAAAACTTTATCGACCACAAGACGCCAGGCTGTAAATACGTGCATGCAATTACCAGAGCTGGGACGTGGAGGCTACTTCTACGCTTCTCCGAGCTCATGGCCATGTTAGGTCCAGATACAGTGCCAAGTCCAATGAAACATGGACCAAGCATCCAAAGATGACCCAGAGAACTACTCACGTACTAAAAATAGCAGGTTTTTTGTAGTCTGCTATACATCTTGGTTCACCAAAGGTAGGTTTTGGTGCAACTCTACCTAAAAGGTGATGTATCCAGCACAGGAGCAATCATTAACCGCCTCTTTAATTAGCCAAACAAGCCAAATAATCACAGGTAAGTTTGAAACTTGATGACAATCTAAAAATCAGGAGATAATTTCCATTACCATTGGAAAAAAATCCAGTGTGGAGATTTAAAAAAAGAATTAAAATGCAATGAGGGACTATCTAAGTTTAGATCCCCCACTTTAAAGATATGCTTGACTTCAGAGGGAAAGTATCTGGAGGAAAAAAAGACTTAAGGTATTTGCTATACAAAAGGTCAAGCTAGATACTGAGAGTGAGTCCTTCTGGCTTTATAATCCACTTCTCAGCTGCCACTGAAATCTTTGGAGCTACACTCAGCGGCAGAGCTAAGCACAAACATTTCTGCAAGGACCATAGCTGCCTCGGAGGACTTTTTGGGAAAAGAGAGAAAAGTTCTGGAGAGGCTTCAAGCAATGTCACCCAGCCTCTCCACGGCTCTGCAGCGTGTAGCATCATCTTCATTAGCATCTGGGTGCTACTTTAACTACTTTTTTCTATATGAAGATGATTCTGCCGCTGACATTCTTGATTAGGGCTGAGCTAACTTGATTATTCGTTGGTAGCCCGGTGTTATTTTGCAGGAAACAAATGGATTTAGGGCAGAAGTGAATTTTCATTTTGATTGAGTTTCTCCAGTGTTTCCGTAATTCTCTTCTCAGAGCAGTAGGCTGATTGCAACTGTGATAAGCAGCTTTCCCCATCTCAGTCCTGCCCACTCGTTTCTCTTCTCTGCCTTTGCTTCAGTTCCTTTTGCCTTTCCTTCATTACAGACATCAAATGAACCACTTAATTTGTGTGCCTCCTTCGAGGCACCTTATAGGGGTGAAGGGCACTGGCCCTGAGTTTGCATTGACAAACTCTTTGGTGCACCAAAACTACATAGGGACACACCTGAAGTATTTTTAGCAACAAATAATGATATAAAAAAAGTGATTAAGATAATCCCTGAAGCAATCAGCTGTCTCACGAAGCCCACTAACCCTCACCTTCCGAAAAAGCACCTCCCATCAATTCCAGCATCTTGAAACTTGCCCAATCCCCATTTTCACCTGTATTTTTAATGGCTATAAAAATTAAAGTCTCTGAGATGATGCCACTTCTTCCCTTATCCTTCTCCCTTCTCTTTTTTAAGCATTATCTTCAAACTCAATTTTGTGATGCCCTTTTAAGCCAGAGTCCAACCCTCCAGGTCAGCGAGCACGGGAGCCCTGCATCCTGAGCGTGTCCCAGCACAGGAAGGCTGCGAAAACACCTCTTTTTGAAACAAATTATTTCAGAGGCAACTGCCGGCACCTTTCATTTGCTAAATCATTGCTTCCCCTGGGCACAGGTGGGATAATGCTGATTCGTATCAAATACTTCTGATCTACTCACCAATGAGAAGAAGGAAGCAGCAGCAGTGGGAATATGAAAACACTAAAAGCTCTATGAAGTCTCC
The DNA here is from genome assembly GCA_011076525.1 of Nettapus auritus. Classification (NCBI taxonomy): domain Eukaryota; kingdom Metazoa; phylum Chordata; class Aves; order Anseriformes; family Anatidae; genus Nettapus; species Nettapus auritus. The sequence continues at coordinate 148,170,491 of CM021766.1, forward strand.
ACTTGACCAAAAGGTTCATTTTGGTTAAGGTTAAACCCTTAATTAAAGGTTAAGAGGTTAATTTCAGCTAGGTTACTGGGACGAGTTTGGGAACCTGCTGTCTTGCATTCATGAAAACCGAAATTCTTAAGAGAAAGAAGGCATCACCTACCCCCAGATCCTGCCCAAACCCCCAAATCATGTGTAGTAAGCTCCCTTCTGGAGGTTTATCAGGATCCAGTGGCTGGAGCCAACAGCAGAGCTTAAAGGCATGCCAGCTTTCCTGCCTCAAGCCTTTAAAAAAGAAATTATCCTCTTCCCCAGTAGCTATTTACATTCTACCCTTGCTTCTATCTTTGTGAAAATGTTTAAGTTACACAAATAAATCGCATCCTTACTCTTCTCCATTAAATATTAAAAAGCGGTGCTCTTTTTTTTCTTGTTTGAGCTTTTTTTATCCTTTTTTTTTTTTTTTTTCCATAAACAGAATGCAAAGGAAGGACTGTGTTCAACTTTGCATTAGCGCTGCTCTACCTGAATTATTACATTACAAAAACACATCTTTCTCGCCTTTCCACAACATTAGTTTGCTAATGGGAGTTTAAAATATGCCAGGTATCTCACCTACTAGTGTTTCTTCCAGGAAAGCATGACTGCATGAAAGCAAAAATCTCTTATGTAAGAATACGTAAGACCCTTAACGTTAACCAGTGTAGCATATACAGTACTAGAAAAAAAAATAATGGAATAGATGCATTAGACCAGGGGACTTGCACATACAGAAACTTGGAAAATGTGGGATGACAGATCCTATTTTAGGTCATGGCTTGAAACAACTGCGGGTTTTCTTCATTACAGCAGCTCTGGGACCTAGAAAGGAGTCAGAAATGTTGTTACACAGGGTTTGAATTTACAACAGAGCTAAAAGGGAAAAGAAAGGAAAGGTTTGCCATTCTTTCTAGGTCTCCATGTATAAAGGCCCACAAAGGATCCAAGTATCTGTAGTTGCCAGGATCAGAGGAACACTGCCATCAAACCAAACCCCTGGAAATGCAGGGAAGTGGCAAGGGTGATCCATGTAGAAATTATCACCAGCTGGAACCGAATGTGCCTCAAGGCCAGAAGGAACCATTGACAGGGGACAGGACAGCAGAGAAGCTGGCTCTCCTTGATGCACCAAGGACACAACCAGGTTGGTTCCCTTAGCAAGATGCCTCCACTGCCAAACCCATCTCCAGCTTTGCTCCTGTCCAACCAGGTGCCTTCACTGGCCTCCTTGGTGGGGCTAAAATAATCTCCTCTCCATCCTTCTCCCATCACCTTCCTCCATCAGAGGCTTGGGTTCCACCTATGTAAATTTTCCCACTCTGTTCTCACACCTTAAGGAAGCTCGTACTTATTTCCCTGAGGCACCCCGAAAAAACAGAAACCAAACCCACATTAGCCTCAATCGACTAACCAGGAATACTTGGATGAAGAAGGGGGAGCTTGAAGTCCCCAGAAAGATGGGAAAAAGAAAAAAAAAAAAAAGACATAGTTCAGCCTTGCAGATCGAAGTGAGCAAACGAAGGCAAGTCAGGGCTCTGGGGTAAGCTTGACCTTACAGCAGCAACAGTCATCAAGGAGATTTTATTTATGGAGAGGTTATTTTAGCTTTGAAAACCAGTTTGTGGGTTTTCAAGTTCAGATGAAACCATCTTCCAAGTTCAGTTAAAACAATGTTGGTCACCGGTATCTGTAACTTATAATACAGGCTCATACAAATGCACATACGTGGATGGATCTCCACTGAGAAAGCATTAAAGAAAATCACCATCTTTGTTTCTTAAAAGACGGCTATTTAACAGGTCATTTCAGTGTCTTTCTGGCTCTATGCAGCAGAGCATTCTAATTTTAAAGTCTACAAGCAAGCTGTACAACTTGCTTTGATTTCTCTGGGAACCCAGGAAAAGAGCATCAAGGGAAGGGGTTGGCTGGAAAAAAATGACCCACGGTATTCAAGATCTTGCAATTTTCAGCTCAAACTCCCCACGTTGACTTCTCTAACGCACGGTACACCCCGCTCGCCTTTCATCAGCTCCCCCTTTGCTAAGCAGGTTAGTGCCAGGGGTTTTAACAGCCCCACGAGGTGACCCATCTGGTAACACCAGCCCTATCAAATTCCTCCTGAAAAGCAGAATTCCCCAGTCCACCTGCTCATCACACTGAGATCCCATGCACCAGCACGGTGTGACAGACGGATCTTTAAATTTTAAACAGCAATTCATTTCTATCAGAAATGAGACAAGTGGAGGAAGCAAGAAGGGCATCCCAAAAGAAAAGAAAAAAAAAGCAGAGAGCTGCTGATGGAGGGGCAAGGAGGTGGCTCCAGATCTTTGGACACAGCTGCTGGCCACAGAGCCACAGCTTATTGAAGACTGTGTTTTCCAGCCTGCAAGAGGGCAGCAAAGCAAAGAGCAAACAGCACAGGGAGAGGCGAGACATCCCCGTGAGACACATCTGCAGCTCCCTGCTGTGCCAACATGCCGAAGAACATCGCAGTGCAGAGCTGGGGCCAGAAGCAGTCTACAGCAGCTAGACTGACACCCTCTGTGTGCACATCCTTCTCCACCTCTTCCTATGGAAGAAGGAAGCAGGAGGAAGGCAAAGAGAAAAAGAAAAGCATGATAAAATTGCCCTGAGGACATTTATCGACTCCCCACACTTCCCCCTACGGACATCATCCGCGTCTCCACATCTGCAGCCCCGTCTCTACAAGAGCACTGCTTACCCGTGAGCTGGGTTATGGATGCAAGGAAGGAAAAGAGGATTTAATGGAAAAACAAAATGCAAAGCTGCCACTGAACAACATCCTCTGGGCAAGGGCATTCCATGCAAAACACAACTTCTTCGTGGAAGTTCCAATGAATAAGTGAATGCCTAAAAACTTGAGAAGTTTTTCCATCCTTTACAGGATGGAAGAAGACCCCTAAGAATTATTTTTGCTCGTAACTAGCTCCGTTTTGCAGTCCCTCTGCATACACCCTGCATTCCCACATCACCATCCGGGAGCTTCAAAATGCCAGGTCTTTTATTAAAAATAACACCCAAGCGCATTTTTCTTCGTTCCTTCCCAGCAAGAGGTGTTTCTTTCTGGATGAGCGTTCAGACTGCTTCGGCGAGCAGAACTGGCTCGCTTCGCCCATAAACTACCGCATCCCTTCTACATTATTCATACTCTGAACTGCTATTTCTCTGCATTACCAAACAAGAAAAAAAAAAAAATGTCCAGGGTTTCATTTTGATGTCTCTTAGTAAGGTGAAAACGCTGTCGATGGATTTCCTCCTGAAGCAAAAAGTTTGCTGGACCGACGGCCCGCTGTAATTAAGGTTAGAAACCTCAATTAAAAAGAAAAATCCAGCTTCTGGTATTTTGTGTCTTCCCCTGACAGAACCGCTGCTTCTGTGTGTGATGGGTGAATTACGGAATGCTGCCGGATAGAAAGTGTCACATAAATATAAAATGACAGGGATTATTAAAGATTATTCCGAGTTAAAATACACAGGCTGCAGAGGCAGCTTCCTAAAGGTGCTGGACCAGCAGGCAGGGAATCAGGAGGTAGGAAAGATGTAATTAGAGACATCTCCATCCCTTGGCCTGCCTGCCATTCACATCTTTTGGGCATTTTTCATGGCCTGAAGCTTTCACCAGCTTTATATTGACAGATGAAGAGGTGAAAAAAAAAAAGAAAGGGAAAGAAAAAAAGCTTTATCTCGGAGCTTTTCCACATTAATTAAAAAGCTGCTGATTGAGACAGAAGCAACAAAACAAGTCGCAACCTCAAACTGTGGCAGGTGCTGAAAAACACCGGTATTTCTTGCTCCGGGGGAACTTTTCAGGATGTGCTCAAGTTCACATGAGCTGCATTTCCCTGCCTTTATTTTGTACTGTGTATGAGCAAAAAAAAAAAAAAAAGAAAAAGAAAAAGAAAATCTAAAGACACAACAACGAACGAGAAAAGAGCAAATGACAGCAAAACAGCCACACCAAAAGCAAAGACAGGGATTTTCCAGCTCTGGTTGCCGGCCCATTGGGCTGCACCTGTGATTTGTTTTGCATTTTATTTGTCTGGCAGCTTCACCTCCATGGTCAACGTGCATCGCCTCGTGTGGGCTGCAGAGGAGAGCACGCTGCAGGGAGGGACCAAGCAGCAGCAACGTGCGCATGGACTAAAATCAACAGCATCAAATGAATAAATAAAACGTGTGCTAATATCCCCGTGTATTTGGGTAACTTCACATCAAACGTGCTCGGTTTAACGCCTCAAGCAGCAGCAGGTCAACAAGAGCGAGGGAACATCGCAGCTCGTCCCACCCCATCCGCTGCCTGCATTGACCAATTCCCACTGCACACCTAAAGACATGTTGGCCGCTGGGAGATTGTCCATTTTCTCCTGAAATCTGGGTGAGATGGATGCAAAAAGCCCTGAGATTTCCCTCCTGCCTCTCCCTGGGACTATGGAGCAGTTTTTATTCTCTGTTTCCTTCACATCAGGATTTGCATTTGTTGAACATTGAAGACAGGGCAGGAGGTGCAAGAAAGGAAACATCACACAGTTGTAACACCTGAACCAGTACCCTGCAGAGCTTCTGGGGACAAGGACGGAAAGATGAGGAGCATGCCTCTACCTTGAATAAATCCTGCTGCTCCTGCACACTTCAGCAGCACAACTCCAGCCTCCGACACCTTCAGCATCAGGGGCAGGAGCTGCCAGGCCCCTGCCCCATGGCATACACCAGCAGGAAAACAAGAGGAGGAGGGATGGGCATGGCGAGGCTGGAAATGTCCTGGAAATGTGAGTTTTTGCATGACATGGGGCTGTTGGTGTGCCGAACTTCCATGGTCAGGCTCCTGCAGCAAAGCCAGCCTGTGTAAAACACCGCACACCTTCCTCACTGAAAAATGAGATTTTCATTGCACTTGGGAAACGGATAGGGACTGAAACCCTCAACCACGTGCCGCCGTGTCACTTCCAGAGAGTCACTTCTCCAACTACCGCCGTACTTCAAATGGCAGCTTTAAAGGTTATGGCTGAGGGGGCACTCCAGCAAAGTCTTGGGTGGACTTGGAGCAAAATAGAAATACACGCACGAAGAAGCCAGAGACAAGAGTGAGACGAGGACAGCACTTCTGAGCAATCCCCACAAATACCCACGGGGATGTTGGCTTTCTTAGGAAGCCTTCCTGCCTCCCTGCCTCGTGCTGCACTCTCCCAAACTCATTTACGAGCAGGATCATTCATAACAGCATCCAGGTTCAGTAAACAGCGAGGCACATCCTAACACAAGGTCAAGAGCAATCTAGAACGGCAATTCATATCTGTCCAGCCAGGCAACACGAGTGTACAGCACTGCTCGCATTTTCAGGCAAAATGTTTCCGTTTTCAGATAACTGCTACCGGCACTGAACCGCTCGCAAATCATCTATCATGATACGAGCTCGGAGAAATTTTTAGAGCAAGCAATTGAGGATAACCAAGTTCAAATAGGGTTTAAAGAAAAAAATCCTGCTAATTCACACTCGGGAATACAGCAAACAACTCATAAATTATAAATCAATCAACTCTGCCCAGCCAACCAGCCTCACTACCTCTTTATATTTCGACTTGAGCAATGAAATCCGAGGGGTTTACAAAAGTGTCCAGTCATCTGGCTGGTGTCTAAATTACAGACACAAGTAGGTTCTGCAAGGTGGGGTCCTCTTTGGGACCTCCCAGACTCCTCTTTGGGGTCTTCTGGGCAAGCTGCCATGCAGACTTGGGGAAAACCTAATGGGGTCAGACAGCTCCGTAAAACAAGAAATGGGGTGCCTCCAGGGAATTGGTACCATGCAAGGGAATAGACAGACACGAAGGCATTGTGATGGTACGCCAACAAGACTACGAGGTCTCCCAGTCGGACTTTCTCCCCTCCAAACTTCATCCCCATCTTAAGCCACTTCTCCTTTGAAGCTGTTGACCCCAAAGGCCACCCCATACCTCTGCTAGTTGAACCCATCAGTGGTACCATCACAACCCAGCCACTACAAAACCAGCCACGGTTGGTGGAAACCAAGCTGGAAGCTCTACAGGAGCAAAGCCAATGGGCAGAACCACCACCCAGCTCGGGAGGCAGTCGAAAGTCAGCTCCCAGCTACGGAGGCTTGTTCAGTCTTGGTGTTGGTCCTTTCCTTTTTAGTGCATGGAGAGGATGAGGCTGGGAGCTGGTCGGGGACATCCCACATGTTGATGGTGAATGTTCTCCAGCTGGCGAAACAGGAGGACCTGTCTGCAAAACACGAGCCTCATCTGGTGCTCTTCCAGCCAAGCAGGTTGCACAATCCCAATGAGCTGTAGCAAACAGCACTGGGGAGAAGGGTGAGGGAAAAAATAAAGCCAAAAAAACTAGGGAGATGATTGTGCACTAGGGACCCACGGAGGGAAGAAAAAGATCCAGCCTTTGATGCAGAGGGATTTGAGTAGTTTTCACGTGGGTATGTTCCTTTAAAGAGCCCATCCTTACAGCAAGAAGCAGCATGTTGGGTCCCTTAACCCAGCAGCAATTTAGCATTTAGTCTAATGAAGAAATCTTCCACCAACACGAGGGTGGTGGGGCAAAGATGCAATGCTCCAGCCAACCTCCTTTCTGTGGGGAAATCCTTGAGCACAAACGTACACAAGCCACAGGGCTTGCAGAACAAACATATTCCCCAACACCACGATGAAAGGACGCAAAGTATCAATGGTCAAACCACAAAATTAAGAATTTTTTTGCTGTTCCCCTTTTGTAAAAGCCTCGTGGGAAAGCCACAGAATAACAAGAGCCACGTTTATTCACAGACATTGCAAGGAAAGGAACAGCCTGGAATATTCAAAAGAAAGATTTCCACTTCCAGTATGTGCCCTGGACCTGAGATGACCTCTCCACCAAGGACATCGGCGCCACAAGGTAAATACAGAAACTGAAAACTTTTTTTTTTTTTTTTTTTTCCCTTAAGTTGAATCCCACATGGATTTTCTCTCTCAAGTTAGGATGCTGATGCAATAGAAACTTCATAAAATGGTTGGGGTAGGAAGGGACCTCTGGAGGTCACTTGGTCCAACCCCCTGCTCCAACAGAGCCACCACGAGGAGGTTGCCCAGGGCCACATCCAAAATCCACAAACAGAATAACAAATTATTTAGGACAAACCCTGCGTTGTCCTTTGGGCTGAAAAACAAGAATTTCTGTTGTTTGGCTGCTGCACTGAGTGTGTGTGTTTTCCTCTCGTGGTGAGATAACCCTGAAGACATCCCACGCAGAAGCAGTATCAGCACATTCCCTTTTCTCTTAACGTGGACCTATTTCACAGAGTAACCCCTCCTGCACACCACACAGTGCAAAATACTTAAATGCACTGGCCTATTGCTAAGACAGCAGCAGGCAAATGTTATTGGGGGGCTTAAATCTTTGCCTTCTTGCCTTGTTTCACTGATCGCAACCTTAGATAGAGTCACCCACCCTATTTTGGGTAGCTGCCTTAGGATGAAATAAATCATTTTCTAGAACAGAGAGGGACTAAAGGCCAGATGCACTTTAATCCTGTTTGCTGTGGGTAACAGCTCGCCATCTCTCAGCAAACTGTTTTTACTTATTTCCAAGATTTTTATGCTTTCTCAGGTGTACAGTCAGAGAAAAGGGACTACAGTGATGGGATAGTGGGGTAGGAGGTGGAGGGTTTAAGAGCTGCATCTCCAAGGTGCACCAGTTGCAAAATAATAAAAAAAAACACAACTATCCATTACCAGTTTGGCATCCTCAGCACAAACCATCCCTACAATTGCATTTTGAGTACAAATGAAATCCAGGCATGCAACCACACAGCTGCAGGTTCCTGTGGCAGCAATACTGCCCAGCAAACACATCACTTGGAATACAAGGAGGAAGAATCCTCCAAAAAGCCTTAAAAACAACAACAAAAAAAATCCCCCACAATCCCAACCAACTGTCTGAGGGGCCACAGAAACCAGCAGAAATCTTATTGTGGCCACCATATTTATTGTTTGCCTCTTGGTGCTAGAGGAGTCCAACACCCCAGCTTTAACTTCTGGCTTGCTCTGGACCCACCACCCACATCCATGTCAGCACAGATCTCCAGCGCAAGCTCCAGAGTTGTTCTCTGTGTAAGTATTCCTCCCCATTCATCCCCTCCTGGAATAATTTGCTCCCAATACCAGGTTTGCAAGTGCAGACAGGCTAATCCTAATTAATCATTACTGGCACCATCCTCTTCACTTTCTAAATCTCCAGCAAGGTGCACACCTATCCAGGTTTGCTTCCTAAAGCAACAAATAACTAGCAAGACAAGCAAAGAAAGCAAGATTTAACATGCCACGCGTCTGACACTGTGCAGAAGGTTGTGCAGTTAGGACCTTGGATGCAAATAATTGCCAGGGAAGATCCCAGGGACAAGGATTTGTCCTCTTCCTTGTCCCTGGGATTTATGCCATTTAAATCGAGTGACAAGCTACAGTGCACAAAGGACAGAGGAACCGAAGTTTGGGGAACGATGATGTGATATGGTGAAAAATAATAATCAAAGGCTGAATTTGGCTACTTCCACCAGGCAACCCAGCATCCATCCGCCTCCTTCGGCGGCTCCGTCCTTAGCTGCGTTCTCTTCGAACATCCTGTCGAAAACTAACGTTGAGTTTCTACAGCCTATATATAGCGGTGACATTTTTATTCTGCTAATTGATTAAAAATAAAAAAAAATAAAAAGGAAAAATATCAACTTTTGAACTACCTAATAGCAATAGCATTTTGGCACTGAATTATGTTATTTAAAACAAGTGCCGAGTCTCTAAAACAGCAAGTCTGCCATGGACAGAGCTCTCTGCAGGCACCTTCCCTTGCCTGCAAGGATGGTAATTATTTCCAAAGAAATAAATCTGACTTGTAGTTTGCAACCTATCTTGCAGCCCTTTTAAACAGCATGATCTGTATTCCTTCCAGCGCAGCACTGCTGACCTTCACACATATATTATTACATTCATTAAATAGCTATATTAGACTTGTTGCTGAGAAGTGCCACCATGAACAACTATTAATGTCCAAGACAGCAACTCCACACAAAGAAGGGACAGGACTGGGGGTAATACGTGTCTCAGAAGAGTCTGGATGTTTCTACTTTTCTTATTTTCATGCTTCCGCCTTCCAAAGGGGCTAGAGACAATTAACAGAGTTACTAATTTACCCTGCTGTTACATCCCACACCAAAGGCAACTGCAACTCTGCAGAAGGGGAAAGCAAATTTCTCTACATTTAGTTATGTACCATTCAATTTGAAGAACGGAATTCTAGTCATTTACAACTTCATAATTCTCTGAAGCATTTTGATCTTGGGGGGAGAGAAGGCGGAAAAGTCTGATTTTAATATTCACATCCAAACAAAGCACATTTTAATGCTTAACGGGGACGTTTTGATGCATCGATAGATGTCACGCCTTTGCAATCCTCAGCAAGAGCGTGTTCTGGGAATTAACACATCATCACCGCTTCGAGGAGCAGCAGAAATGGACCAAAAATGGAATAGACGTTGATATCTTTTGGCCAGAAAATAAAGCAGATTGCTTCTCAGGAACGCGTTTGGAGCCCAACTTTCCAACCTAGCTGCAAGAAGTGCCATATAATTATTTATGGGCAACAAGGGCCTATCCCAAAACTTACTGAGAGCTCTAGATGTTTTCCATTTAATTTCAAAGTTACTTTAAGTCACTGGTTTTCAGCCTACAACCTGTGGACTACTTCATACTACAGCCCTTTTTCAGAGGACACCATGACAACAAGTCTTTCTGCCCAGCAATCTAAAATGTGAAACTTTAAAGGCATCTAGAACTCCTTCGGTGGATGAATGGATTCAGTGATCAATAAATTGAAGAAAAGGCTATACACCTTTGGTTAGGTCTTTATCTAGGAGGTATCAAAAAGAAAAAACAGAAAACTGATGGCTGTAACTATGTAACTTGAAGGGAGAGTGCAATGCTTGCATGAAGGTAAGATCTGACCCCAAATGTTTGAGGAATGCAGAAGGAAAAATGAGACTTTTATTTTTTTTCCAGCTTACTCCAACTGAATTCATCGATCACCACATTTTTTTCTTCCATGTATTTCCTCTACATCACTTAAAAACTATAAGCAGCATAAGCTTGATAGGATGAACAACAAAACCAATCCCAAGAGAGGAATGTCACAATTTGGGGTTACCAGTCCAGAAGCAAAGGCAAGGAGAGCAAGAGGAACACTGATCATAGATTTAATGGCTCAGACATAGATGATCAGGTGTCCCATGTCCAGGGACACCTGAGTTCATGCCAGAAAGGTAGAGGGAACATTTTCACACCCAGCCTCACTACTGTCCACCTACAGCATGAGAGAAGCCAGATCTTGTGGATCTCTCCTGGATCTCTCTAGGACAAGGAAGCCCGTAGAGCTCTATCTGTGTCAAGAGACTCCTAATAAAAGAGCGATTTCAGCGTGAAGTTTGGAAGTAACAGGACAGGATGACCTGATTCTGCAATAGGATATTTTAGATCAAAGCTGTTGGTATCCAGATTTCACTGGTTATTTCCACTTCTGCCTCCAGGAACACTGTGAATGGCTCAAACCAATGGAGATGCAGAAAGGCACGGGAGGACAGTGAGGAAAACATGAGGTCGGGGGGAAAAGAAATACTCTGAAGGTAAGGATGGTGAGCAAAGGACTGTATCAAGGAGAACCAACTAGTCTTCTGCTAATAATAAATAACCAATATATTATTAAATAATAAATAACCAATGCTGGGGAAAAAATGGCATGGCAACTAATTTTTAGTGGGAGTACAAAGGCATTGCAGAGGGAAAACCATGGTAGACTTTGTTGGGAAAATGAAAATTGGTCCTAGAGACGAGAGAAGCCACTTAAAACTAGAGTTATTGTGCTGAAGTATTGGGGCTGATCCCACAGACAGCACTTGAGTCCTATTCCTGTAAAGTGTTACCCTAAGTTATTTCCACTTGAAAGATAAAAACACATCTCAAACTCCGAAGGGCATTCACCAGCCACTCACCTGAACTGAGAGGAGGAAGAGGATGAGGAGAAGCAGAAGAACGAGGCACAGAGATAAAAAACAAACACCCGTTAAACACTAAGGTAATCAATCCATGGTAGTGTGCCTACATGTGGACATGCAAGGACCTCGCAGGGAAACCTAAGAAGGCAGAGAAAAGAGATCACATAAAACCAAGAACCTCCATCCCCAACCCACAGAGATGCAAGTTTTAATCCGGAGGATGGGACAAAATAATAATCATTATCATCAGGATTTAGGACATCATGAACATTCCATCAGACAACTAAGGACAGCTCTAATTGTTCCCCCTGATTCCCAGTTTTTCAGTAATCTTTCCATCAGGATGGACCATGGAGAAGTTACAGGAGAGCCTCGTGAAAATCCCACCCTCACCCCAACAGAGAAGAGTGGTCTTAGTCTTTTAAATCTCCTCTGATTTCTATATTTGGAGTCAGGCATTTCAGAAAGAGAGGAAACAGGCATGCTGTTTGCACAGGCCACATCCGAAATTCCTCTGGACATCTTCACCTAACAAAATCTCTGTTACCACATGGACACCAAGTCTTTAGGTTGAAAGAAAGCTGAAGCAGAGTAGACCCACATCTTGCAGTTGCCTCTTGTAGGCAACCCAATACAGTCTACAAAAACATCATAAAAGTAGCTTAAAATGGGATACAATGACCCCAATCAGCTCTGTCAGGTCTAAATTGCTCTAAGAGGATCTTGAGAAAATTTCATACGAGTCCTTCTTACTCCATGTGCCTGTTCAAGGACCATTACACGCTAGTCCTCAAAACGCTGCGTATTTTGCCTAGCTGGGGGCAAAATACACCAAAAAATATTGTTTACCAGCTTTTCCTCCAGGAGACCAGTGCAGACCTCACCTGCCAATAGATGCAAGCCTACTTAAACACGTCCATTAGCACTGTAAAACACCTAGTGCTCTGTAAGGGCTTAGAGTTGCTGCACAGGTTCAAGAGTAATTCACAGTACTGATCCCTCCTAAGGCAAAAACCATCCCCACAGGTTATTTTCCTCGTGATGTCCAGGGAAGGACAACCTCTGCTTTCCTTCTGCCAAAGACCCTTCAATATGCAAGCAAGAGAGGAGATGAGCATAGGGGTTTGCAGAGATGGGGGGAAGCTAAATTTAATGATGGGCCACTCGTGAAGGAGAAGGGCACTTTGGATATGAATGTGATGGAAGCAGACAGCTTCTGGGTAAACTGTTCAAAATAATTTTTAGAACATTTTGCTAAAGACAATGAATTCAACAAGAGCAGGAGTTGTAACATGGACTGATGTAGCAGTGCTTCTACTTTTTTTCCCCTACCTGAGGTACAGGCCTTTCCCGGGGAAGTCTAAGAATTTAAAAAATAAGTACAAAATGCAAAGAAAAACAAGCTCTAGAAAAGGTTATGTTTAACTGCTGCATTTGAGATGATTTTTCATATTCTGCTTCCCACTCTGCACAGTGCAGAGAGATCCTGGAGAGGCAGACGAAGGGATTTTGGTAGAGACCAAAAAATGCAATGTGCAAGTAAGGTGTGCTCATTCGGCAGCAGGCCTGTCCCAAAACATCTCAGAAGTGGTTTGCAACTACACCGGGGAAAGGAGTGGGAGGTTCACAACTGCAAAATGAAGCTGAGAGACCAGCAACTTGGCTGCAGCAGAGCCACTTGCAAACAACAACAAAATTGGTTGCAGCGAAAGCTAAAGACTCAGCCTCTGTAACATACACAAGAATAACACTGACCTACTTTCAGAAATGCTTCCAAAGCTGCTGGAGATGCTCCGATGAAAGGCACTAGAGAAACCTAAAGCAAGACTGCTTCAGATATACAAGAATAAGGTTATCAGTGAAATGCAGCAATGCGCTTTCTACCGTGGAGGTAACAGATAAGAGATCAAATAGTGCAGAGCACGAGACAACTTTTTAGAAGAAATGGTTTTAAAAAGCATTCAGGATGTACTCTTGCAAATGGTGTCCCAGATCTTTAATAACCACAAAAAGCAAAATTAACCTTTTTTACGTGGTAAGGATTTTCTCTGGAAGAACCCCGTGTGATAACCTGTATGGAGCTCTATTTATTAGCTTGAAATACGATGATGAGTGGATCCAGCCAAGATTCACATCTATACGGGAATAAAGGATTAATCAGGTCTTGCGTAATTCAAAGCGAGCCCTCTCTGCTAAAGTGGAGAGATGTATAAAGAACAGAAAATTCACTGGCATAGCGAAAAGAGGTCTCAGAGACATTGTACAATATATTTAGCTTTGCTGGGGAAAAGCAACGCTGGGCTGTTAAGATCTTTAAAAATGACAGGGCTCCTTGTATGCACTCATACAACCATATAGATGAAGCTCAAGCCTCCACCAAGAAGTCCATTATAATTATTGTTAATACTGGCTCCCCTCACCCGTTACAGACACAAGCTTCCAAAATTTCTGTTGCAGCATTCAGAATTATTCATAAAATCATTAAGGTTGAAAACGACCCCCAAGATCATCTGGTCCAACCATTATATTTATTGCCCACCTTGCTATCAACTATGAAAATACTTTTTTTTTCCTCAAAATGGGGAAAGAAAATGTCAGTCTCTGCAGGAAGGGGACTCTGGGGAGTGGGACATGAGTGTGCCTGCACAGGTTGCCCAGAACCAGCAGTGGATCCATCAGGAAACCCCTAAAGTGTTAAATAAATAAATAAATGAAATTAAAAAAAAAAAAAATCAGCTCTTGTTTCCAAGGGCTTTATTGGACCAATAATTGGTCCCTTCAGTTTGGCCCAAACCCAGTACTCAGACTGCCTGCACAACTCCACAAGACCCTGCAGAAGTCCACTTCAGCCATAGAAAAAAGATGTGCACCTAGAAATATCACTTTCAAAGTGGACTGACCTTCAGCATATAAAAAACCCATATTTAAAACAGGGAACCTTTCCCAACAGAATGCCAAGAGCACCTACTGATGTTCATCCAGGCGGTGTGGATTGTGCAGGGGTTCAGCTGCCCAGCAGGGTGAGACCACCACAAGTGAATACTAGGATTAATTCAAGGACGTGCTGGGAGAGAGGGCAATTAAATCCCTTAAACGAGTGATGGAATTTCAGAAATTAACAATATAGAAGGCATCAAAAAATTGAAATACGCCCTGTAGTCCAGCAGCACAAAGAGGCGCATTCTGTTTTATATGAAACACATCTCAAAGATGCTGCGAGTCCATCAGACTCATCAGCAAGAGCTAACTCTTCTCCCTGCCAGCCCCATCCATCCTGCAAGCCCCTGCATATGGAGAAAACGACCCACAGCGTGGGCTAATCCATCCTAGCCAGGCTGCCCAGACATCGATGCCCCCAGGGGACGCCTTTCCGCCCTCTGCACCGTTTGCTTTGCAATAATTCAAGCCATGGCGCTTCCAGAGCCTCTCTTCTGAGACTATTTCACACCTTCATTGCTCGCGCTCCAAAGGCATTTTTCCTCCCAGTCTAATCTTTGGCAAAATTTGACAGCTACAAAAATGTAATAAACCAACCGGCCGGATTATATATATATTACAGTTTGAAAGAGATGAAAGGCTATATTGTTAAGAGAGATAATTCCAGCGGCTTCCACAATGTAGCCTGTGCATACTCACAGAAGAAGAAGGGGAACTGAATCAGCTTATATTTTGTCTTATAAGTCCTCTAAAATAACCCAGCTTCTGATCCTCGGCTCACAGCAGAAGAATGACAGCGAAAAGGCTAATAAAGAGCTGCCAAACATCTCATCAGGACAAAATACCTGTGTGTTAACATTGCCTCTCGCCAATGCATCAGCTGAAGTGCTACGAAGAAGGGAAGGGAGACCTGTCTGCTTAAAATTCAACATGCTCAGAAGCTGAAGAAAGCAAATACTGAGCTATCACATTTGGGTCAGAAACCACTGCAATCAGACCCAAGTGATCTGGTGGCAATGAGCAGTAATATGGCCACGGTACACAGCAAATACTCTTAATTTCATTACTATCTGTAGACCTAATAAAGACTACTATGTCTTGAGACAGAACAAAATAAATAAAAATAAAAATAAAAAATAGAGCTATGGGTGTTGGTCACGGGATAATGAATTGTAGCTTTTACAGTAATCGTAATTTAATCCACGATGGCTCTGGACAGAATATGATTAAAGATTAACAAAGGTCTTCACGTGTCCAGCTTTAAACCAGGCCATTCACTCCACTCAATTACGGAAGCAGTAATTAATCATTGCTGGAGAAATCTTCACAAAATCTTGTGCATTCCAATTTCAGAAGCCAGTTGTAACACCTCCAGGAGAAGAGTTTATCTTCGCAAGAGCTGAGACATTTTGAAAAGCTGGCAACCCGTAAGGTTTTAGCTTGCCATTGTACAGAAACTGGTATTGCCCTTGGTGTTCAACGCAACAACAGCAACAACCCACCCATTTCTCAAACACTGAAATTCAAATGCAACCAGCACTCACTGAAAAGCTAAATGGGACACAGCTGAAGACACTGCTAATATCATTTAATTTCAGAAGTCTCATGGCAAAGGGAACTTTACGTTTTATAGACTAGCAAGAGCATGATTGGTATTGCACATCATCAGTTCATCACTCTACCGAAGATGGCTCTTTTGCATTAATAACCCCATTTTATGATTGCTCTATCTTCACCCCAACAATTGCATTTCCACGCAGCCTACAATACCACTTAGAGGACTGAAAACTTTCAGTCTGAGAATAGCTGTTCAAGAAATGAATCTCTTCAATGGCAGAGATCTCTTCAATAGCTTAATGGAAGAACAGAAAAAAGGATAATTTCACAGGTGTCTTCAGAGGAGTTCAGGAAATCAGCAATTTCTTAGTGAAAATAAGGTAAATCTCTGCAGATTCACCCCATGGGGCAAGAACACCTTCACGTTCATGCCTAAATGAAGACCAACTTAAAATCACAGAATCATTTAGGTTCCAAGTGACCTCTAGAAGTTTCTACGTCTATCCTCCTCCTCGAAGTAGCTCCAGTTAGATTTGGTCAGACTTTCCTCAATTAAGTTTTGAGTATCTCCAAGGATGGAAATCTCACAACCTCTCCAGCTCTCTATTCCAAACTTCGAGAACCACTGTGGTGAGTTGCAAACAAAAATAATGATGTCTCTGCAGTGTCCTCTGGCAAAAATCCTGACAAAATGTCCTTGGGCAAATCGGATGGATGAACAAACCCAGTCCTCCCTGTCTCTTCTTGTACATCCTTGCTCCAACACTCAGACACCTTGGAGGACTCTCCTGAAGGTGCTTCAAGTGGGGAGCCCCAGACTGGGCACAGTGGTCAGATATAGTCTCACAAGTATCAAACAGAGGGAAATTATTCCCTTGGACCTACTAAATATGCTTTATAAACAGGGGATGTTGACCTTCCCTGCCACAACAACCTGCTGACTCATATTCAGATTCATATTTAGGTCCCTCATGGTGTTTGGGCTCAAAATTCACTGTTTTGGTCTTTTATCTAAAAAAGGACCTTCCAGTAAACCACAGTTCTCAGTGTCTTCTTATTGGTGGGGTGCACTTTCACTCCAAGACCTTCTGTTCATCAACCTTTACCATCAGTCAGTTCTCCAATACTCTCTCAACACCAAAAAAAACAAACAAACAAACAAACAAAAAAAAACAATTCCCAGTCTTAAAAGATCAATAACTCAAATGATGGAGTTAATGTTTAATGCCTTTTTTTTTTTTTGGGGGGGGGGGGGTGGGGGAGGAGGACAGGAAGGTCCTGCAAAGTCTTTACTACAAAAAACTTGTTAGAAGAGACATGTCATTCAGCACAGGTTAGAATCTCAGTGACATCCACACCTTTTCTTTTCCTCCTAAATTAGAAACTCTACAAATATAAAGGCTCTCAAAGAGCCTCTTAAAATTAAAAATGATAGTATAGAAGAACTTGTACTGAATTAAAGCATGCAGGGGGAAAAAATGAATTACATTAGTGGAACAGCAGTTTTAAGAATTCATGTTTCGGTTCATTTCACTTACAACCATGCATTCGCTTTCACAATCCATCACAAAGACCACGGAGAATCTGAAAAGGCAAAAGAAGAGCAGCAGGATGGGAAAGAAAAGTTATAGAATCAGAGCACAAACTAAAGGATATTTGGAAGCTTTCATAAATTTATTGCTTGAAAAAGGAACATGGAAGCTACCTCCCCTTCTGCAATATAACATCCCTGTTCTTCATTCTTGCCTGTCACTGAACTCCTTCCCCCAGCATCCCTGTCTAAAGAAGAAGTACGACACGATCACAAAAGGTTAGAAAAAGGCCATGTGAATTCACATCTGTACTTAGACCTTCAAATGAAAAGAGGATCTCCTCCTGCATAAGCATTGTTGTTTGATGATGTATTTGAAAACATGTTAAAGAATAAAATGCAACCAAACCAAAAATAATGACCATTGAGCGCAAGCCGCCACGAGCAGAATGGCTAAGGTAGCCGGGAGATTGATTTTGTGTCATCTTTTACATAGAGAAGAATATTACAAAGAGGAAGTTTGACAGGTAAAATAAATTTGTTTTGGTTTGAGTCTTCCACCGCCATCAAATACTCGTGATCTATGGAGTGAAAGACGGATAGTGAGAGAAGGGAAAAAAAGAAAGAAAGAAACACAACACTAGCCCAAAAATGAAATTCTCTCCTGCATTTCTACCTAATAAGAATCTGAGCAATAAATCTCCTTAGCCAAAAATACTAAAATAAGCATTTATACTTAAAAGATAGCAAGTAATGAAATAACTTCCATCCTACATCAACTACGAGACTTTTTCCCCAAGCACTCAGAGGGCACTTCTGCAGGAAAGCAATGCCCAAAGGTATGAGCCTGGTCTTTCTCGACATCCCAGCCATTTGCGAGCCAGTTCCTTTGTCTAGGAACATCAAGATTTGTCAGTCCTATAGACCTCCAAAAGGGGGGAAATAAATAAATAGGGTATTTTGACTGCATTTCTCAGCTGTATCAAGGTACATTCCAAAAGTGCACATGAAGAGCCACCACCACCAAGAAAGGATATTTTGCAGTCCACTTGAATGCTAGCTTCAACAAAGGTAAGAGAAGGTGCCAAAAAAGCTTCAAAACATAATTTTCAGTCATACCCTCTCTAAAATGACCAAGTCTTAAAAAGAGCCACACCGAGAGGTTGCAAGCTAAAATATGGGGTTGGCTGATTAATCAAAGAGCACCTCTCATTCCTACCTTCCATGTACCACAACTACCAGTTTTTCTCAGAAAAAAACTTGACACAGAACAATGCTTTGAGGCAGAGAAAACCCTTCTTCAGCGAAGGAAAAGGGAGCCCAGTGGAAAGGCAACAGACATTTTGCCCTCAGACGTGAAACCTGTGGGTTATGGATGCATGTCCTACGGACTTCACTTCGAGGTCTGGAAGCTGTTATATGATTTTCTCCCTCTATCTTCATGGAATCTGTAGCAGATCCTGTGTTTTGGGGCTGAAAGTTTCGGCGCAGAATTTATTTCACAGCTATTACAGGGTACATTACACTAATTACAAGGCACATTATAGCCTCCTATGTAGTGCACCGTGATAAATCATAGAGTGCTATGGTCCATTGTAAACACTGCCATACATCTCTGGACACTATTGGATGTTTGACCACTCTCATAAATATGAACATTTCCGTAGTACGAGTATGGTTGGCTGCAGAGACTAATTTATTGCAGTTTTCTTTCAGCACATTAACTGTGCAGTAAATTTGATAGCTTCAGGGGGAAAGAAAAAAAGCAACAGCGGGATTTCCTTTAGTAATATAGCATCAGTAGCTTTTCCCCCTTAGTAACATACCAATTGTTCTGTTATTTCCCAAAAAGATATTTGTCGTGTCATGTCGACTCCGAGGTTTCCAGCTTTCAAGCTCGCTACACCTGAAAAACTGGGGTGAGGGGACGACAGCAGGTTCTTAGTTATAAAGGTTTTGGTAGCATTATGAACAATACATATCATTTTCCTTCCAACTACCCCAACGCCACAGGTTTGCTCATTTACAAAAAGAGTGTTTCAGAGGTAAATCTTATTCAATCAATCAAACGCTTCCCAAGTTCACACATTGTTCAGCAGCCACAAGGGGAAACAAATCCTGACAAAATATTTCTGCGCGAGAGAAGCCAGATGTTCGATGCTGTGTGTACACACATCAAAATGTGATACCAAAAACCCAACGTGGGCAGGAAAGCACTGCTCAGTGATTCCTGGGCTCCTTCCAGAGTAGCCAAGATGGCTTTTTTTAGGATGGATCCTTCTGTGTTGCCGGAGAAGGGGGGGGTCACAGCACTATCCATTCATCAGAGCACTTCCTAGCTGGTGCATTGTCTGAGGGCTTGGGACGGGAAGGATTCAATTCTTGAATTAGGTATTTGCTCACACAGAGACAAAAGCTTACTCTATTATTAAAAGGTTGCTGCTGACTTAGGAGCACACGGTATCCATTGACCCCCTCGTTCTTCAGCCATCCATCCAAAATGCAAAATCAAAAAGCAGGGGCCAGAAAAGTTCCATGCCATCTGTTAGCCCCACAGAATATATTTCAAGTCAGGCCCCTGCTTCCCTTCCCTTGGTGAGATTTGTCAGATCTATTAAAGAAACAAAAAATATTTCTTCAGCCCCACCAGATGCATTAGTAGACAAAAACACCCCACAGATGTGCAAGGAACTTGATGGGGTTTTATCCCTCCTGGACGTTCCACATTGCCCACTGCCCCAGGAATCTCTGTCATCCGTGTCTCTGTACAGAGACTTTTCTTCTCCAGCAGAGCACTGCCCTACAGACCCCACAGGGTTCCCAAAGGTAAAAATGCCAGCAGAGGTTCAGCAAGATGTTGCTGAGTTTGCACGAGCGATCCCATAGGCAGAAGAGCTCTGCCCAAAATCTTGCAGCCAGCAAAATGTCACTGCTTACAAACGTGTCCTGGACACAAAGGACAAAATTCAAAAAGGGACAGCAACTTTGCCTCCAGCTCAGTTTTACCCAGAGTGAATCGGACTTGAAAGGAGAACAAAGGAGAGTCCTGTCCTTAGAAAAGCCACTAAAAAAAAAAGAAATAGATTTAAGGTATCACAAGCAGAAAGTAAGGGGGAAGAAGGTAGTTTGAAAGGTGACCACAAAGTCTTGTCACAACATGGAGCCCCAGCTGAGCAGGGAACCTTTACAGGCAGAAGTGACTCAAGGAGACTGAAATGCCTCCTTATAACTTCACTGAATTGTGATTATGGCGTAGATCCTCCTCATTTACGGCCTGGAAACTGCCATCAAAAAAGGGCATCTCCATTTTCCAAACTCGTGTATGGCTGAGGGGTATCTCAGAGAGGCCTATGGCCATTGGTAAGTCCTAGCAAGAGGCGTTTTTTAGCCCGGGCTGGAAGTATGGGAGCAAATCAGGATGTTTTTGTCTCCATACAGGAGAACCGACCTCCCTCGATGCCTGTGGGAGCCAGAAGAAGGAAGAGGACGATCCCCTGTAGTTGTCTTCTGCAGGCCCTGTAGATGCGGGAGGTGACGTGAGCCAGCTTCCACAGCTTGGTAGATAGGACTTCAGAGCAAAATGTGAGCAAACATGAAGAGCATCATGTACAGTTTTATTCTTCAGATCTCAGCAAAGATTAACGAGGCTGCCAGTCAACAGGCAGCTCAATGGCTTAAATTTTTGGCTTTTGTCCTTTCTTCCTCAGTCCACTTCCACAGTTCAGGTTCTCCATGACTTTTCAGAGTTCAGACAGACCATAACTTTTTATAAGCTGTGACTATTTCAAAAGCTGCCCAATTGACATGTTTCCTAGAGGACAGTTGTAGGGCACGGCAGTAACAGCAAGCCCTTGGTCAACACAAAGACCCAGAAAGGTCTCAAATGGGACTTCCATAGGAGAAAATACCGAGGCTGTGCACTGCCACTTCACGATGCTGCCATCCAGCATCCCAAAACATCCCTCTACAGGTGCTCCCGCATGTAAAGTCAGCAAATTGCAACACCCAGCTCAACGGGAAGAGCAAACTGCAGAAGAAACCAATGTGTGGTGCTGGGTATTAAAGATGGGCACTGCCACCTCCAGCTGACGAGGCTGGACCACAAGGGCAACGGTCAGAGCAGAACTACAAAACACAGAAGCATGCTCACACATAATCACCGCCATCCCAAAACGGCAGCATTTCTCCAGCTCTTGGGCACCGAAACTTTCTTTGGGTAGCGGTTTCTCAGCTTTTATTTCCCAGCCACCCTGGAGGCCCATGAATTGCTTTGGGCGCCACGCCAAGAAAAACAAGGCTATTTGCCCAGACATCCCTGCTGAGCAACGAGGGAGGACTGGACAGCGGTTAGATGCCTTGCAAACCCCAAATTTATTCAAAACGAGTGAAATCCACAGTCTCAGAACTCTCAGAGGACCTGTTTTGTTTTGTTGTTTTTTTTTTCCCTCCTCTTTATAAATGTATGTTGTGTCCAACAGCGAGGCAGCGGTGGCCAAGTTGTGATACACAGGTGGAAAGTTAAAGAGACAACCAGACATCTCCGTGCATTGTGCCAGTGTCTGAAGGGAGGCATAAGGGAGTGGACCGTCCTTGCTGGCTCACACAGGCAATTGGAAGATGCCCAGACATCCAGGTGGTGCCTTCAGCTGCTTGCCCAGCTCCGAGCATCTCCCTCAGCACCTCCAGCCACCCCTCTCAGCCCATCCTGCCTCAGCTGGGCAGGATAAAACACCTCTGACAGCAGCACCAGGGTGAGCGTATCGCAGTAGATGAGCAAAATTAAACTTACAGAGCATGAGCTGCAGCTAGCCAAAAGCAAAGGGCTTTGTAAAGCAGCGTCCTAGCCCAACAGCTGCCCAAATCCCCAGCTGCCAAGAGCTGCCTCCCCCACACCAAGAGCAGGGCTGGCAAGGAGCTGGGGTATTTAAAAGCTGATTCAAGTTCTGCATAGTTTTTAATGCACATCCTTAGACTGCATGCAGTGAATGGCTGATGTAAGGGACATGTTTCCATGTCAGGCAAGGAGCTTTTGGAAGGAGGAGACCCAGCAGGACCCTTGCAGACAACAAGCAATGGACCCATGTCCATCACAAAACCAGAAAAGGCCAAGCAGACCAGGACATCTTTTCAACAAGGGACTTTTTTTCATGCTGTTAGAGTAATGCTTTCAGCTTGGCAGTAGCAAGGACATATTTAAACACCAGTGGATGAACAAATATCTGGTGAATTAGCACAAAGTTAAGAGCCCAGCTACCTCCCGTGAGGTGGAGTAGCCCAATGGGTATGAAGCTCTAGACCTGTAGGTGCAACCACGAAGATGTAACCTGAAATTGCTCTGCCTTGATCGTAACCCCAGTTACAGGGTAGCCCAGACATTAGCTTTAGAAAAATGGAATTTGCTATCAAGTATGAACGTCCCTTACCAGTAAGAAGATTCATAATAGTGCCAAACTCTAGCCAAAGTAAGAGAGCATTCTTCTCTAAAACTCTGAGACTTTTCCTCTGTCTCTGGCACATTCCCCGTGGCTCTTTCCACAGGTGGCAAGCCCTCCCAAATTAGTGTATGAGCAGCAAGACTGAAGAGTTCTTTCAACTACGTGCACTCAGGAACAAAGCAGCCCTATGGCTTACGCTTCTGCTCAGGAAGGAGGGTGTAGGTGCCACCAATAAAGTTACCTAAAAATCTGCTGGACACCTACATTCTATAGAAATATTGCACATTTATTTTAACATAAGTAATCAGATCTAGCAAGGTGGTTTTTTAGATAAACACAGGTGGTTTTTTTGTTTGTTTGTGTTTTTTATTTTATTTTATTTTATTTTATTTTATTTTATTTTATTTTATTTTATTTTTTACTAAAGTTCAGTATCTCATTAGTAAAGCAGCAGCAGCAAGAAACAGGGCAAAACAGCCACAGAATAACTTAATCATAAAAGACAGAAAAGTCAACTTTAGTTTCTCCAGGTCATGACTTTTCAGAAGTTGAGATTTTGTTTGTTTTCCGCTGTTAAGAGGGACATGCTACCGGCAAAAACAGGGGAAAATTATAGATGGGTTCATAGCACAGGTCTCTGGCCAGTGAACTTCTGCCTGGCTAACATTAGGAGCTTACAAAACCCTACCACAGCAGCACCAGATCTGATTTAACCAGGTAACAGAGTCAGAAAGTTCTTCACTGTCAAGATTAATTATGACATAACAGAAGGTCTATCACCTGTAAATATAAAATATTAACTCTCAAAAGCTATTTCAAAACACGCTCATTTTTTCAAGGGAGAGAATTGTTTATCCACTCAATGCCATGAGTCAGCTGCTCTGATTACTACCTAACTTTTTCCTCCCCTTGTTCTCTTATAATTAGATTACAAAATAAAATGATTAGAGCATACTGCAAATAATACATCAGTCTATAGATTCCCTTCCCTCCTTCCCCCTCCCTTTTTTAACATATGTAATTACCTGCTCATTTAGACAGTAGACTCTGGTGGTTTGCCTTTCATTATGGTTAACCTACAGCAGCAGCAGGGGCTGTGTAGCCTGCTGCAAATACAGAGCTTAGAAGATGATCTAAGCCCTCTATCAGAGACATTATGTGTGAGGGTGGTTGTGAGAGGGAAGAGAAATTATGCCAGCTGGACCCCTTAGCCCAGCCTCTACAGAGTAGGTTCAAGCAAACTAAAGATCAGCCAAGGGAAAATATTTCAATCATCTTCCTAAAATCATAGAATCGTTAAGGTTGGAGAAGACCTTCAAGACCATCTGGTCCAATCATCACCCTACCACCCCCACTGCGCAGGCTCCCATGTCCAGCACAACCCAAGGGATATCCACCACGTAAGCATGGCTCAACAGCGTGCCTTGAGGGGTCAGAAGGTATTTGGAAGCCAACACTGTGCAAGAATGGGTTTTCCTACCCAGCAGGGCTTTCTAACGTTGAGCTTCTTCATTTGACCTGTTTTAACTTCTCACTGAAGCACACCACGAAGACCCACGGTCCTAAGAAGAAAGCACAGGTCCAAGGAGGAAACAAGGGCCAGAGAGCAGAGCAGTGGTGGAAAAGTAATTTCATTAACTAAAACCCAACTTTTCTCAACAGAAGAGATTCAAGGAAGGCAGGTCCCTATGGAGATGAAGCCCAGAGTTCCTCCCAAGCGAAGACAGCAGTCACTGGGGTCAACACCCAATTGACCTGCCCAGTTGCCTTCTGAGGTCACCCATTCATGTCTAGCAAAGTCCAACCCCACCACCAAGGTCTAGCTGACTGTAAGAAACAATGTACACTCTAAATCTAACAAAGGCCACAAGGGCTATGAAAAAACATACCCCCAGAGGCACACAAACACCAACTGCAGAGGAAGGACACCTCCAGGCCAGAAGGGCTCCAACGATTTTCAAGAAACTTGTGCAAGCTCTGGAAAGTCAGCACTTCACAGTGTGATGCACTTTTTACCTTCACTAATAACTTACATCATTAAATGTGTGCAGTATACAGCAAGTGCTTCTGGAGATGCAACCTTGCTTTGTTTACGATAGACCACGGGGCCATTTTTCAGTCCCAGGGATGTGTTAATACATCTGTCTCTCAACTCCACAGTCTGCCCAGACTGTTTCTTACCCGTTTTTTGCTACTGTCATTACCCTATTACTGTTGGAAAAAAAAAATCTAACACATGATTTTGCAGACCATTTAAGAGAGAAGGAATTGATGGAAATAACACCCTTTCTCTACCTGGCACCAGGAGGGCATGCAGTTTTTGTTTTGGAAGTACACTCATATGCCAAATTTACTAATCCCTAGAGAAATCAATATCCTCAGCCACCCATTGTTGTTTGGCAACGGAGGTCTTCCATTTGCCTTAGTTAACTGAGCTTTGGTCGATACATGATGCCTTTTTATCATAAAAATGCCTAAGACATGACAATAGGCCTGTTATATGTGCAGGGGAAGAAACAAGACAGTTTAATGCTACTTGCAAAAGATTAACAGGAAAGGACAGGTATTTAAAATTATTTTTAACCACTTCTAGATACACCAAAATAGACCAAAATTCTTACAAGCCACTGAACAACTGCACCTTGTTGAGAAGTAATAATGCTGGCAGGCAGACAAAATTCTGCATTTGGCAAGGAGATACAGTGGCTGCAACAGCCTCCAGCTCATAAACCGCTCTGGGGAAGGGTTGACCTGGCCTCTCTCCCTCTGTGCTTCCTTCCTTCCTGGAGGACAGGAGGATGATGGGGCCCTTTAACACAGTCTTTGACCACTTCCACCATCAGAGCCAGCCTTTGCCAATTTTTGGCCCTCTCTCTTTTCCATGTATCACAATTCTGTCCAATTGGTGGTGAGATTTCTACTCACCTGACTCTTTTCCTCCGCTGGAGAAAGACCGAAATCACCAAAGCTCAAAGCTAGGAAAGCTGTAAAGCCTCCTGCTTCAGTTAATTAAATGTATTGCCCCCAGCTTTGGGAAGAACAGCCATCCAGACTTTGAGCACTGCAGTCCTCCAGAACATGAGAACTATGCTCCAACAGATTTTGATCAGCCCGTTCCCCAACACTTGGCTGTGCTCCTGCAGAATTTGAGGACTGCACTCCTCCAGGATCTGAGGACTCAAAGCACAAAAACTATATTGCTATACACACAGCCCAAATCCTGTGTGTCTGGGATGCAAAGACTCACAGAAAGGCAGTGAAGTAAATGAGCCCATTCGGTATGCTATGATCAAGATAAGCCAAACAGGGCTCATGGAGGACAAGTCTGAATATTCAGACCACAGCTCTTACCATTAGATTTGCCAGGAAACACGTTGGCAGTACTGGACTGAGGTCTGAATTCTTCCCTTCTCCCTCAGCTGGCTTTAAACCAACCTTGTAATTCAGCTGTTACTCAGACAAATCTGATTCTTCACCTTCTTTGAAGAATTGACTGGAAACCTGAAGACAAGTCTCCCTGGTGACTAATTTATTTTCCAGAGATGTGCCCTTCTCCTCCCTTTGTGTTGCAGAAAGTCTTCAAGAAGGACCTGCTTAGGAACTTCTTGGAAAGCAGACTTGCTAGTTAACCTTAAGAAGAGTTCAGCCCCTACCTCTCTTTATTTCCATTAAAAAGTGGTTACAGGAACTCAGGGACCGATCTTGAGGCCCAATCAGGCCCCAGACCTCAGTCCCCATCTCATGTGGTTCATGCACCTAAGTGAACAGACAAGGATGAGGGCAAACACCCCAACAGCTTGGTGGACATCACACCTAAGCCCTCATCTAACATCTATAAAGTTAAGAAAGATGCAGCTTAACTTGGTAGACTGGCAGGATTTTCACTCTAGTGTTTGCTCCGGATGAGGCACTGAGCTGGAAGTCAGTTCAAACTACACAAAGAGAAGACAACTGTACTGAAGAATATGCAGCAATTTTTACTTACAACTGTTTTGGTTTAGAAGGAAAAAAGTAAGCAAAGCAGAACATTGCTAGCAAATGGGTAGAGCCCTATCTGTAACTACCAAGGCTGTTCATTAATGGCAATTAGATGCATTTTCTGTAATAACAGTATTCAATTGCATCTGAAATGAGATGTAGTACTTTTTGAAGATGTTTTTAATATATTACAGGTGTAAAGTGCTGCTTGTAGTTTTCATGAAGCATCTTTTCTTACAGAATGCTTAATAAAACTATTTTTCCTTATTACTGAAAAGGTATTAGAGTATCACAGTGAACTGGGATTGTTCGTATAATGCATTTCCTTGCTTAAGTATATCTCAATGTTCATTCTGTAGCTGAAACCTACAGCTTTGTATTCTAACCCTGCTGTAAACAAAGACAAATTGCTGGTGCCTCTTCAGAAGAAAGAGATTATGGTGATTATGAACCCACATCCTAACTGCCCTTCTTCAGGGAGAAAAAAAAAAAAAAAAAAAAAAAAAAAAGAACCTTTTCATCTTCTTCTCAGATGGGTCATTCTTGTTTTGCTGTGGAGTCTCCCCAGGCTGTTCACATCCTTCTTAGCCTGATTTCTCATGAGTGAAGGCAGTATTGTAAAATTTTACAGCCATCAGGACAACAACACCCTCAATTTACCTATCTACCTGCCCCATGGCCTTTTGGTTCTGGATCCTCCAGGGTCTCCTATGAGGTGTGACACATTACGACCTCCTCATTAGCTGGTTAGTGATTGATTGTTAGCTGCTTTGCTATGAGCTCCTTCACAATGGTATGTGGGACTTCTCCCTAGCTACGGGGCACCCAGGTCAGAAAACAGATGGGAAATGGATGGCAATGGGGCAATGAAGGTGCTTGGGAGCATAGGATACAAACAGACCTAAAAGTGCTGCCTCTGGCTGTGACAGGGTGACATAGAGATGTGGTAGGGGCTCTCCCAGGATGATGTGGCTGCACTATGTCCTGGATGTGCTGTAACCTGAAAAGGAACCGTTCAATCTCCATTTGAGTTGTGTGGTAGTTTTACTCAGGTGGGCAGCTGAGCTCTACCTCAGCCACTCTCTCGCTCCCCCTCGTCAAAGGGTAAGGGGAGAAAATACGATGGGAGGGGCTCAAGGGTTGAGATAAGGAAAGGGAGATCACTCAACAATTATTGCCATGGGCAAAACAGACTCAGCATAGTGAGATTAATGATATTTATTGCCTATAACTAACAAGCTAGAGCAGCGAGAAACAAAGGAAAGAAACCAAAAATACCTTCCCCCCCAACCTCTTCTACGTCCTCCTCCCCAGTGGTAGAAGAACAGGGAATGGGGGCTGCACTTCATCTCTGCTGCTCCTTCACGATGTGGGCTGCCCACAGGCAGCAGCTCTTCAGGAACTGCTCCCACTTGGCTCTGTCCCACGGGGTCCATCCCCCAGGAGCAAACTGCTCCAGCATGGGTCCCCCACGGGCGGCAGCTCCCCCCAGACCCCCTGCTCCTGTGTGGGCTCCTCTCCACGGGCTGCAGCTCCAGCCCAGGGCCTGCTCCTGCGTGGGCTCTCCATGGGCCGCAGCCTCCTCCAGGCCACATCCACCTGCTCCACCGGGGGCTCCTCCACGGGCTGCAGCATGGAGATCTGCTCCGTGTGGGACCCATGGGCTGCAGGGGGACAGCCTGCTCCACCAGGGGCCTCTCCACAGGCTGCAGGGGAACTGCTGCTGCATGCCTGGAGCACCTCCTGCCCTCCTCTGCACTCACTTTGGGGGCTGCAGGGACAGTTCTCTCTCCTCTCTCCCAGCTGTTGTTCCCCAGCAGTTTTTCCCCCCCTTTCTTAAATCTGCTCTCACAGAGGCGCAAACAATATTGTGTATTAGCCTCGTTCTGGCCAGCAGCGGAGACCTTATCTAACATGAGGCACCTTCTGGATTCTTCTCACAGAAGCCATCTCGATAGCCCCCCGCTACCAAACCCTTGCCACATAAACCCACTACAGCTGGTCATGACAATTCTACTGTGGACTGGAGTATGGCAATCACTGGGGTCGAGTGCACTCTCAGCAAGTTTGCCAATGACACCAAGCTGTGTGGTGTGGTCAATACACAGGAGGGAATGGATGCCATCCAGAAGGACCTGAACAGGCCTGAGGGGTTGGATTGTGCGAACCTCATGAGATTCAACAAGGCCAAGTGCAACGTGCTGCACCTGGGCTGGGGCAATCCCAAGCACAAATTCAGGACAGGCAGAGAATGGATTGAGAGCAGCCCTGAGGAGAAGGAACTGGGGGTGTCAGTTGATAAGAAGCTCAACATGAGCTGGCGATGTGGCTTGCCCCGGTCAAAAGTGAAAAATCAGCCCCTCCACTTCTTTAAAAAATAAATGCATGAATAAATAAGGCTAAATTGTCAACCCTGGAGTTGGGATGTGTGGAGGGAGGACAAAGACAGTTTCATCTTCCTCTGTCCCACCTGAGTTGAAAAATAGGGCACTGACGGCCTGAAAAATGTGATGGCTGCCACCAGCAGACTTAGGATTCTTCAGGGGAGTAATCAACAGAGCATTTCCATGGTTCATATGTTTTCAGGTGCCAGTGCTTTGTCCAAACACCTGCCCAGCACAGGAAAGCTCTCATCAGTCCTTTAACACATGGTAGAGACGAAACTCATTTCTGAAAAGGACAAACATCCTAGAGCTGTCTTTAGCAATAACTGCATGCCTCTGTATTCCCCCGCATCTCAAAGCAAAGATAAATCCTTAACACTCAGGTTTCAGTTATCTGAGGAGTGTTCCCAAACACGAGAAGCAACAGCAATGCTTACACCCAAGCACGAAGAGCGTTCCCTCTAGTTGCACGCTCCGTGCTGCCAAACCCCACTCACGTTGATGATGTAGAGAACACCTTCCTACTTCTTGGGGGAAGACCAGGGGTTTTGTGCAGATCCTGGGTCACTTGGGGATGGCGTTTCTCAAGAGGGACAACTGAGAAAGCTGAGGGTGGCAGCTATTCCAAAGCAATGAGGACTATGGCACAGCAATCGCCCATCCCAACATGCGTTCAGCACAACTGTCACTGCAAGGGAGGTTTGGTACCCATATGCTACTCTGGTTCTCCTTCACCTGCAGTAACACAAGTGTTGAGATGCAGGGAAAAACACCGAGACGGGATCCTTTTTGGAGGCAAAGTCCTGTTAACTGAGCGGAAACCGTCACGTGGGTGAACTCAAGCCAAAAATCACCCCAGTGCTTAACCATTACCCAAAATACTCGTTTGAGAAAGCATACAATACACTAACAGCCCGTTGACACTGCCCATTGCTATAAGGTAGACGTTCTGCTGGAAGCTAAACCTCAGGACATCCAGAGTAAAGCAGGTGTTTGTGTTTACTAGATTGGCTCTCCACCCAGAGAGCAGCTTTTTGGGGTCACCACAGCATCCCCATCACGCGTTGACAGCCAAGACAGTTGCACGCCATCTGCTCTTCCCCTTCTACACACTCAGCAGCATCCCATAAAGCCATACTACGGCTGGGAAACACCTGTGAGATTAAGATATGAAACAGCATGCTGGGAGAGCAACAGCAGCACCCCAAGTCCACCAGCAAGTCCCCACCATTAGCTCTGGAACATCATGCATGCTCTTGGGACAAACAGTGTCCCCATTAATTAGTGCCCCTTACGACAAAAGAAGCATCCATATGGAAAACAGCCCTTGCAAAGACCAAAGGGACAGGGATGAAGAGGAAATGAAACAATATCCAGCAAGGAGCAGGGCATGAAGGCATCACCACCTGGAAGCTATGCCTCCATTTGTTTTAGCAAACCAAGATACCTTATATACAGTCCTGTGCATGCAAATGTATTCTTAAAGACAATTTTCCCAATCATCATGCCTCTATCTGAAAGCACAGATGACCAGACAGAGACTAGGAGAAAGAAAACCACTCAGCCATGTAAGAAAAGCTGGCATCCTGAAGCTGATGTTCGCTGTTCCTACCCAAAGAGGTCCAGGTGCAGGCATAGCCCCCGTCCATCTCTCACTTGCGTCACCTGGACGGCCGAGGGATGGGTCAGGCCGCTTGAAGGGTGTCCCCCAGGGGACCTGCTGGTGTATTTAGCACTGAGTGGCCTCTCTGGACCTCAGCACAGCCTGTGGCAAATGTGGAAGTAGAGAGCCAGGGCCAGGGAGCACGCTACTGTGTTGCTCCAGCTCCAAAGCTGCCTTCACCTGCCTTCACTCCAGGCAGATCCCGCATGCAAATCAAGGAGCTAAAAACCAGCTCAGCTGCCTGGACTTTAAAGTATCATGAGGTGAAAAAAAGCAAGACTGAGCAGGCAGATAGGGTCTCGCTGCTGCAGATGTCCTTCTGTAGCTCTGCTCCCAGACAACCACACATTGCACTACCCAAAAATGAGGCTTCCAAAAGCATCCCAAGCCCAACCTGCACCTGGGCTTACCCTTTCCAAACCCAAACAGATCACAGAATCACAGAATGGTTTGGGTTGGAAGGGATCTCCAAGATCATCTAATTCGACCCCCCTGCCATGGGCAGGGACACCATGAATCACAGAATCACAGAATCACAGAATTTCTAGGTTGGAAGAGACCTCAAGATCATCGAGTCCAACCTCTGACCTAACACTAACAGTCCCCACTAAACCATATCCCTAAGCTCTACATCTAAACGTCTTTTAAAGACCTCCAGGGATGGTGACTCCACCACTTCCCTGGGCAGCGCGTTCCAATGTCTAACAACCCTTTCGGTAAAGAAGTTCTTCCTAAGATCCAACCTAAAATTCCCCTGGCGCAACTTAAGCCCATTCCCCCTCGTCCTGTCACCAGGCACGTGGGAGAACAGACCAACCCCCACCTCGCTACAGCCTCCTTTGAGGTACCTGTAGAGAGCGATGAAGACACCACAGAACTGGTTCTGAAGGCAGATGGGGTTCTGAACTCAACAGTGGCCGACAGACTGTTAGCATATCTTGTGGGACCTTCCCCCCCCCTGCCCACACCAACCCCACATCTCCCCAAGCCCGAAGCCTTCACACTCATCACGTTCGACGTTCTTCATCGTCAACACCACCAAATGCCAGCTGGCACCACCCTGCAGGAGCAAGTTCAAAGCAAGATGCGGTAAGGCTCGGAGATGCCACATCAGTCCATCCACCCCCACCCTAAAAAAAATGTAAAATCTTGACTACAGCAGCTGCAAACCGGTTTCTACCACGCTGGTCTACGCAGCTCCTAGAGGCCTCAGTCCCACACAGCCGGTCCTTTCTGCCACGCAGAAGAAACTGCATGTCAAAGCAAGAGATGGAAAGAGAAAGCTATAAAGCTGAGAAGACGCCTTCAGCAAAATTTTAAAGCACGACTAGCTAGCACTGAAAGACAAATACTGTGGTTTTCAGCCCAGTTTCTTGTAGGGAAGGAGTTTATGTCATCGCTCTCCATCTAAATATGGTGCTGGGAGGCTGTTCAGGAGAACGGTAACACCACTGATGCTCTTCACGCATCCTGGGGCAATGGCCAGTGGCATTTAGGGAAGCCTCACCTGGATCAAAAGGGGCACCCATCCTGCTGAGCCAGCACCGGTGCTCCTGCAGATAATGCTGGAGCCTGTAGGAATTGCTGTGCAAAGCTCTGCTCCTCTCCATACACGAGCCTTGCAGGTGGCGAATCGCAGATTGTGTCTCAAGGGGCATTGTGGACGGGCCACGTAAATCTGTACCTACGAGCGGAGGTAAACCAGATGGGAGGGAAAAATAAAAAGAACAGTCCCAGGAAAAACAAACAGAGTTTCACTTCTGCTCTCCTGGCCAAGAACGGAGCTGCTCCTTGTGGATCTGCTGCTGTAGCAGATGGCAAATCCCCTGGGAGGCGACCTGAGCATCAGCAGGCATCGCTGCCAGGACCCAGGAGATGAGAGCACACTCGGGCATCATGGTGCAGGACCAGCCATCCCATGCTTGCCTTTCACACCACACAGGGTCCCAACCCAGCTTTATTCACTCTGGCAAGAGTTTCCAAGATGAGGAATGTGAAACCAAAATGTGAAACCCAAAAACCTACAGCAATGCAATTCTCAGCTATTTCAGGGACTTCTGCATGGCATCTTTAAGTGTTCAAGTTTCAAAGCGCTGCCATCATCCATATTTCATTTTTTCTGTACATAGCTAGCTCTAGACATCCAAGACATGAAACCATCAAGTGACAAGCACAATGACAACAGCAGGGAACACAAAAATATGGCTACAGCTGAGACACCTCCAGGATAATGCTGTTCGCTCTATGAGTCAAGCTAAGGCACGACGCGCAGGAACTCCTTTCCCCAGCCTCGCCATCGTATCAGCACGCAGAAAATCACCAAACCCTGCTTCACTAGCTTCTGCAGGGCGGTTGTGTACTGCCTGGTTTGGCACAGGAACCAAGGATGTGGGAGTGAAAAAAAGACAACTAGCCAGACCACCAGCTATGCCTCAGTAGGTAAACAGGTGGCTTTTTAATTGAGTTAGATAAGTGGTATTTCTAATTGCGTTAGCGCAGGCACTTAAAACAGTAACTCCCAACAGGATTGTAGCTGGGGGAGAGTTTAGGAAGAATTAAAGGCCTGGCCAGGAAGGCTTTGTTTTGGAGAAGAAGCTCAAAACTTTCAAAAAGCAGTTCACAACTTAATCAAGAAGGTGAAAGAAAGCTGGAGTAATGCATTTCCCAAGGCAAACACACAACATTTGTGTCTGCTGGAGCCTCATCCTTCCACGTGTGGATGGCCCACACCTGCAGAGATGCTCTTACCAAGTGCTTGCTTCCGAAGTCCTGTTCTACTGGTCGCACAAGACTTTTTAGAACTGGGTTGAAAACTGTTTCACCATCATTTCATTGTACCATAAACACCACTGAGGTGTGAGCTCTGGTGTCAGCCTGCAGCCTGAGCTGTGCTGTATGGAGAGGTACAAAACCAACTGCTGATTCTCTGAATACTACCACCGAGAATGGGAACAGCATCTCCTTTTTAAAAACCGGGGACACGAAGCTGTAAAGGTCCTACAGGGATTCAAGACATCCTGATCAGCACAGGTGCACAGGTAGAGAGCTGGTGTTTGTTGCAAAATACCTGTGAAAATTAAACTGAAATCCATCGTGGGAAAAAGGAATCACTTCTTTAACTGTACTGTTTCCTTTAGGACTCTGGTCCTGCCATGGGAGGAGCACTGTGGCCACAACCCAGTTAAGCATTTCAGTTCATGTTCAATTTGATGGAACACAAAGAGCCCAGTTGAATGAGGATCTGCATTTCTCAAGGTTGCTGCTCTCTTGCTTTCTTACACACACATCCACACAACCTACCTTGCAAGAACTCCCATTTTTAGCTTTCATCCCACGAACTCTCCTCCTTGAAACGCAACCCCTTTTGGCTATAAAAGCACTCGATCCCCCTAGCAGGAAAAAATACAGATGCATTGCCAAGAGGCATCCGTCGAAAACTGAGCAGATTTGAGATGCAACCCAGAGCTGTGCCTACAGCTCCGGGGTTTTCTCCGCAGACACTCGGATGATGCAAGATGTGCATTAGCCAGATAAATGGTGGATTCCTCCAGGTATCCATCTACCTTGCAACAGCTATTTAGCAGGCCGTATTTCTTAATTTACTCCTTTACCAAGAAAATGCAGCGCCCGTTTATCAGGCTGTTAGCACAAAAGGCCTTTTTCTTAGCATCCTACCCACTGCTTTGTGCAATTAATGCCAATATGGAAGCCCTCCTACCACTCTGGTCATCGTTTGTTGAATGCAATAGTATTTTTAGGGTATTAATAACACTTCTAATATACAAAGCTCGCTTAAAAATGGATGCAATTTCCCCAAGCAGAATAAAAAATATGAGATAAAATTGCAGCAGTGATTTCTAGTTGACCAGAGCAGCAATGTCAGCCTTCGGTGACCCCTCCGAACGTACCAAGCCAATTACACGAGGTGACACCAAGCGTTCCCCTCCTGCATCGGCTTCTTCTTGTTGCTGGCTGTGGGAAACATCAAGAGGTCGTGCAACAAATACACGTTATCACACCCTTCAGGCTACAGACAACTGGCCTAGAGGTTTAATCAAGATTTAGATCAAGTTGTGCAAGGTGTTTTTGCAGACACCGATCTTACTGAGTTGTTACAGCCAGAGGACATAAATCCCAAACATGGTCCCATTTAACCTATGAAAATCCCTACCAGGAAGCCCAGCTCAACCTGTTCCCTCCATCCCTTTGCTCTTTATGAGCAGACAAGTGGCAATCCAGGTAGCCTTATGCCACCCATGATGTCCCTAGGTGCAACTTCTTGTTGTGCAATACCATCACAGCTCTGGTTATCAGGATGCTTTTTCTGTTGGGCATCCTGAAGCACCTTTACTTCACCACCTCTTTAGGAAGGTAAATAAGCACCAGGGGCTGAGAGTGGGGAATTTGTGCCTCCTAAACGCAGGTGCTTTCAGCTGTGAGCCTCTTCCTCTCCAGGAACATAAATTTAGGAAGAGTATGATGAAAAGCAGAGAGGAAACCACCATTTTTTTTGAATCTTACCATCAGTGAGAGATGCACTTAGAGATAGATGAATTTCAGCGCTCACTTTCTCACTGTTCCTGTTTACTGCAGGGCATTGCTAAGAGCAGCTAAAACCCAGGCGATTCTCCACTGGGAGAAGGAAATACAGGAGCATGCACTTCGACAGCCTGAAGCCTCACACAGGCTCTCCCAGGCAACAAGAAGCACAAAATCAGCTCATCCTACCAGTGCCCACAGGGGCTCAGTAACTCCAAATCCCATCTGCTACCCTAACAGGGAAACTATTCCCTCCTCGTGAAATGTTTACAAGGGGGGAAAACTACCTCAACCATCCAGCTCACCAGTCACCCAGGTGCTTTGAGGCTTCTCCAATCTGCTCCACCTACGCTTGTGTGCTTTCCCCAGCAGAGCAAAACAGCAGACTCGGAGGGGAGAGATCCATCTGGAAGGCAAACGCTGCAAAAAGCTTCCTGCACTTCAGCCAGGATGAGCGTGCCCAGGGTGATGCTGGCCACTTGTGCTCATCCCCGAGGATCTGGAGCACTAAATACTGAGCAGGAGATGCCAGAGGAAAGCACGGTAAAGCTCAGCGAGGAAGGAAGGGTGGCTGGAAGAAAGCATGCCAAAGCTTCAGATGGCAGGAGGAAAGGTGGACAAAGTCACCACGGATTTCAATCCCTAAACACCGATATAAAGCCACGAAGAAAAAGTCAAAGGCCATCCATCTTCCAGCTCCTTGGATTCCCTCACCTGCTTGGGATCAGGAAGGTGACAACCTTTTCTAAAACTCAAAGAAAATGCAACCAGTTAAGTGTTATGCATTTGAGTTCCTTTTTTTTTCCTCTCCTCCCTTCTTTCCTTTTCTTTTTTGCTTGAAGCACTCAGCCGTGTAAGGAAACAACTTCTGTCTGCACCGATAGAGGAAACGCTATGGACTGTTTAGGTGAGATTAATTT
This sequence comes from Nettapus auritus, assembly GCA_011076525.1. Classification (NCBI taxonomy): domain Eukaryota; kingdom Metazoa; phylum Chordata; class Aves; order Anseriformes; family Anatidae; genus Nettapus; species Nettapus auritus. The sequence continues at coordinate 148,206,521 of CM021766.1, forward strand.
CAGGATTGTGGCCGGGACCGAGGAAATCGGTGGAAGAAATCCTTCATGGTTGGATGATGAGGTTGCAGTTGTATGAGTAATTGAGTTACGTGCCCAGCACCTTGGGTGTGGGTGACACTCATTCCTTCCCTCCCTTTTTGAATGGAAAATGTCATCCAAACACACAAACCTGCTATTTATTTTTTAAAAATAACGAGTTGGAGGCATAGATTACCTCTTGCTTGTACAACGTCCAATACAGCTGCTGTCCAGAAGAGTTTGCCTGCTGGGTTCTCCACGAACGTCCCTGACCAGCATCACAACCACATCTGTCAGATGTACACATTCCCCAAAACCTAAATCACCTCCGGGATGGAAACTGGGACAGTGCCAAGGCAAATCAGCCATCAAAACCACTGCCCTGCACACCTGTACTAAAAAAAAAATAGGTAAAGCAGGAGAGATCTGAGACATTTGCTTCAAACCCCGTTACCTCACTGAGGTCTGGTCCTCATTCCCACCCCATCCAGCCACCCTCGCACTTCCTTGTGTATTTATCTTCACCACACCCTATGAATCTGAGAAGTGCATGAGCCACGTTTCACGAGTAAGGCAGTAAGGGGAAGTTGATGGGGTCACAGAGGGATCAGCCCTGGTTTTCCTGTTCCGAGCTCCTTGCTGCTGGCCACCTCTTGTTTCCATGTACGGCCCTAAACGCGTCGTGGAGACCAAGGGTGGTGATGCCGTTCCTCCCAGCTTGAAGTGGTGCAAGTCTCCTCAGAAAGAGCAGTCAGGCATCAGGACGGGTTGCCCAGGGAGGTGGTGGAGTCACCGTCCTGGAGTGTTCAAGGAATGGTTGGATGTGGTGCTTAGGGACATGGTCTAGTGGGTGACATTGGTGGTAGGGTGATGGTTGGACCAGATGATCTTGAAGGTCTATTCCAACCCTAATGATTCTCTGAATCTATAATTCTAAGTCGATTGCAGACAGCTCCCCCTCCCGAGCAACCAAACGCCTGCACATAGAGGCTACGTGACGTTTTCGTGCTGTCAAAGAAACCGGAGGGGAAGAAGAAGGGCCCTTTTCAGAAGATGTCTCCCCTCCATCTGGACCCATCGCCTCCCATTACTCAGCCGCCTTTCTGGGAATTCTCCGTGCCTTCCCCTCTGCCATGCCCAGGCACTGGATGTGAAAATAGCTTACGACAGTTCCTGCTGGCGTGACATCGACTCTGTTCCTCCTGGAGGACGAATTAGCAGATGGGACCAGCGGAAGATGGCTGAACGAGAGAGTTGGACAACTGGAGTTTTTCCGATCCAGTAACTACAGCCCAAAAGACCAAGGACGCAAAGATCCTTCAGGGTCAGAACCTCTTTTCTAGGGGCAGAAATGGGGTCAAGGAAGATACCTGCTGCCTGTTGCATGTGGTTACTGATGGAGTATGCAGGCTAATTTATGTCTGCGTGGGTGGTTTTACCATTCCCCAAAGCCTTGCTTCGTTTGCTTACTCCCCAGTCGACCCACTGTTCTACTCCAGTAAAACATCCAAAATACCAAAGAGCTTTTTGAAGTTAATACGATGTGCTCACGAGCATCCTCCGTCATGCAGAACTAAAATTAAAACGTACACTTGGCCTCGCCTCACTCCCTGAAATTCGGCGTGTGAGGAGATCCATCATGTGGAAACTTCCCTGCGTCACGTCAAGAGATTCCCGACGGCAGGAAGAGCAGGGCTCTGCCGCCAGCAGGCTTCACAGCAAGCTCCCATCTCCACCACCATGCCTCTCCTAGCAGAACGTTTTGTTGTAGGAGTTAATCCTTTTTGGAGAAGGAAGGATATATCCATAGCAAATTTTTAATGCAAGAAAATATCATCACCTTCAGAAGTACAGGTTTGGTGGCTTGGTTATTGTTTTTTGTTTTTTTGTTTTTTTTTTGCAGATGACCTCCTTGTCCACGTGTTTGACAGTTTCTTTACATCCCTTTCCACTAGCAGGACCACAGCGAGAAAACCGAGACCATCTCAGACACTTTCTGACTCAGCAAACACAGCTGCCTGCACTTACGATGCGTATTTTGGGGTTGAAATTGAGATGCAAACTGCTGCTAAAATAACCGCCACCGAGGAGTGGTTGTTTTTTCTCCTGAAATACAGAGATACTTCCCATTTCTTCCCTGTCTCCCGACTAATTTTTACCAGCCTATAGAAGGAAATAGGACTGGCGTGACTCAGAGGGAGAATGATCTTCTCCCCAGCTCAGAAGCACACACGTGCACCCCAGAGGAGCTGGGAGAGCCATTGGCTTCTGTCTCTGGCCACCAGCCTTAAACTAACCCTACCAGCACAGCTCTGTGTGACGTGTCTAGAAGAAAACAAAAACAAGGCAAAAAGAAGCACAAGTATCAAGAATTAGAAAATAAAACTGCAGGACTGTCCTGGCTGTGATGAAGTTTTCCTCTACTCCATAGCAGCATCCAATGGAGCATCCAAGGAGCCACCAAGCCAAACACAAGGATCCTCATCCTGTGCACAAAGGAGAAACGTGGATGTACTAGATGGCATGGCCTCAAGTTGTGCCAGGAGAAGTTCAGGTTGGAAATGAGAAGACATTTCTTCTCAGAAAGAGCAGTAAGACATTGGAATGCCCAGGGAGGTGGTGGAGTCACCATCCCTGGGGGTGTTCACGGAAAGGTTGGACCTGGTGCTTAGGGACATGGTTTAGTGGGTGACATTGGTGGTAGGGGATGGTTGGACCAGATTATCTTGGAGGTCTTTTCCAACCTTAATGATTCTGTGATTCTAAGTCTGACACTTGTGCATGGAGTAGGCTGTGTGGGGTCGGGTCAGAACCATCCATGTGGTCAGGGGATTGAAGATATGCTTAGGAAAGGAGTGAAGACAACATCCCATCATCATGCCTACAAAAGCTCATGTAATATGTTGGCTCACCTGCTTCATGAGCTCTTAACTTCTGGAACACATCTCTAGAAAGAGTCATCTGGCATTTATTTATTTATTTTTATTTTTTCCATTGCCTCCAGTTTTACTGCGTTCTTATCACGGTGCCCAAACACCCACTCATTTAAGAAAACAGAGTGGGGATCAGAAGGACCACACACCGGGGGAAGACTTTTCCTCTGATGCAGGAGGCCAGATCCGACAACAGCTCCTTGCTGTGCTGTGCAAGTCCTCCCAGAGCGGCAACACCAGGTGTCAGAACGCGAACCCACTTCAAAACTGCAAAATTCATTTGAAAAAATAACTCGATCTTGCTGATACACCAGGCCCTCCTGCACTGCTGCTAGGTATTGATGCATTTATTGCAGCCCCCAGGGCACATTTCCAGTGCTGTTTGCTCAGTTACCATTCCTCCTTCCTCCCGATAGAGCTGACAGCAACACGAGCAGAATCCAGATTCAGTGCAGGGGAAGACGGCTCTCAAAGATGTATCTGTATCACCTCCTTGCAGCAAGGTCTTCAGAGTCAGTTATCTGATGCTTTAGACACTCCTGTAATGTTATTTATGCATTTAAAAATGCGTACAGGCTTCAACATCCTCTCCCTGTCGCTCTCTATTAGCATGTGAACGCAATTTAACATAATTAGGCAGGACAGAAAGCTCACACCTTTTTACAGGATCAACTGCATTCCTGTTGTTGGGCAAGATAAAGAGACTCCAGGCCAACAGGCAGGCTGGACAAAAGCACGTTGCCACCTCCAAATCTTCATAAAATTGGCCCTGGGCTTTGCAAGGAGGAAAAGCTTTCCCAAAAGGTATCGTCTCCTGCTACAGGTCTACACAGGTATGGGGAAAATAATACTAATAAATAAATCAAGTAACAAGTATTAATAAGTAATAAAACAAGTAATCAAGTAGTAATAAATAAATCAAGTAACCCTAGATTTGTTGGTTTTAAGTGAAAGCTTGTGCTCCTGATAACACCTTAGCTTTGAGACTGGAAATACCTACAACTTCATGAAAGGCACTGGGGCTTAAATAACTTCATTTTCAGACTTGTTATCTGAAACTCTTAATGTTGGGGCAGAAAAGAGGGAGAAGGTGACAGAGCTTCCACGGAAAAATCAGACATCCCTAATTCTGAGCACTTTTTTTCCTATTGAAAATTAGAAGATTTATTAATCAGTTCCTCTGGATATACCCCATAGTTCTCCAGCAACTTCAGAGCAACTTTAGGTGGTATCAAAGATCTCGACGGTCTTTGCCCAGGAGAAATTCAAGAGCTCTTTGCTTGAGCCTCTTGAATTTTTAAGAACATAAATCAAGAATTCAAGAATAATCAGTTTATCAGCTGTACCTGTAAAAGAGGGGATGAGATGGAGAACCACCTGAGTACAGGTTCCAGGCACCAGAAGCTCGCACTCCTGTCGTGTTGAAGGTGCTTGAGTCAGTCCTACATGCCCATACCCCCATTTCCTAACCTAAACCTGCCCTAAAGGAGCTGCCCTTTCTGAAAGTGCTTTGAGATCTCGAGCTGTACAACACCGGTACAGGTACAACTACCTTGAGCGCAGGTAATCCAAAGTAAATCACTACAGAAAGTGAATGGCGCAGTCTGTCTGAAAATAGACAGAAATCCCCATCAAAAACACCCAAGTCGTCATGATAGAAAAATAAATCCCGGCAGATTGTTGCTAGCATTATATGAATCATCATGTTGTTATAGCAACTTCATCTCTGCATCGAATCTAAAAACCAAGCACAGCCGAAATAATATAACAGTATTAAGTAAAAATGATATATAACAAGATAAAAATGGATCGGCTTGATCTCAGAGGAGCACCCACACTTCTTTCTCACCCTCTTCCTTCCCTTTGAAAACATTGCTTCCCTGTATTTAAACAAAAAGAAGACTTGGAGCTTATGGAGGAGAAGCAGAGCGCTAACGAGCTTTTGGATTCAAGGAGAACCTTTGAAATGAAAATCCCCCTTTAAATAAAACCCAGTTGAAATAAAACTCAGCCTAACCAACTGACCCTGTAGAGCAAAACTCCTGCATTGCTCCAAACACACACGAACGTTGCCGGCTCAGGAGTCATGAGCAGAGATCCCGAGCAGAACAGAGCCAAGGAAGGGGATTTTTTAGAAAAAAAAAAGGTGTATTTTTTAGAACTTGCATCTACGTGGGGTTATTTTATTATAAAAAGTGAAAAGCGTCACCGAGGTTCCTTCCACGCGAGCAACAAAGGAGGGAAGGCAGCTCAATATTTTATTTCAGGGACTTGGCAGAAAAGCACCGCTCCTCCTAAAGGCAGAAAGATTACTTTTCTAGGCAGCATGACTTTTTTTACAGCCCATTGGATAAAGCCAGGCTGCTCCCCAAAGCTGGTAAAGATTCACGGCAGCAGTCCCTCATCTCACGCAGCATCCGTGGTGCTCTGCTTCAGTGATGTCCCATACAAGGGCTACACCCGGACGCCTCAGAAAACACCTTTTTGCCCCAATTAGTGCCCCAAATACCCGGAAGCACCGCAGGGCATTGATCTGCTCCTCCTCCCCGCAGGCTGCTGCCAGCGTCTCAGAGGTTTGAAGGGAAAAGGAAAAAAAAAAAAAAAAAAGAAAAAGGAGGGAAATAGCTGGGAGGTTTGCAAATTTTGCTCTTGAGGTTTCGAGCAAATTAAAAACAAACCAAAACAACCCCGCAGCTCTAGTCCCAAAGTCCTATTAGTCTCAACAAGAGCACTAAAATATTTCCTGTAACTCAATTAATTAAAAGCTAATAAAAAGAAACAGCCTAACTACTTTTTTTTTTTTTTTTTCAGGGTTCATGACAGCACGAGCATCACTCTGCCCCAGACAGGAGAAATGTTTTCTTTTTTTTTTAAATGCATTTATTCATTAAAGTTTCCTCGTAGGCTGTGTAATGAGTCACTTCTCCCTGCCTCTCTAGAAAGTGCAAGGGAATGGAGAGGTACAGGACTTAAAGAGGACGGAGGCACTCACAAAGCTTGTTAGAAAAGCTTTAAGGGAGCCACAGATAAAGCGAAGCAGCTCTAAAACCCTGCTCATAGACACAGGCTCCATCACCTTTTCTTTATCACCGTAACTTTCCCCGGGCTCAAGTCTGGCTGGCGTCTTGCTCGCAGCCAGCACAGAAAGCCGCCCCCTCTCCCTCACCCAAAAATAACTCCCCAAGCTTTTCTTCCTCCCCAGAAGAGTTTGGGAGGAGAAATACAGAGCAAGTAGGACGGATGCTGCTCCTCCCATGGGCTTGGTGGCTCAGGAATGTTGACAGGACGATCTCTGCACCATGAAACATGGAAAACCAGATCACAGAAGCTGCTGTTATTGAAGACACGAGGAATTTTGTCTCCTACCCTTGCAGTTCAGCGAGCCACAAGGCCATGCAGGCGGCTGGAAAGAAGGGTGTGAGCAGCTTTCTGTGGGTGGTTTCCTGGTGGGGAGGAGCAGTCCATCAGGTCAGTGATGCCAAGCTCAACGAAGAGCCCAAGAAACAATCTCACAATCATCAGCAGATGCAGTGGGACCAAGCTGGTCCCAGCCTGGTCCCACAGCTGGTCTCCGGAGCCCCTCAACTTTCCAGGGCCTTCATCCACATCCTGAAGCCCCTAGGCATCAAAGGAAGCAAACCCAAGAATCAGCACGGAGGTGTGACACGAGGTTGGAGAACAGGAACAACGTGCATGCCAACAAAGTCTTGATGTGTTTTAAGTGCTGATGCAGCCCCATGGAGCTCAGGGTGATGAAATTATAACCTCCTAACACTCACCTTTGAGAAGAAACACTCATCTTTGCCAACTCAATGCTCCTTAGGGATGAAGAGAGCAGAAAGGCCCTTGCACAGCCCCAGCACCAATTTGACCTACAGAGCCAGGATCCTAGGCTGACTGCGGGCACAGTGCTCGCTGTCCAAGGACAGCAGGGAAAAGCCCAAGATGCCACACAGAACATGTTGGACCAACCAATTAATTGCTTTCAAGAGCTACCTGCTAACTAGCAGATGCCGTGCAGAAGGCAGCTATGTTCCCTTCGAGCTGTTGTCATCCATTTGTCCAGGACCATAACCCTCAGGAGCTCCCTACCACTCCTACAGTAAGACCAGACCCCTAAAACAGCACACCCTGAGTCCAACTCTCATCCATGCGGAGCAGTAGAGGTCCTGAAGTTGCCTTGGTTGTGGTCACCATCATGCATCACACCTCATGGCAGAGATCTCCCACCTCACCTGGAACGAGGTCTTTCACTTTTCTAGCACTCACTTTACCTGGGAAAAAAAATAAATAAATAAATCCTCAAAGCAATTAAAAAAATATCACAAAATATAAAAAACAAACTGAAGGCAGAGTTTAGGAAACTTTCTTTTCCTCCACCTAGACTCCTTCCAAAGGGTTCACATGCCAATCTAATAATAAAGCTGTCATATGGGGTGATGTGATTTTAGCTTTCAAGCTGAAGGTTGCCATGGGAGGCTGTTCCCAGCAGCAGCGCTGCACGGCGTTTATAAAAGGCCTTCACAGCACCAGACACCGCTCTGATTTTTGAGTAGGAAGGAATTCACTGTTTTCTTGAAAAGTCCCAGAAAAAGCCGCAGTCCTGGAAAGAAATGGAGGGGAAGAAATGGGGCTGTAATTCAGAAGGCTTTCTAAGTGTGGATGCAGCGAAGCACAGGCTTGGGCACGCCATCAGGGAAGCTCAACCTTGCAAGCTGGTGCGCATCAGCTGAGCCACGGGTGCTGTATTTGCAAACACGGGTTTGCTCGGACAGAGGAGGAAGATAAAAGAGGATGCGATGATCTCACTCATCGCACAAGCGAGGAGCAGAAATGGGAATGGTGATTGCAATGCCTCTGCAGCAGTGCATTAAGCTGCGGGGAAGTTGGTGCATTTAAATCTTGGCTTTCCTATAAAAATGAGGCATCGCTTCCCAACCTGGTTTTTTAGAATAAATAAGATCTACGCACAGGGAGCCGCACAAAGCCGGTCAGATAAAAATGACTCCCTTAAACGCAGCAAACAAGTAAACACAGAAGATACATTTCTATCCCAAATGGTGAGATTTAAGGGCCCGTTACAACCTGCAGGATTTACAGAGGAGACACAATAAGGAGTTTTACCGAGGACTTAACACAAGGACGGAGCCATGAAGCAGCAGGAGGGGGGAGATGGAGTAGCTATTTACCTTCACACACTGCGCTGGAGACTGCTGAATACTGATTTATAAAAGGCTTAATTCACGTAGTCAATGCTTTCAGCCATTAGGTGCTTTAATTCTTTGCAGGTTAAGTAAAGCTGAGCTGGTAGATGTGGTGTTTGGATAGGGGTGAATGCTTAGAGAGAAAACAAGCCGCTCTTCTGTGGACACACGCTTACAGGAGGTTAATGTCAACAGAGACACGCAACTGCATTATTTAGAGGACAAACTGAGAATGCGATGCATTAATGATGACAAAAATCAAGTGAAAAGCAGCAAGTGACTCATCTTGAGGCAGTGCCCAGAGGTGAGGACAGAGGCAAAAGCTGCCGTGCCCTGTACCTGGTCACCACTTCTGGGCTCCACGTCCCCACTTCCAACTTTAACACCACTTAAGACAGCCTGGGATGTCCGAGATGAAGAAAAAGGATCCCATCCAGGTGTATCTCTGTGTCCATCATCAGTGTAAGGTGCCTACAACCAGACAAGCATCATAAAGCATAGTGATGGCCGTTTTGAAAAACAAGAGCTATTGCAGAAGAGAAAGAAAACCAAAACCACGCTGTTATTTACATATTCCCTGTTCAGCCATCGCGGCTGTCTCGCTCACGACACCACCCTGTTAGTTCTGCTCCAGAACTGGACCGTCTTTCTCCATTGCGAATTGACGACAGGAGATGCTATTTTTACAAAAACACAGCCAATTACAGCAGAACCAATGAAGCGGAAAGCCAAATCCTTTGTGGCTTTCTGTTTGCAAGGTCTGCAGGGTATGTTCGCCTCGCTGTCTCCAAAGCACCACGGCTTCCCTCAGTTCTACCCAAGCAAGCTTCAGTAATTAACTCTCCCACAGAACTTGCTCATCAGGGGTCCAGTGCTGAGATGCTTCCTTCAGAATGAAGGCTGGAATGGAGGGGGTTAAGCTGGACCTATAATGGCTAAGAAATGGCAAAATAAATTTAATTTACTGCTTCTCTATTTTACTCAATTCCCCTGTTGCTACTTTAATTTGTCAACAAAAAAAACAACAACAGTATTATGTGTGTGTATATATGCATTTTTTTATGTCCCATGCCATTGTAAAAAAAGAAATAAACCTTTTCCCTTGCATCTTCACAAAGACACAAGACCTAGATATTACCTACAAGGTCGCATCAGATCAGGGAGATGGTTTTCAAAGGCTATCAGATCAACAGTGGCATTGGCACCAACACCGGCCAAGAAAAAGGTCAGCACCTTGTTTCTACCATGGAAAGACTTCTCTCCCTCTCTAGCTAGGACGATAAATCTCATTTTCTAAGGTTCATTACTGACGTGCTGTCAATACAGCTGAAGGAAATCTGGCTGATGATGCAAGAGTCTTCAGTTCAGGGGATCAGTGGAGCGTCTGCTTTACATGGAGAACAGGGTAGCCAAGGTGGGCTGAAAACTGAAGCCGCTCTGTGGCTAGGAGTCAAAAGAAACAGAAGATCACACAGCTGCGAGAAGCAGATGTGTACCTGCAAAGAGATTTGGCAGCACCCTCTAACTGCTCAGCATACCTTATCCCTGCTGAGATGCTGCTTCTTCGTCGATGCCAAGAGCCTGCAGGCAAGATCTCCTCCAGGAAGGTTCACAACCTTGATCTTCTGTGATGCCAAAGCTTTTGGACCCAATTCAAACCACCATGTAAGTTACACATAGGTGTGATCTAACGACATGAGAAGGGAGAACAATTTAGTCCACTGTTCGGATGCCTAACTGGGATGCTGGGGAAGGGAAATTTCAACAGCATGGATCCAGCTGAGGTCTTGCACTTCACAGGTGAGCGTGTCACTTTGTCTGGGTTTGCGACAAAATCATGCCATGGGCCACAGATTCCTTTGCTAACGGAAACATTGCCAGAAAATAGAAATAGCTCTAAAAGAAATCTTTGTCAGCAAATCAGCATTAGTGTAAGTGCCTACACACTCCATATTTTTTCCTGAAAATTCTTCACCAGCAGCAATTCTGAGCCCACAATACCATAAAAAAAAAGAAATAAACAGACATTGTGATGCACCCACTACAGCAACCACTACCAGGAACACATTATCCAAGATAAATTATTGTATTAGTTGAACTATTTTGCTACAAGCAGAACAAATATCTGCAGAGGGCTTCCGAGCCAGCCCACCACCATCTACCCAACCTTCACATCTCCTTCTGTTCCCAGTGCTCCTCCTTCCCCAGTGCTCCATTAACAAACTCAGGGACATCCTTCCCAATGGTATCAATGCCCTGCCAGCTGAAATTCAAATCAATCAACTCCTGGAAGCAGCTGCAGCAAATAACTCAATCATGTTCATTTTAATTTATCCTATCGATGTATCAGGTCAAGCTTGAAATCTCTACAGCCTTCATGATATTAAGATAATCATGCATCAAATGTTCCTTATAAAAAGTTCCTTGTAACTTCACAAGAAATACCCCATTGGAACAGTCTACCTATTCCAGCATCCTTTTTTGACCACAGAGAGTACTTCCGTCCCCCGATATTAAGACAAGGAACACCATGAAGAACAAGAAAGCCCCGTCACATTGAAACTTCAGCGATGGGGCAGCAGGTACTGTGCGTACATCTCCAAAGAAACATGAAGCTCATCATTTTCAAAAATGAACACCTCCTGAAAATCTCTAAGAAAAAGAGGTATTTACTCTTCCTTGAAACACCTTTATTTTACCTAAGCTAGATGGAGCGATGATTCTCCCAGACTGATTTTGAAAATCGTTGAAAATGGTCCTCTTAACTGCATTCACTTCTCTCAGCAATGCTTTGATGGGGAAATGAACTCTGTAGCCTACCGAGATGCAGAAATATTCTTCTCATGCTCTTACAGACCCCTCTCTGTTGTCCCTCCACCAGCCAAATAATATCTGCAAGCACCTACAGGCCATCATCGGGCCAGTTACATCTGGTAAAATCTAACAGAAAGAAAGAAAAAAAAAAAAAAGAAAAAAAATTCCTATCATCTCAAACAACTTTTACTCTGCCATTCACCTCCAACTAGCTATTTTCTTTCCTACAGCAAATAATACAGCATCGTTCTGTTATTTCTGGAAATAGATGTTTTCTCCAGCGTGTGGGCAGAGGGAAACAATTTGTATCCAGATTTTAGGATTATTTAAAGAGGGAAGGGGGAAAAATTTAAGGACAAACTAATCAAACATTCTTATTTGGGGGGAAAAAGAACAACAAATACTTGAACTGGAGCTCTCCACTTCTGATACAAGCTATTAAGAACGCACATAAAATCTTTTATTTATCTCACATGCGGCAAGAAGACTTTGTAAAACAAAACAAAAAAAAATCACAAGGGACATAACCCAACGACAATCTTCTCCATTAACTCAAGAACGATGTTCTATTGAATATTTCAAGCGCAATTACACTGTAACAAAATGGCATCATGCCACGAAGTCCTATAAATTATTCTCTCTCAATACTTCCCTTCCACGCAAAGACGCCAGGAGGCTGAATAAATAACGTGCTCCGAGATCAAACAATGAAAGGCACTGAAGAGACGTTGAGGATCCTTCCAATTACCATGTTTGCTTGAAAGCAAAAAAAGGTTACCTTAATGGCTGGCATCACAACTTCCAAACGGGATCTGGCCACTTGGCACACTCACCACTTCTTACTGGAGCTCAGGAAGGTTTTCCCACTTTTGTCAGCCAATCTACAGGGCTGGTCACCTGGAAATAACTGGGATTTGTTGTGCCAACGAGATTGGCTTCTGCAAAGGAATGTAATGGACAATATTCAAAACAACAGCAGCCCACTGTGATGGAGGAGATGCAAGGAGACACGCTGAAGGGATGAATTTAATTTGGAAAACTGACTGACACCAAACACAGCAGAAAAAAAAAAAAAAAAAACAATAAGCAAGCTTAGGGCCGACAGATCTGGAATCATTGCACTTCCTTCCACATACCACAAAAATCAAGAAATCTCCCGTAAAAAAATAAGAAATTGGGAAATTCAAGAGGTAAGTGACATTTTTTGAGTAATTAAACTGGAGCGCAGGATGTGAAGGCCAAGAACTTAAACATCCAAAGGACAGGGAAATAGATAACGAGACCAGCTAAAGCTGTGTTAACCAAGCTGTAACACAAATGCTTAAGCCAGCCTTAGTGATTAACCATCAGGAAAAAAAAAAAAAAAAGGAGAAATTATCACAGCATTTGTGTATCAGGGCACTCACTACTTTCTCGTCCTTTGAGTACACAATTTCTGGTCGCCATCCAAAAGAGAGATTCTGGAGCTAAATGAACCCTGTGTCTCACTAGGCAATTCCTGGGCCGCTTACAATTAAAGGCACCATTAAGCCTTCAGAGACGCCAATCCATGCCAAGGTTGCACAGATGAATTTGGTCCAATTACACCACGTACATTAGATACACCAGATCTCAAATGGATATAATTTCATGAGAAGTTTTTTTCACTGTCCTACAATCTTAGGATCATTGAAAATACTCTTTCCTCTATCATCCCTTCAGCACTGGTTTCAAAAGAAAAGACTTTCCCTAGTCATCTGGCAGCAAGCTTAAGATGTAGGAAGTGGCAAAAAGAATAAAAAGTCCATCTAATCACTGATACTGTGGAAAAAGCAATAAGTAAATAATTTAGTTTACATGCAGAAACAAGTATCTTCTCCCCACTTCACATTTTTTGGGGGTAGAGGCGGGTAATATTTTGAGTTTCCTTTTTGTGTGCTTATTTTTTTCAGTGTGAGAAAAGCCAAGTGAGTGCAAATCCTTGTGAATTGATAAAAGCCACAAGCATAGTTCATCCATTTGTGAAAAAAGTTCTTTATATGCAAAGTAAAAGGCTAATTAAGTACTGTGACAAGGGCTCTCACGCATCCTGGTCCAAGTAACACCACCAAATATCTTTTGGTGGAAGCTGCTGGTCAAGTTTTCCTCTGCATTTAAGGGGCGGGAGGAGAGAACAAACTACAAATCAACTCAGAAACAGCCATCATCTAAGATACTAAAAATATTATCATCTAAACGCAGAAGGGTCAGAAAATAAATTCTTAACTGCCTTCTCAACATAATGCAAAAAAGCAAGTCTATTCTTAAGCATACACCAAGGCCAGTGAAATTGGGAAAAAGACAGATGGGAGAGTATGTAGGAGAATATGTTCCTGAGTACTTCCACAAATAGGCTACCAAAAGTTGACAGAGATGCTGTGTCACGAGATGGAGAAGTCACAGAAGATGTCTTTCTTAATATTCCCCTCTAGGAGATCTGGAAGAGACTAAGAAGCCTTTACAGCTTGTTACCAAAGCACTGCCTCTAGCCACCTGTCCTTAAACAAAATGGCCTCACATGGTCATGGAGTGATGGATGCCACCTTCTCAGCCTCCCAGTAACATGATGATAATTACCACAAAGAGTTACAGTGATAAAAGAACCATCAATGGTCCATGATGACTCTCCTGTCTATTAGTGCCATTCTCATGTCATTTCAGCCATACCTGTAACTTGAAGCTGTTGTTGGGCAGCTTCAGCTCAGCTGGAAAAAAATAATACTAAAAGAAATCATACAACATAACTACCACCCTGAAAGGTGGGTGAAAAACGAAGGCTGGAGTAAAGGAAAGAGAAATGAATACATCTGCTGAGAAGGCAAGCACAACTCAACACTTCCAGCAACCACCCAACACGTGGCTTACCTAGTGGTAAACAGATAGTAGTTGCTAACCCCACCAGAGCTAGCAAGTGGTAGAAGACATGCTAGGAGATGACAGACACATCCACCAGAAATCAGGCATCTTCCGCTCTTCAGCAGATGGAGCACATACAGCAGATGGAAATCCTGCTTTTGAGGTTCATGTTTTAGGCATTTATTTTGTAGCATCCCAGTAGTTATCCCCACCAAGTGCAAGGTCACTCCTGGTGGTGTAGCTACCAGTAGTGTAGCCAGTTAATACTGCTTCAGAACTGGGGTCACTTCAGCCTCTTGGGTTTCATCATGTTCAAGTAGCCTGAGAAGCACCAGAATTTCATCATGTTGCTGCCCAAAAGCCATCCATGAGGAGCAGATGCCCCAACAAGCAGAAGTCAGAAGACTATGTTCATAGAATGACAGAATGATTTAGGCTGGAAAAGACCTCTAAGATCAAGTCCAACCACTAACCTAGCACTGACAAGTCTACCACTAAACCATGTCCCTAAGCACCACATCTACAGGTCTTCTGAATACCTTCAGGGATGGTGACACAAGCACTTCCCTTTGCGGTCTATTCCAGTGCCTCACAACTTTCAGTGAAGATTCTTTTTTTTGCTGATATCCCAGTTAAGCCTCCCCTGGCACAACTTGAGGCCGTTTCCTCTTGTCCTTGTTGCCTGGGAGAAGAGACTGATCCCCACCCCGCTACACCTCCTTTGAGGTAGCTGTAGAGAACGATAAGGTCTCCACTGAGCCTCCTTTTCTCCAGGCTAAATAACCCCAGTTCCATCAACTGCTCCTCATAAGACTTGTCTATAGATCCTTCACCAGCTTCATAGCCTTTCTCTGGACATGTTCCAAGGCCTCGATGTCCTCCTTGTACTGAGGGGCCCAAAAATGAACACAGTACTTGAGGTGCAGCCTCACCAGAGCTGAGTACAGAGGGACAATCATTTCCCTGGTCCTGCTGGCCACGCTATTCCTGATACAAGCCAGGATGTTGTTGACCTTCTTGGCCACCTGAGCACACCGCTGGCTCACATTCAGCCAGTTACTGACCAATACCCCCAGGTCCCTTTCCAAAAGGCAGCTTTCTAGCTACTCTTCCCCCAGCCTGTAGCTCTGCATGGGGTTGTTGTGCGCCAAGTGCAAGTCCCAGCACTTGGCCTTGTTGAACCTCATACAGTTGACCTTAGCCCATCGGTCCGGCCTATCCAGATCCCTCTGCAGAGCCTTCCTACCTTCAGGCAGATCAACTCATGACTTTTTATTGTCTGAAAACTTACTAAGTGTGCACTTGATCCCCTCATCCAGATCATGTTCTTACTTCCCAAGTATACAGTGTCTACCCAGAAGACTACACATGGTGCTGTGGTGATTCTACCCTGCTATGCAGCTGAATACCACCACAACTGCTCTCTCACTCCCCTTCCTCAAAGAAAAAAAGGGGAAAAAATAAAATGGGCTACCTCCACGGGCTGCAGCGTGGAGATCTGCTCCATGTGGGACCCATGGGCTGCAGGGGGACAGCCTGCTCCACCAGGGGCCTCTCCACAGGCCGCAGGGGAACTGCTGCTGTGTGCCTGGAGTACCTCCTGCCCTCCTGCTGCACTCACCTTGGGGCTGCAGGGCTGCTTCTCTCACATTTCCCCACTTCTCTGTCCCAGCTGCTGTTGTGCAGCAGCTTTTCCTTTTCTTAAATGCACTCTCCCAGAAGCACAACCAGTGTTTGTCCATTTTGGAGCCAGCTGGAGCTGGCTCGGATCTGACATGGGTGGGCTCTGCTCACAAAGGCCACCCCTGCATCCCCCCTGCTACCAAAACCTTGCCACAAAAACCCAGTACAGGTGTTTCCAACATAAACCTGTCATTCTCGGACAAACGCATCTATTCACATTACTCTCCCACTTGATCAAGAAATTGAAACCATAACTAAGTGCGGCAGGAGACTAACAGAAACGTGTAATTCAATTGAATCAATTACTTGATTTTTGCTATTGTACTCCAAAACCAGACCCAAATCCTATTGCATGAACTTGCTTTTTCTATTTTAAATATTTCTGCTGTCCAACAAACAGCTTCATTCACAGTCAAGTCAGAGAGGCTTATCCAAGGCATAGGTGAGCAGTAGACAAAAGAAAAATCTTTTTTTGTTGTTTTTTTTCTCCCACATATTTAGCAAGCCAAAGCAAACCACATCCTCCAGTTTCTATGAGTTACATTTATCTATGACCATTCTTAATTCTGAGAGCAAACCAGAAGTGATAATGCACAATCCCTCTGCAAAACAAAACAGAGATGGATGGAGGCTAAGAGGTATAATTTAAGACAGTCTATATTTTTCGCAGTTCCAAGAACGCTGCATTCAGGCTGCAAGAAAAGTCGCTGGTAAACTGAAATCAGCAGAAGGCAAAAGAGTTTACAAATAATATCTCAACACAAAAACGAGCTCATTTAGGCATTCAAGGAATAGAAGAAGCAGACAGAAAGTCTGCATATGCAAGGGCCCTCCTCTCCTCCGATGCAGAGTCATCCTCAGAGGCCCACAAGATCCTGCGATGAAGCGTACGAGACTTGCACTGGTGCCATCCATAGTAGCACGCATTGTGACAGAGACCTCCTCCTCACCAAAGCCATGCATACCAACAAAGAAAAACAGTTTTGAGTCATCTCCTGTCTCCCAACTGGCTCACTCCTTTTTGTGCAGAAGTCTTGGTAGCCAGGATTTTCCTCCAGCAAAGTGGAAAGGATTGCTTCCCTAGGCAGGCTGGGCTTAAGCTCTCACCCTTTCTGCAAATGCTACAGGAGATAATCAATGTAAAGAGTTCACTTCTTCCCTCCTGAACTCTATGATCTGATGAAAACAGCTTCTCGGGCAAAGGAGAAACTCTTTACGTGGTGTTGGAAGAACGGAAGACAGGCCTACGCAGGTTGTCATCAGCAGACAGCTAACAGAAGTCTTCTCTCTTTGACATCTCTCTTCGATGTCTTCACTGTCCTCCTTTCCAGTTCAAACTCCAGCGGAGTTTCAATCTGAGGACAGGCTGAATCTCACACGGCTTTCCTTTCCAGCTTTGGACCACTTACATACACACCATTTCCATGACACGACTTATGATCTGTAAAACAAAGGCAGTTGCCCTGACCTCATGGAGGTGCTACCTTGCATATTTAGGTTCCTTGACATCACAGTCTTTAGTTTGCTCCACACAAGATGTAGAAGTAATCAAACCACACATTTCCACACTGCACAGCAGTGAGGGTGGAAGAGCACCATGTTCTCAAAGCCAAGAGTGGAGCTGAGCATCCCTGCCCTTATCTCCTACAAAACTTCACCTGCTGTGATGATCCCACTCCCCAGCTCTACATCCCCACATCACCTCTGCCATATCCATGGATGCTTCACCCCCAGATCTTCAATTCCCAGCAATTGTTCAATTCCTGCTCCATAGCACCCTCCCCAAGCACCATGCAAGCAGCAAGCAGCATATGTGAATAATCAGGACCCGTACACATACTAACTGTTTGACTGGATGATCCCTAAAAAATAGTTCTTCTCTCTGTTTCCCTTGAGGGCACTGAGATATTAAACCCTTATGTGCTTCGTGAACAGGCTCATTGATGGCTGGCTAGAGGAGAAAAGCTGAAATCAGCGATCTGTAATCTTTTCTTTGATGTGATTAACTCAGCCAAGCTACTAAAGTGGAAGAAGCAGAAAGAGACCAACAGCAGAAAGCCTTAAAAGAAGTGAGAGAATTTAGACCATTAAAATAAATAAATAAATCCACTTCGGAAAACAACTTAATAGTACTCATTTGTTCTCACTTCCATACCTAGGACCCACACACCGTATTTGTATTTAATTTTCTGGTTCACCAAGTAGAAAAATAACCCATTCCTAATGCTTCTTGTTTTATTTACACATTTAGTCAGAACCAAGGTAAACATTCAGGTCTGTCGTTGAAAGTTTCAGGTGCTCCCAGCTCTGGTTTGCACCCATGGTGTAGCAAAGCATCAATGATGGACACTTTGTTCTCCATGTCATGACCAATGGCATTGCCCAGAAGAAAATACCTTCCATCCCCACACAACATCCATGGTCTCACCACACCAACCATGGTTCCACAACACTAACCAAGGTCTCACCACACCAGCCATGATCACTCAACACCAACCCAGGTCCCACCACACCAACCATGGTCGTACCACACCAACCAAGGTCCCACCACACCAACTATGGTCCCACCACACCACCTGTGGTCCCAGCACACCAACCAAGGTCCCACCACACCAACCAAGGTCCCACCATGTCCCAGTGGCTGGTACTCTGCCTCCTCAGCTGTGGGTGGAAGACTAACCAAACCCAAGCCAAGGGCAGCAAGCTCTCACAGAGCTCAAAATTCCATCTCATCTAGCCAAATTCCAAGTCTGTTTTGTTTTTTTCCCTTTAATTTTATTTCTGGTAGGGTTTTGTTTTGAATGAATTTGGAACTGGCTCACCACAAAGGCACCTGGACACCAACACCAAAACAGGCAATAGAGATGAAGCCAGTGGATCCACTTAAAGGAAAATTCTAAAAATTAAATAAATAAATAGAAAGAAACCCTGACTTATATTGGCTTAAAATGATGTGAAACTGTGTCTTTGGGCTGCAGCTCTGTGATGCATTAGCTCTGACAAGGGAGGGAAGTTCAGACCTCCCCACACTGCTCCTTCCCTGCCCCACGCCACGCTTGGCTCTCCGCTCCCTTGCTAATCCAGCAGCCGGCAGCTCACGCTGTAAATCAGATCAATGAAACATTCAGTTAAAAATAACAGCCAAAAACTCCTCCATTGCAGGAGGGCCGTTAGGATTATAAATGATGAAAGCGTGTTTCTAAAAAAAGCTGAGTCGAGAGCAATTTCTGAAGAGAAGGTGGCAAGAACAGCACCAACCCCAGCCAGCAGAACATGGGGACGGAAAGAATCGAACCAAAATCCAACCTTGGGCAGAGGGCTCACATCCTAAAGCAGGGGCGAACAGATCCACGGAGACCTCCAGCTGACGCACACACTAAAACCCTCATGAAGAGAACCACGATTAATCACCAAATGCAATTAATACGCTAACATAAGGACCCCATGTGAATTGTGTAATGTCTGTAATGTTCAGGGTGGGAGCTGGACATGTCCCATGGGGCCACCAGCAGGGTTGGGCTGCTCCAAGCTCTACTGGGTGACCAGAATGACCCTGATACTGGGCAACTGGGTCTCAGCACCAACAGCTAGTGCTGACTTGGCTTGAAGAGGACATTCCTGGCTCCCTGTGGAGATGTCACAGGAGCAGGATGTTCAAGGGGCACCACCATCTTCCACCTGCGACCATCTCCTGAGTTGTTCATACACCACGGCTGAGAAAAGAAGACTTATTACTTAGGATTTATTTTTTTTACAACTGTTTTTACGATTGATGCTGGAAAACAGAAGGCTTTTGGGGGGTTTTCTCTCTTTTTCCTTTCTATCAGATCTCAGCCTCTTCCATCTAAGCACACGTTGAGTAAATATCTGGCTCTCTTCAACCTGCAAATGGGACTGCCATCCCCCAGATCTCTGCTTCCCCCACAGCAGCTGGGTCCACCAGGAGGATCTGCAAAGTCTGTGGCTGGCTCCCAGCTCCACGCTTGTGCAAACCCACGTGGCTGTGCACACCTCTAAGCCACGCTGCAGCATCTTGGCTGCTTCCCATCCCGTGGCTGGAAGCTCTTCCCGACACAGTGGTTGTTTCCTGGTGCAGTGGTTGCAGCTTTTAATGCCTCTTGCAAATATCTATCTCACTCTTTATCAAGCACTCAGAGCTGAAATATTCTTCAGCTTAAACACCAAACCTACAGCTACACAGCCTGACAGTGGCTCAGGACAGAGGAGCTGCTATCCAGTCACACAGCTCTGATATAGTACAGCCGTATAACACCGTTCATGCAATAAAAGGAGAGAATGAGCTTCTAAAGATGCCTGTCTAAACCAGATGTTTCTAGGGGAATTTAAGTTTCACGACAAGCTCTTTTTGCTTCCTTCTTTTTCTCATCTTTTTTTGGGGGGGAGAAGGAAGGGGCTGATCTTTTTCATGTTGTCACAAGCAAATCTAACTCTTCTTTACCCAAACTACAGCAAGTGCAGGTTTACTAAACCGGCAAGAGTAGTGCCTCCAGCGCTGAGGGATGACAAGACAGATGGCACGGGAGGTGGGGAGGGGACACAACATCCCACCTGCAGTGGTTTGGCATCATGCCGCGTCGCTCTCTCGTCTTCGAGGCTTTTGTTATCTCAGAATGGAAGGCACAGACTTCCCAAATTCAAATCAAACTCAGTATTATGCAAGAGGTACCCAAATATATATATAAAAATACACTCTTACGGTATGGCACATGGTATATTTCAAACAAACGCAGCTGAAAACCTCCCAGCTATCGCATTAAGGGGTTTTGCTTACCTTTGATGCTCACGCAACTTCTAAGAAGTTGAATCTCTTCCAGGTATTTTAACTCAGCTGCAGGGAGAAACTCACCAGCATGGGATGGTGCCAACAATCCTGTTGTGCACATCTCTGCAGTCTTCCCCAGCTAGAAAAAACTTCCCCCACAAAGCCATCTTTGTGGGACTTAAGGTTTCCTCAAGACCCACTGCTCTGAAAGGCTCCAGCTGTTACCTGGGCTCTGTTTCCAGCCTCCTCGCTGCCTGTTTTCATCAAATTCTACCCAATTAAATCCCGAGCTACCCAAGGCAAGAACCACCACCACATGCCATGTCCAGATGCCCCCAGAAATCGCTGGTACTAAAAGAGCAAGCCATGGAGCTGTGTATTAATACTTGCATGTGGTTTCTTGACTCAAACAGATGAAATACAGCAAACAAGACCCGATATGCACCATTTTAGTTGACCTTTGACTCTGATGGAGCCAAAGCAAAGTGATTCCAACCCATACACATTCCTGATTCACCAAGCAAGAGCAGACTAAAGAAGCTCAGACCTCATACTTTGCAGGTAAACACACCACAGCATCAAATCACCCCAGTTTCTTCACCATAAATAGACAAGAGGGAGACGATGACACCGAAGCGATGCTTTGCGGTGCAGGCAATCTGTATTCAACTGCCAGGCTTCCACAAACTCTGTAATGTAGTATTGTGGATCGGGGAGGGACAGAGACAAGACAGAGTCATCTGCACCTGCCTCCCAAGCATTCTACTGCTGAAAACTGAATAGAAAAGAATCTCTGTTTAATGGAGTGTTATTCTGCTTCGGTACAGCACAGCAAGAAATGCATTTGCATTATTTTTAGTTTTTAATCCCCAACTAGATTACATTTAAAAAAGGAATCACAAGCTTAACAAGACACAACAGCAATTAGAGTGAGGATGGCAAGAAACTGGTGCTGCGTTTGTCATGGGAGCAGTTTGGGAGTTACCCTGAACCAGCTCATACCACTGATCAAGGCATTTCTTCGCATTCAGCCTGCTGCAGTACGCAGATAAACCACAGCTGCACCGTGTGCATAAACTGTGCTCGGACGCATAAATCTTAACAAAGTGGCTTCTTATTTTGAGGCAAAACCAGAAAGAATTACACGTTGCATTAAACATTTTCTCCTCTGTCCTCATCTCGACCGTCTGGAAGATCAATTAGAGTGCTTTTGCATAAGACGGGCAGACAGGCGCTTTCCAAAATAAATAAATAATGAAGCCCCTCTTGCTTTTAATATGATCCCCAAAGAAAACAAGTACAGCGGCTTAAAAATTCCCACAGTGTAAAAGAAGAAATGGTTTAACCATCCGTTTAAGACTTCAGAAATCTGTTTCATTCCGTCTTACGTCTCTCGCTAAGTTTCGAGCGCTCAGACGCAAATATGGGTAACACACTGCAGCAAGCTGAATTGTTTCCCCTCGCACAAGAAGATGTGCAAGTCCTTCCCCTGCATGCACACACATTCGCTGCTTCCGTCGTTTTTCTGTTTGCAAAGATAGCAGAAAGAAATTACATGAAATCCTGCGGTGATTTTAACACATTCCTCCCCTTCTGAAGCTCTCTTTCTGTCCTGGATGCTGACGATAACGCAGTTCAACACCACCACCACGACACCAGTGAATATTATTTTTTGCACGCTGACCAGCAATGTGACTCGAGAGTAGGAGCCTGAGCACTGGGAGAGCATCACTGAACAGAGCTGGTCCCCCAGTTGCCAAGCTTAATGGGAACTGGAGGGAATGGGAACTCGAAGATCATTCCAGGAAACAACCTCAAGACCTACTCTGTTCTTCTTGTGCTGCCCCATATCATGTCCTTGCAAGGCGAGGAACTGCTCCCATCAGAAACATGTCTCCTAGCTTTTCAGAGAGCACCAAAGAATTACACCGTCACGGCGACCTTCTCCAAGCCCGTGTCACTGGACAGCAGTTTTGGTGAATTACATTTCCTTCCTCCAACAGCAGCAGTGCAGGGAGTAAGTGCTCTTCCACTTCACCCAGGCAATGCCAAGACGTCGGGCTGCCTTCCAGCCCTGCAGTCTGGCAAGGAAATCCCAGCTCCAGGCATAATCCCCGTCGCACCCAAACGCAGGAGAGCTGGCATGAAAGAGAAACCACTGCCCTACTCAACCGAAATAGGAGGAAAATAGCTTGCGGGATTCAAAATATAAAAACAAGAGCTGCAAGGTGAATAATTCATTTGGGCAATGTGCAGTGCCCCGACTCTGTGAGAGTTGTTTGAGTTGAAGGTTCACACTTTAATCAGAACTGCAAATAATAAAAAAAAAAAAAAGAGAGAGAAATACTACAGTCAGAAGTACAAGATTTATCTTGAGGAAATGAAACAGGTTTCTCAGTAAGGGACTTTTATTTAAAACAGAAAAAAAAAAAAAAAACGTTGCAGTTTGTCAACTGACCAGTAAGGGGAGTCGGTGCCTAGAGCTTCAATCCAACCACACATACGCAGTTTTGGGTGGAGAAAATGCAAATAAACAATTCTGAGGCACTGACATTCAGAACACGGTGGTTGCCAAAAGATGTGAGAGGTGCATAGGCAGAGAGCACCACGTCCAGAAAACCCCCTAACCCAAAGTGCCGGAAAAGGGAAAGGAACTGAGAAGTAGGACTGTAGAAGAAAGGCATGGTTTTGCTTGAAAATGGGCTTCTCTCTCCGTGTGAGACTTGATGGATAGAATGTGAAGGTCAGGAAGGAGACAGGTAAAGGACAAATGAAATCAAGATAGAGCTTGGGATAAGAAAATAAGAGAGAAATCTCAACGAACTTCTGACTGTGATATTCTGGTGGTAGCATGTTCCCCAAAATAGTTGTGGATCAATTCCTCTGGTAGCCTTGAGGAGACATCAAAGAGGGCACCACACACCTGGGAGAAGACTTTGGAGCACCAGCAAGGGCTGATGAGACTATTCATCACCAAGTCCCAACAGCAGAAACATAAATATGGGGGGCGGGGGGGGGGAACACAAAAAGAAGCAATGCACAATCATCTTGCGAGGAGTGGGATTTAATAATATCACACAGTGTCTAAAAGAAAATGTCAGCAGTAAGAACTCATTAAGCATTGTATGGGGAACAGCAGCAAAATCACTGTTGCGTCTACACCCATGCTGGGCTCGTCAAGAGAAACCAGGCTGCCACCGGCTACAGGGCCATGGAGAGGAGCACTCAAACGCTTACGTTTCTCTTTGCTGTTAATCTCATTAACCTCCTATTTACTCTGTTGTTGGTGATTACTCAGGACGCTAATAAGCATACTTTTTGCATACAGTTTACCGAACGTTGCAAATCTGTTTAGCTCCGTATATGAAACGGGGCTGGAACATGCCAATTCTCCCCATGGTACGGAAAACAGAGGTAAAGAAAGAAAATCCTTTTTACAGAGATCTGTTGCAAGGAACGTGATTTTGAGGATAGGAATTAAGAGCAAAACACCCAAGTGAATCAGAAAAAAAATAAAATAATAATGAAACCTTTTAGTTTTTTCATTCCTAAAGTATTTTGTGAAGAGGGAACAGAGACACAGACCAAAAATCCCCACGAAAAGACTTATTTCCTACTATTAGACTGGAGCACATGAAATAACTATTCCAGCCACGATACAAATTACGGTAACAGTATTCCAGGTGGGAAAAACAGATGTAGTTTAAGGAAACTACCGCTGCTGCTAAAAACTCTGAAGGTTTTACAAATACAGTCTGTTACACCCTGAAAAATGAAACTTTCACTGACCATCTGTTCCTAGCAGAGAGCATCCATTAACACTCGCTTTGGCCAGAAAGCCCAACTCAAAGTCAGCAAATGCATGGCAAGTGTGGGCCATCCCAGAGCTTAATGAACTAGCAGCCAAGCAAGGCAAGATCAGCCATCAGGGGAAGAAGCTGGATAGAGATTTCTCCCCTCCACCTCAATATCAATCACTGAAATCAAGGAAAGAAGCAGAAGATGCCACCCAGAGGGTAACACCTACAAGCCAGGAGCCTACAACTTTTCTCCACACCCACTACAGGCTCTACAAAATAGAGCATCCCTGCCAGTGAGTTCAGGAGAGATGGAGAAAAACAACCAAATCAAACCACCTGAAACAGCAAGGATTATCACAGGAAGAAAACAACAAATATCTCACCCACACTTCTATTCCCTTGTGATGTGGAGCCACCGGTTTCGCACAAGCCAGCAACAGCACAACAGACCAAAGGTTTGTCTCAGTGGTATTGTCTCTGCAGAGGGAAAAAGAATAAATGAAAATCAAATGAAAAGCACAGACCGTATTTTATTTGTTGTTTCCCCCAGCATGAGGTCAGGTATTCCCAAGACCGAGGTTTTAGCCGTACCTTCAGACACAAACCCCCTTCAGGGGTTTTCACACCCTATGAATTTGTTATGGAACAAAAAACTTGAGCAAGAGTTCCTTTTGGTCTATACAATCTCTCTGACAACAGTGTACCATGCATATCAAAACAAAAAAACACTTTACCTTTAGTTTCAGAGTGCAAAGATGCCCAGTGAGAAATAGCAGACAATTTTCTGTAATTTGTGATTTCACACGACTTTGTCATTTCCCCCAGCTTAGCGATCTCATGCTTCATATTCAATCTCAGACAGTTAAACAGGATCTGTCGGCATTTCTCCTACATTTTCCACTACAAAAAAAGAAAGCCCATGCAACTACCGGGACTGCTGACCTGACATCCCAGTTAGAGGCACGCAGCTAGGACAACCAGGTGGGCCCAGCACTGAAACACGACTCAGCACGGAGGAGCAAAATCCATGCTAGGACAGCATCACACAAAGCTGCACAGAGGATTCTGTGTTAATGTTAATTATGATAATGTTATAAAGCAAAGTTCGCAGAATACTGGGAAATCATTATGGTATCTCTATGGTTCATTTTGAATTACATATACACACAATTTAGAGGAAAAAATATTGCTTTGGGGAAAATTTTGCATGTAAGTGTATGTGCACATGCATGTGTAAAGAGCAAGAAACAGAGGTAATGTATCTAAATAAACAGATATACAGCCAGCTATTTTATATCAGCATCCATAAAGATCTGATAGTTCAGATCACTCTGGAGTGCATTGTAAGTGACGCACTAAACCCCTCTTTTTCACACTTGAGTAAGTTTTTCTGTCCCAAATTCAGAAGGAATTTAACATGCTTTTAATGCAATTTCTTATGCTAAAAAAAAAAAGAAGGAAGCTCCATGCGATCTGTAGGGTGTTCTGACATTACTGGTGGGATAGCGAAATGCAAAAGGAATATGAGGTTATATACTGAATGGATGGACTTTAATAATGTTCTTTATAAACTACTTCCAGAAGAAACAGGTTTAGGCACCTCAGGTAGAGGCACATTTATTCTGTGTGAAGTTCAGATGTGGAAACACTATTCCCTTTGAACGGAAGTTATTCCTCAAGTAAAACATTTTAATTGAACTGCTGAAAACTTTGGCCTGTTGGTGTGCTTGAAGCAGAAGGAGTAGCACCACGTAGCACTCAGCCCGCCAGGCTCCTCATCAGATCTTCTGGTGAGACCTTCTGATGAGACTTTCTGATCCTTCCTTGTGACAGGATGGCGGAGAAGTCAAACCACATGGGATGACAGACAACGGCGAGGGATGCTGAAGGAGCTCCCTGCCCTCAGATTTCCTTCCCTTAGAAGAACCACACAATTATTGTTTCCTCCTCTTTGACAAATACAAACTACTTCCAGACCCTCAAAAGCCAACAGAAGCAGCTCCAACACATGGGAAAAAAAAAAAAGAAAACTCATTAGGGGCCTTTAAGTTAAAGTACAGTACCCACAGTCAGCTTTCGAAGACAGGGTAAATAAGTAAGACCTTTAAAATCTAAGATGGTTGCTCAGCAACACCTTGTCGTGCTACATCACACAACGCTTCTTACTCGTTATTTCCCTGGCCAAAGGTCAAAATTCATCTTTCCAAGAGACAAGCCTTCCTAGAGAGTGAGTGATCAAACTCCCACATCCCGCTATCTCAGGAATAACCCACGTCCCCATCCTGGACACCTTCCAAACATCAAGATGTCCTGAAATTTCTCAAGGAGGCAGTCTTCACTCTTCATAATTACTGTACCACGACACATGCAGCGCTGCCACCAGAGAGATGTGGGATTCTTTGCATAAATATGTCTTCTCTGTATCATACACAGGGAATCAATCACAGAATGGTTTGGCCTGGAAGGGACCTTAAAGTCATCTAATTCCAACCCCTGCCATGGGCAGGGACACCTTCCACCAGGCCACATTGCCCCAAGCCCCATCCAGCCTGGCCTTGAGCACCTCCAGGGATGGGGCATCCGCAGCTTCTATGGACAGCCTGTGCCTGTGCCTCACCACTCTGAGTGAAGAATTTCTTCCTTAAATCTGAACCTACTCTTTTAGTTTAAAACCATTCCCCCTTGTCCTATCATTACACTCCCTGACAAAAAGTCTCTCCCCAGCTTTCCTGTAGGCCTCTTTTAGGCATGGGAAGGCCGCTGTAAGGTCTTCCCGGAGCCTTCTCATCTCCAGACGGAACAACCCCAACTCCCTCAGCCCTGTCTTCACAGGAGAGTTGCTCCAGCCCTCTGAGCACCCTTGTGGGCCTCCTCAGGACTCACTCCAAAAGATCCACGTCCTTCTTGTGAGGGAGCCCCAGAACACGGCACTCCATGTGGGGTCTCACGAGAGCAGAGCAGAGGGGGGCAATTACCTCCCTCACCCTGATGGCCACGCTGCTTTTGATGCCCAGGACACAGCTTTCTGGGCTGCAAGTGCACATTGCCAGCTCTTGCTGATCTTCCCATCCACCACCACACCCAGGTCCTTCTCCTCAGGGCTGCTCTCAATCCATTCTCCGCCCAGCCTGGATTTGTGCTTGGGATTGCCCCAGCCCAGGTGCAGCATGTTGCACTTGGCCTTGTTGAATCTCATGAGGTTCGCATAGGCCCACCTCTCAGGCCTGCCCAGGTCCCTCTGGATGCCATCCCTTCCCTCTTGCTTGTTGACCACACCACACAGCTTGGTGTCATCGGCAAATATGCTAAGGGTGCTCTCGATCCCACTGTCCATGACACAAAGATGTTAAACATCCCCTGTCCCAGTATTAAACCCTGAGGGACACCACTCATCAAGGATCTCTACCTGGTCACTGAGCCATTGACCACAATTCTTTACGTGCAACCACCCAACCAATTCCTTACCCACCAAATCATTTATCTGTCAAATGTCTCTCCAATTTAGAGACAAGGATATAATGTGGGAAGCATCAATATGAGATACCTTAAGGAAGCAGCAACGTGAGGTACCGTTGCCTGATGCCTCACATCTAGACATCTTCCATGCGCTAACAAGTTCCTATAATTCACAAAAAGAGCAAAACTGATCAAGTCATAGACAGCAATGCTGGCAGCTGCAGTTATCTATTTTCATCTGATCAATTACTCCTTCCTTTTTGTAAAATATTTCAACATTCACATGATTTATTGCAACTTGAGGTAAGGAAAAAAGTCAGAAATCTTGCCTCTGGCAGTTTTACATGGAGGAATCCTGTTTTGCAAGAAAACAGCATTACTTGTTCTGCACTGCAAACTCAGGGTGTTCTTAGCTCCTAATGTAAGAGTTTATCACTTTTGCAGAGCCTAAGGTCAAGCTTTTT
Source organism: Nettapus auritus (assembly GCA_011076525.1). Lineage (NCBI taxonomy): Eukaryota > Metazoa > Chordata > Aves > Anseriformes > Anatidae > Nettapus > Nettapus auritus. The sequence goes on from CM021766.1 coordinate 148,234,550, forward strand.
AAAAACTGCTCCTGCAAATTAAATCAGTATTTTATTTGTTCAGAAGAAGCAAAGACACATCACATTCCACCCCTCCATGGAGGGGGATTCATGTCCCAAAGTGCAGAAAGCTGCCTTTTACCCTTGTTGGCCCAGTTTTACAGAACTATCAATATTATATCCATCTCTTGGAGCACCCCATTATCACATGCTGCCTGGGATGCACAGCCCTAGAAGGATGAAAACTAAGATCGAAAACATCAATACGCACGACGTCGCGCTTGCGGCTTCTCTGCTCAACATTGATCCATCTTCTCCTTATCTCATCCTCCCACCCTTCCCATCCCACAGATCTGTTTTCTTCCCTGACTATCTTGTCAGGAGGCTGCTCCACAGCAAGGTCTTTCCGTGTGCTGGGCACCACAGATGAACACAAGAACACAATCTTTGGTTGGCATCAGTAGGAACAACATTGTTATAGGGAGGAATTAATGACAACTGCCTACCTGCTGTTGTTGGGTGTGTTTTTTTTTTTGAAGGCATCGTGTATATAACTCTCACGATGTAAGTACAGGAATATCATGCTAAAGAATTAGAACGTAAGGGGTGGGTTTTCCTTGTTTCTATGGTTATAAGCAATTTTAATGACCAACCTAAATAAAAAAGCTGGAAGAGAGAGAAAGTAGGAAGGAGTGAGGTAGGCGTATAATTTTGATTGACAAGACATAGCATAACTAGTTAAGATCTGTCAAATGTCTGCTTAAGATCACAAATCCTCAGCACATTGTATGGAAGAAATAATTAGTCTAAATGCACAGTTTCACAAAAACCTTTCTTACACAGCAAGATCAGAGTTCACAATTTCAGATTCCCCACATCAAATAGCTGATATGATAAATACCAAAGGAGACAGGGTAAAGACCAAAAAAATATATACATATATTATTTTTTATTATTTGTGAGATTTTCAAATGTTACCATGCCACAACAACTTAACTTTTGCTCCTGGCCCAAAAAAAATATATATATATAGAAAGAGGACAGCATTCCCAAATCAATCGTCAGCTACAACGAACTACCTGAAAGGTATTAGCAACTGCTTGACTTCAAAATCACATCCAATGACGTATAAGCAGAGTAAGACAATTCCTGCCTTAAAGATGCAAAATTAGGAGGCTGAATGCATACAGAGTTGCACATAGATTGGAAGGGAAATATTAGGAAGCACGGAGGCAATCTTGCTTGGCAAGACCAACAGAAACACTAGCACAACAGTCTGCTTTAGGTATTTCAGGGAAAAAAAAAAATAGAATTGCGGAAAATTAAGGACAACCCTATAAATACTCAGCAGCAATGCATCAAGAAGGAAAAGCAACATAGCAACAAATATGTGAAGCATTTGAAAGTCAGGAATAGAGATTCATGACCTTGGAGGGAAGAGTCAACATCTCAACAAGACACAAAGCAGCGCATGAAGGACTCTGGAAGATGCAACCAGTAACCTATGTGTAATGACATGATGATGCAGGAGGCAACAACGGACTGACAGAAAGAAGATGCAAGACACCCAAACCAAGATAGGAAGATATTTTCCTTTTACTTGACCAGTATTGTCGAAATGCAAGCCAGACATGGTGATCTTCAGCACTCATGAGAACGCTTTATATACTACCACCTTCTAAGTTTCTGTGTACTTTCTTTTAATGTTCTAGAGCGCTGCTATTTTATCAAATGTTGTTTGACTTTTAAGGAGGGAAAAAAAAAAACAGGCCGAGAGGATGGGGTTATGAAGAAGGGAAGTCAACAGCTCCTGAGATGCCTGCCAACAGGAACTGCATTTAAACTATCCAATTCTGGCAGAGAACACTCTCAAAATTTGATATTTAAAAGTCTTATGGTGTTGGAATGTATAATTATACTAAAAGGACACAAGTGAACTAAGAGCTGATCAACACAAACTTGTATCAAAATCAGGAGAATGTGTTCGCAGGAAGACTCAGCCACCTGGTTCTCCCATGGTACATGGGAAGGAAAAAAAAAAACACTTATTTCCGCTGAAGATCATCCTTCTCTAGCCTCTAAAAGGTACAAATATGTACAATCTCAGACAGCTAAAATCCAAAACATGTCATAAGAACTTGCCTTGTTTACTGCCAGTTTGCAATCCTAGAGAAACGCATTTATTGCGATACAGGTCAATGCCTGACAATGTCCAGTGTTCACAATGCAAGAATGATGAAAACACCTACAAATTAGTATTTCTTGAAGAACCACAGCAGTCTCTCCTCACTAATTGGTATAAATGGAGGGCTCAAATTGTTTTTCTGCCTCATCACCTTACCAGAGCAAGTCCAAACTGTCTCTTAAAACTTTCAATTTGCAAGTGAATAAACTAAACCCGTATGAAATTTATTCATTCAGTGGTTATACCAAGCATTCACACATTGTTGCCTCTTACTAGCAGTATATAAAAAGTCATACAAAGCTTTACGGAATTAGGCAATGATTCCTTGATTTCAACTGAACTCTCAAGAAGACAAACAAGACTCCTCCAAGCTCCAAACCAAGCTCCAGGTCACATTCTCCACCACTCTGTTGGACACATTGGCTTTGTTCAAGTACATCCGTATACCCCATCAAACCATCATGAGCCACAAGTCCAACGCACACCACAGCACAGGTTCTTTAAGTCTCAGAAAAACCACGTGCAAGGGCAAAGAGTGCTGTAGGTGCAGCCTTCCAGCTCTCCTTCCAACTGCTGTGTACAGCAATACCCCACAGACAAAAATATACAGTCACCTGCCCAAGAAATACCATGAAACCACATAGCCACCCAGCTGTACGTGCTTTAATACAGCTGAGCTTGGGTTGAATGCAACTGAGGGGAAAAAAAGAAGAAAAAAAAAAAAAAAAAGGAGAAGTGGTACCTCTGACTTGCACTGGTGGACAGAGGACCAGCTTGGACAGCCACGGATTGAGAAGCACGAAACCACCGTTTTAAATCTCCTAATTTACAGACATCACTATTTCCTTCCCAGTAGTGTCACCAAGAACACAGTAACCATGAAGATAAAACTGAAAAAGCAATTTATATTTTATCCAATACTCCTTACTGAAAGGTTTCAAACAGCCAAGCTACCTATCAGCAACTTGAAGACAAGAGCCAAAGTAGCACTGAAGCAGCTGGCTTGAGCTCATTTACTACCAGATAATACCTCCAAGTCTCCCAGTCCAACGCTGCAGCCATCAGAGCCATCTCTTGCCTGGACAGTGCCCAGGAATCGCTTGCAAATGCAATGCAACTGGATTTACTGCTTCGGCAACCCTGGAAACTCAAGTTACAGAGGTGACGTTACATTTTGTTTTGCCAATGCTAATCTAATACCTTTTTGAAGGTGCACACGTTTCACTCTGTTGGCTTCCAACACCGAATTCCTGGCCCTGCTAAGCTTCAGAATAAATGAGAGGAGTGTGCCCTCTGGGCGAAATCCCTTGCTGTAATCTGTATTCAAAACACACCGCTCCAGAGCCTTGCACACGTTGCCAGAATCGCCTTGAGGTTTGCTCTTGAGATGGCAATTTGCATATCAACATTTTGCTGCAGAGATTACCCAATGTCCCCGCTATTATTTTAATACTCAACTGTGGGCGGCCCCCCGAGCGGTGCACAGAAGCACACGCTAAAAATACCCGCCTTCCCCACTGGCTCTGCACATGACCACAGCTAACACCGGCTCGGATGCAAAACCGGGAGTGACGGCAGCCATCCGTCTCTCAAGGATGCTGCAGAGCACTCCAAAGTGCTTCGAACCAAAGGGCTCAATAAAACACTCTGAGAACCAGAAAGTACCTCTGCATGGATGGAGGAAGGATACACACAGCAGCTGGAGGAAGAGAACTGCAGGAGGATCTGGGTTTGCAGCCACGGAGAGCAGAAGATATTCATCGAAGCACGAGACGTACTTACGAAAACAAATTAAGAGGTAATAAAGGAAAGCAGGCGAGGGAGGCATCACCAGGGATGGGAATTTAAGACTCTGAAAGGAGGAAGGGAAAGAAAGCTCGTGTGGAGAAGACCAGGGGTCCTGGCTGAATGTGTGCATGGCCTGACTCATGCCCCAGAAGGGAGCTCCCTGTCCCTGTTGGCAGCACTGTGCTATGAAAGCATGCGAAACCGACAATTGCAAGCTTTTCTGTGCCTTCCTCCTGCTCGCCCAGCAAAGCCCAGTCTCAACAGTAATAATTATTTTTTGCAAGACGTAAACAGGTCCAGGCAATGAAAACAAAAAAAACAGTTATTTACAAGATGCAAGGCAGGGAGTCAGCATCAGAGCCCAGCTATCAAATCAGCAAGTATAAGGTCACCCTCATCTGCTTAGAAGAACAGTTTTTATTTATTTCTTTTTCTTTTTTTGGAAACTTATGTGCAAGACTGGGTCAGCCCAGGAAGGCAAGGAACCGAAAATGCCAGAAAACCTCAGTCAAGGGCTTTCTTGCAGAACTCACAGGCTATGATACGATGTTCATCAAGCCTTTAAGTGAGCATGAGCACAATCTCCACCACAGAAGCAGAGGAGGAAGGACATCAGGTCATCTGCCAAAGCTGATGTAGAAGGAGGCACCAGAGGGACTCAACCTGCACATGAAGTATGAACACATCCATCACCTTATCCTGAAGGCCATCACCTGCTTCCAGGGAGTCAGAATATCATCCCAACCTCCCAACTCAAGAAGCACCAGAGGTTTCAAGAAGCAATTTGCTTTCAAAGAGCATGGCTTTATATTCTCATCCACCCTCCTGCCAGCAGAGAACGACAGCAAAATCTGAGCCTTCCCAGACAAGGGGACGTTGCATCCCAAGAGAGCTCAAGAAAACAGCATCTCAAGCCCACAAAGTGACCATTGGGGAAAAGGCAAAAGCTCCTTCTGTTCTTACAAGGGCCAAAGGGATGCTAAAAGCCAAGATGTACAGGAAGGCTGAAGACAAGCAACCCAAGGAGATTAAGACCTCTAGACTGCTTTCTGCTTCCCATCTTTATGTTCAAATGCTTCACAAACATAATCAAGACCCACAACTCTGTCTCCAAGTAAAAAGTTAAACTAAATTCTTATTAATTAAAAGAATACCACCAAGACAACACGCTAGCAATGGAACTAGACCAAGAGAAATGAGCGAGTCTGGATATCTAGCAGTCCATGAGATGTCTCTATACACAAAACAAACTGAGCGCAAAAAAAAAAAACAGGACAAATATATAACAGAATAACATACAAAGCAAGGGAAGAATAAGAAAAGACACTCTTGGTCTCCATGCAGAAAGAGGATTTTTACAATTAAAGTTCTGTATTTCCATGTGAGGAAATATTTTCCATTGCTCTATGTTTGTGGCAAAGGAGAAGAAATCCATCCACTTGAAGCTCTAGCAGAGATAATCAGGAGGATATTACACCATATATAGTGTGACTGTCAATCTGCTTTTTTGGATTCAACAGTGAATCTGTCACAGCACCCCATTTTATTGTAATATCGCGGCACTGTTCACACCAGTTCCTAAGATGCATTTCCAAGGGGACTAGTTCTGGCATTTTGCTAGGATAGCAATCCATTGTCCTTTCAGAAAAATGACTTGTACCTATGAAACTTTCCTGTGGTGCATAATCAATGTTTAAGAGGACTTTTGAAAGCTCTCAGTTGTTCTCTACCACAAATATATCAAAAAGCAGCACTTCTGGGACTGCGACACACACATTTTGCCACCTATTTGCATCTTCAGGCACTTGCACTTAATTGAAGTTGAAGGTCCTCCACTTTGAGAAATTGAGCCACTAGCATATGGTGGCCTAAGCACAACTTTAAATTCAACAGTTTTGTCATCATAAAAATCTTGTTGATCATCATTAAGAGAGGTCCTAGTAAAATAATGATTCCACTCCGCCCACAGCAGCTTCAGCAGAGAAATGACTGAAGCCACAGAAACATAGAAACTTAGGTTGTCAGTTATAAGTTTTCATGGAATCACAGAATATCCTGAGTTGGAAGGGACCCACAAAGATCATCAAGTCCAACTCCTGGCTACACAAAGGACCACCCAAAAATCAGACCCTGTATCTGAGAGCACTGTCCAAACATTTATTGAACTCTGGCAGGCTCGGGGTCATGATCACTGCCTTGGGCAGCCCGTCCCAGTGCCCAACCACCTCTGGGTGCAGAACCTTTCCCTAACACCCAGCCTGACCCTCCCCTGTCCCAGCTCCATGCCGTTCCCTCGGGTCCTGTCGCTGTCCCCAGAGACCAGAGCTCAGCGCCTGCTCCTCTGATCCCCTCGGGAGGGAACTGCAGGCCACCATGAGGCCTCCCCTCGGCCTGCTCTGCTCTGTGCTGAACAAACCAAGGGCCCTCAGCTGCTCTTCATACATCTTGCCCTCCAGACCCTTCACCATCTTTGTAGCCCTCCTTTAGACACTAATAGTTTTATGTCCTTCTTCTATCGGGACATACAAAGCTGCACACAGTATACGAGGTGAGGCTGAAGCAGCGCAGAATAGAGAAGCCTCCAACTCTACAACTCAGAGTAGAGAAATAACCAATTCTTAAAAAAATAGCATAAAACCAAATAAAAACTCATGCAGCTTATTTATACAGGAGAAATGTATTATTTATTTCTACAAAAATAATTTATACAATATATATATATATGTAGGTAAATTTCATTTCTCATACTTATTCTCTGAGCACCTGCTGCCTGGGACTGATATTGGGACTGATTTTGGGGTTTCACCATCAGCAACAGGCAGGTGAGAGATCTGTTGGCAATATATCAAGCAGACAGAAGACATCAAAACATTCTGAACAGCTATATCCCTTATCCAGCTCTTTAGCAGTATGTTTAAACTTGTATAGATCAGGTACTTTAGAAGATACGAGATTCTCACGAAAGTCTACAAGGCTAACAGTGATACAAGGGATCACAAAATAATTGCTTTGTGGAGAGAAAAAAAAAAAAAAAAAAGCCACAGAATCATAGAATGATTGGGATTGGAAGAGACCTGAAAGATCATCTAATTCCAAACCCCCTGCAATGGGCAGCAACACCTTCTAGACCAGGCTGTTAGACCATGAAGCAAGAACTAAACCTTAATGCAGCTTTTGATGGCAGAAAATGATTTCTTCCTAATATCTGATATAAATCTACACTCTTTCAGTTTAAAGACAGTATTCTTCATCCTATCAGTACACTCCCTCAGAGAGTCCCCCTCCAGCTTTCTTGTAGGTCCTTTTTAAGTACTGGAAAGCCGCTATATGGTCTCCCCAGAGCATTCTCCAGTCAAAAGCTACGTTAAGGTTTAGTTCTTGCTTCATTAGACTTTGCAGGAAGAAATTCTTCACTACGAGAGTGGTGAGGCACTGGCACAGGTTTCCCAGAAAAGCTGTGGGTTCCCCATCCCTGGAGGTGCTCAAGGCCAGGCAGGATAGGGCTTTGGGCAACCTGGGCTGGTGGGAGCTGTGCCTGCCCATAGCAGGGGGTTGGAATTAGATGATCTTCAGGGTTCCTTCCAACCGCAAGCATTCTATGATTCCATGAAAAGCTACAGATCTGCAGGACCCAACAAATGGGTCCTACATGGAAGATTTAAAAAAATAAATAAATAAACAACGAAGATCCATCTACTCCTCCACGCACGGCATCTACTCTTATATAAGATGATTATTTTCTTTTACCAGCTGTGAATAGAAAACAGTTCATCAGAGTTAACTTCATGCTGTTTTAGCAATTGGCATACTTATACTTTTTTTTTTTTTTTTTTTTTTTTTTAATAAATGGTTTCTCATTATTAAAGATCCTTAGCGAAAAGAAGGTCATTCCACGTATGGTTTCTCAGCCAGACCATAATGGTCTGAACAAGACAGACTGCAACAAGGAGCACGCTGGTCTTTTTTTCCCACTCCATCCTCATAATGGCACGGCCTTGAGTTGTGCCAGGAGAGGTTTAGATTGGATAATAGGAAGAATTTCTTCATGGAGAGGTTGGCCAAGAACCATGGAAATGGTGGAGTCCCCATTCCTAGAGGTATTCAGGAGATACGTGGCCGTGGTGCTTGAGAGCATGGTTTAGTGTTGACAGTTGGATTTGATCCTGAAGGTCTTTTCCAACCTAGACGATTCTCTGATTTTCAGTCAAGGGCAGGACATAAAAGAGCCCTTGTGCCCAGCTAGCACTGAAAGCAAATCATCAGCATTATTCTCCTTCAAAATTCTGAAAAATTCCTACACTTTGGGAACAATATGCTCCAACAGAAAAAACACCAAAATTGCACAAACTCAACAGCTCATTGCCTGCAGCTCCTGGTGCCAGGCGGATGGAAGCGCAATAAATAAGGAATAAAGGAAATCCATCACGTCCATCGTCATATTAAATAATTATCCAGTGAGTCAGCACAGTTCTGCTGGGTTCCTGCAGCCTCATCTCGCTTCCCCATTGCCAGGCAGATGCACAGCAGTGTTTCTCTCCCCATAAAATTGCAATATTAGAAGAATTCAGAGCATAACAAAACCTCCAAGCTGGGCCAAGGAGGCGTCCACCTGGAGAGCAATGTTTGGTGGGCAGGGATGCTGCGAAGCGTTTGGTAATAATTCAGCTTCAACAGATTCACAGTTATCTACAGTTAGTTGTGGCCACTGCTCAAATTGATAAAAAGTCCTATTTTTCACTGCTAATATGTTTTCTGAACAAATTATTCATGCTGAAAATTTCAATAGTGGTTATTTGCTGAGGACTAAATTCAAGGAGGAAATCTGGATGTTGAGTGGCGTTCTTTGAATAACACTGGGGAGGGAAAATTGTTTGCTCACATTGAAGATGCTTCGTTTTGAAAAACCTCTATCATCTCCAACCTCGTTTCCTACACCTCAGCATTTCCCGCTCCATGAAAAGTCTCAGCTGATGCTTTGTACTCGACAACCAGAAAACTCTGCTAAGAGTTTTCCTCCAGAAAGTTTTGCCCAAATTTCGAGTCATCATCGCATTGCTCGTAAACCCGAGGAGACATCATCTGGTCTTCTCCCAACAGCCCAAAGGATTTCTTTTTCTCCTCCAAGACATCTTAATTTTGGGATGCATGAGCACCATTGCATGTGAACTTTGGTCAAAGTCACGAGATGTCACATGCAAGTGGTAAATAAATAGGGGCTTTCAGGGATCAAAAATTAAAGATGGAAAAAAAAAAAAAAAAAAAAAGGTTAAGCTGTATTCATGGTTTTAAATGTCTACACCACAAAGCTCCACAAAAATTTCTTTATATTTTTGTTGAAAGGAGCCATTAACAGCAAGCTTGGGGGTTTCTTTGGACCACATCAGTCTGGCATCTCACATGGCAAAGGGAATTTTATGACAAATGGCTTAACCCAAAAAATTTGGGTCTCAACTCCTCCAAAGCTATCTTTCACACACAAAAAAAATGGATGAGGCACCTCCCTGCTCCATGCAGAAGTAAAATGAGAAGATTCATTTAATGTGGCCTTGGCCAACCTCCTCCAGGTGGCCCTGCTCGAGCAGGGGCTGGCCCAGAGGACCGCTGCGATTCTCTGAAAACGACAGGAATTGGGGAAAGCCCTGGTCCAAAACCCTGCTAGATAGTGCTTTACTTTAAAAAATATTAGAGATATAAATTCTTCTTTGCAACTTTTTGCTTGCAATAGCCCAGGAGATGAGTAGCCCATGCAACTAAAGGCCCTCTGGGAGAGCTTTGCCCTCAGCTATGAATCCTAGCGAAGCAGCATCACAAAACAACGTTTTTGTGTGTGTGTTTTTTTTAAGACCCATCTTCAGAATATTTTCCTGAGCAATTGATGTATTTTTCTGAGAAACTGATAATATTTTTAACAATTGATAATATTTTTCTGAACAACTCATCATCGATCTCCGCTTTCTGATGGTGCTGCAAGAAAAACTGACAATAATACGGAAAAAAAATCCATTCTTCCCCCTTTTTAAGGTTAATTATTTTTTCATTATCAGAAACATTGCAAGGCAGAGATGCGCCCATGCATTCCTACAAAGACACGGCACCTGCCTACTGAATTTCCTGACTAGTGAAACTACCAAGAAAACGGGTTTTAAATAGAAACCTCCCTGCAAGCGTTAAATCAGATTAATTCTTTTACGTTATTTTAATCTTACATACCATTTGCAAGGCAAGCAAGAAAAAAAAAAAAAAAAACGAGCAGCGTTCTTATCTCGACCACGTTCCTTTGGTGGAAATGCTGGGCTTTATTAAAACCCACAAATAACCTTGGTGACAGCACTGCTGCCAGTGAGGTGGGGCTGTGGCACGCGTTTCATCCACAGCTCTTTCCAGGCACTCAACGTCAAGCACTGAGCATCCTTCGTCCCTGCAGCACCTAACGGCGCCGTTGGAAGAGCCAACCTGAGTTTCTGGCTAGGTTTTTGTGGAGCTGCGGGTGCCAGAAAGCGCGCTGAGAGAAGATGAACTCTGAAGGGCTGGAGATGCTGCTGGAGGAGAAGCTTTGCAATCCTATGTCAGCAAGTGTCGAGGTTTAGGCATGCTCCAGTGCTTCATTTTGAGTCAAGTTCGTGCATTGGATGAAGTTTGGATCCTGCCATAGGTAAATCTGCTTGGAGAGACACCACCAGCCACATCCCAAGTGGAAGAGCCCCGTTTTCCATCCATCAGGTCTCCAGCACAGGATCAGGTGTGGACATTAAGTCTGGTGCAAGCAGCCTTCACCCTGACCATGATGACCCCAACCCTACACAAAGCACATGCTGAGGCTCCTCCTGCCTTTGGGTGTCATGGATTTACACCATAAATTGTGGATTTAAACCTTGAATCTTGGAGATTCCAACCCCAGAAGATGCATGAAGAGCTTGATCTAGCTGAAGTGTAGGAAGGAAGGCAGCAAAGGCAGCAAAAGTAAAATCGATTTCTTCAAGTTCCTTCCATTTTCATCCAGCAGAATGCCTTTATGGAACAGGCAGGGGATCAAAAGCATTCATTTTTATCTTGATCTTATTCACCCTTTCCCGCTTGCTATTTAAATATCCCTGAATTCCCAGGAAAATCAGCAATTCAAAATACCATTCAATATATATTTATAAGCAGGGGGAAGCACAGACCCATTCATTTTCGACTTGCTCGCTCTTTTAGTTTGTTTTATTAGATTTTGAGTGCCGTAATATCGACGTGCCAGCTTCTCGAGAGACACAAGCTGGAGCCAGCTGATCCTTCAGGTCCCTTCCAACCCAAATTGTTCTGTGATTCTCCTTCTCACCTACTAAGGACTCTTGACCAAGAGATAAGAGAGGATGGGGATAAAGGATTTAATATTCAAGTCCCTGTTCCACCAACCTCTCTAGACAAAATTCCAGTCGTCTTCATGCACAAGAGGCAACTTCAGACCGCGGGAAAACTGCAAAGCAGCATTACATGGCAAAAATACCCCCCAAAAAATGCCTGATGTGACTCCTTGGTAGATTTTCCTGCTCTAAACGCCAGCCCTGAGCACAAAGCAGAGGATTTTGAGGTATCTCACTGCCAGAATTGCTCCCTACCCTTTGTCCAGCCCATTCCACCCAAGTCATCTTCCCACCCATCGTCTGGGGACACGAGACAAAGAAAGCACACAAATTTCACTCGTGCTTCCAACACCGTTCACCATCCTTTGAGCCAAGCAAATGCCAGCACTGGGGAGGTACCAAACCCTTTTTTCCTGCACACGATTTCCAGCGGAGCTCCCCAGGGCACCACTGCAAGCAGGAACCGAGGTGCTCGCATCCCCCATGCTCAGCAACTCACCCGTTGGGGCAAACCTCTCCTCTCACTGGCTCTTCCACCTCCATTTCCCAACCCGCCGGGCTGAAAAGCCTCAAAAAACCTTATGAGGCAGCCCAGGAAGATGCTGAGCTCCGCATCCCAAACCTGCTCCAAGCTCCTTGGAGCACGCTGTTTCCATCGTTTCCTTTCAGACACAACTTGGGGAAGAGCAGAGATGGCCGAGGAGGCACAGTCGCATTTATAAGTGAGCTCAGCCTCTCCTACATCCCTTACAGCCACATCAGTGGCTTTTTTTTATTATTCTTTAATTGCATTAACAGACTCAAGCTAAACAGCAAGGCCTGGCTGAGCACAGCGGAGGGAATTTGTTGTTCAGCTGATGGCTGGGGAGAGGGAATGAGCGCATCAACGGTGCCCTGGAAAAAGGCAGGGATGAATCTGGAGACGAGATGAAAATTTGGAGGCTCAAGCCACCCCCCTGCCATGCTGGCTCCTGACCCAGCGCATTCACAGCCTCACTGCAAAGCTTGGAAAATGGCTTGAAGGTGGGATTAAGAACAAAAACGCGCCTTATTTCTATTATTTTTGGATTAAGAGGAACGAGGGGAGAGAGGGGAAGTAAAAGTAGTCCAGGCTAGTTCCCCCTTTGGAGTCCATACATCGCTAAGTCAGCACACTTAAAATGCAAACAGCAAAAGGTTTTGTGGGGCACATTAGGGGCACTCACAGCAGAAAGAAAACATTCTTCTGGGCTGCAAAACCTTCAGCTCTTTGCTGCACACGCAAAGATGACAGAAAGGTGATTTTCAGGTGCTGTGGGTTCAATGCACCACGCAGCCAGGGCTCAACTTACTGAAATCTCAATATATTTTAAAGCGCAAGCACAACAACTAAAGTTTTTGCAGGGCTGACCAAGGACTACTGCAGAAGTGCTGCTCCCTCTGCTCACTGCAATTATTTTGTTTCCTTTTCTGTGTTTTCCCACCAACATTTGTTTGCAGTTCCTAAAGTGATCTCCACAGCCTGCTTTCTGCATTACCTTGGAGGTTAAAAAAATACCACTGTACCCCTAAGCAAGGTTAGAATTGAACCCAAAGCTCTTATTTAAGTGTACCAAGGGTGCTGGAGCAGTTCCTGACCCGGCCATCACACTGGAGCTCAGCCCCATGTGTTTTGTTGGGTGAAGGCACAGCAGAGTTCAGGGGTCAGAAAGCCTCCACTTTGCATGTGCACATCCTGTGCAAGGCCAGCAAGCCTCCACTTTGTGCACATATGTCCTGTGCAAGGCCAGCAAACCTCTAGTTTGCATGTGCACGCCCTGTGCACGGCCAACAAGCCTCCAGTTTGCATTCCCACACCCCATGCATGGCCAAAAAGTCTACAGTTTGCACATGCACACCTTGCGCAACGCCAGCAAGCCTCCAATTTGCACACACATACCCTGTGCAATGCCAGAAGGTCTCCAGCATGCATTGTCACGCCCCATGCATGGCTCGAAAGTCTCCACTTTGCACATGCACACCCTGTGCAAGGCCAGAAGGTCTCCAATTTGCAAAGGTACACCCTTTGCATGGCCAACAAGCTTCTACTTTGCACTCTCACGCCCTGTGCAAGGCCAGCATGGCTTCACTTTGCATAATGCACACCCCATGCAAAGCCAGCAAACCTCCCATTTGCCCATGTACACCCCGTGCATGGCCAGCAAGCCTCCACTTTGCACACGCACGCCCTGTGCAAAGCCAGCAAGTCGCCGGCATGCATTCTCATGCCACGTGCGTGGCCATGAAGTCCACAGTTTGCACACACACACCTCCTGCAAGGCCAACAAGCCTCCAGTTTGCACTCTCACACCCCGTGCATGCCCAGCAAGCCTCCGCTTTGCACACTCACGCCCCGTGCAAGGCCAGGAAGCCCTCGATTTGCACACGCACGCCCCGTGCATGTCCAGCAAACCCCACTTTTGCACACCCACGCCCCGTGCAAGGCCTGCGGGTGCCCGCTTTTGCACACTCACGCCCCGTGCACGGCCGCAGGGCCACGGTGCCAGCTTGCACACCCGGCTCCAGCCCATCACACGTCCCCTCCCCTCCCCCCCCACGACCGCTCGCCCCGCGTGGAACCGGGGGGGGGGGGAGGGGCGCAGAGAGCCCAGCGCGCGCCCCCGCCGCCGCGAGCGCGCGCGCGCGCCCCTCACCTGCCGCCGCGCGCCCGCCGCCGGCACCCAAACATCACGTGACCGCCCCCGGCCCCGCCCTCCCCGCTCCCCGACCACGTGCCCCTCCCCGCCGCCCGGCCTTTCGGGCGAGCCGCCGGACTACAAGTCCCAGCGGGCCTTGCGAGGCGGAGCCCCGCCCCTTGTCCGCGGGAGTGGCCAATCGGGGATGAGCGCGGCGGCCCCGCCTTCCGTCCCCTCAAAGCGTTGTGCGCCGGTGGGGGTCGGGGCAGCGCCTCAGCCCGGCGGCACCTCGGAGCCCTCTGGGCTCACGCTCGGGCGGTAGTTTTGTGCTGTCCCTTTGAAAAACAGAATTATAAGGATTGGAAAAGAGCTCTGAAATCGTCTGGTCCAACCATCCCCTACCACCAATATCACCACGAAACCATGTCCCTAAATGTTATGTCCAGCCTTTCTTTGAACACCCCCAGGGACGGTGACTGCCACCTCCTTGAGCAACCCGTCCCAATGCCTGACTGCTCTTGCTGAGAAGAAACGTCTCCTCATTTCCAACCTGAACCTCCCCTGGCACAACTTGAGGCCATTTCCTCGAGTCCTATCACTGTTACCTGTGAGAAGAGGCTGACCCCCAGCTCCCCATACCTTCCTTTCAGGGAGTTGCAGAGAGTAATAAGGTCTCTCCTGGGCCTCCTCCAGACTAAACAACCCCAGTTCCCTCAGCTGCTCCTCAGGACTTGTGTTCCAGGCCCTTCACCAGCCTCGTAGCCCTTCTTTTGAAAAGTTCCAGGGCCTTGATGTCTTTCTTGTAGTGAGGGGCCCAACACAGTGCTCGACGTGTGGCCTCACCAGAGCAGAGTACAAGGGGACGATCCTCTCCCCTGTCCTGCTGGTTGCACTATTCCTGATACAAGCCAGGATGCCGTTGGCCTTCTTGGTCACCTGGGCACACTGCTGGCTCATGTTCAGCCGCACATTGACCAAGACCCCCAGATCCTTTTCCTCTGCACAGCTTTCGAGCCACTCTGCCTCAAGCCTGTAGTGCTGCATGGGGTTGTTGTGGCCAAAATGCAGGGCTCGGTACTTAACCATGTTGAACCTCATCCCATTGGCCTCTGCCCATTAATCCAACCTGTTCAGGTCCCTCTACAGGGACTTCCTACCCTCTGGCAGATCAATACTTCCTCCCAATTTGTTGTCATTGGGGCCTTAGGCCCTATGCAGCAGAGAGGTGCTTTCCCTGCCCAGCACCTTCCCTCCTCCCATCTTTCCTCAGCCCTGCAACACCCCTCCTGTGTGTTCATTAATTAAAACAGCTGTTGTCATCAAATTAAATAACCACATTTTAGCACTGGATGAGCTGATTCTCCTTCAATATTTAGCAGATGATCCTGGCTGCTCTGTGAGGACAGGATCGTGTCTTTCGCTGCAGCGACAAGGCGCTTAGCGTTCAGTGTGCAATCAGCAGCAAATAAATAAAAGCCGCTGAGTTGCTGTTGTTAAAGTGCTGGCCGTGGATGTGATGCTGTTGAAAACACCACGATTTGTGGTGTTTCCAAGACCAACTCAGGCAGCTTTCCCGGCAAAGTAGTTTAAGAGATCAGCCTGGCACACACAGCTCCCGCTGTACCTGTGCGGGGAGGTTGCTCTTTATTTGCTAAGTGACAGCAGCTTTACTTAAGTGAGCTGGAAGTGGTTGGCTTTGCAAAAGGAGTTATAAAGCAAGGATTTTCTTCATAGGGCCTTTAAACGACAACTCATTTTAACAAGGGGCTGACAAGGCAGCTGCCTTTTCAGAAATGTACTTCTGTACCAATTGCCCTGCCAAAAAAAGTTTTAAAAGGGCTGAGGGGCCACCTAAGCCTCCATAAACTTCAGGGCTTTTACAGCACCAAACCACTCTCGGAGTGTTTTTCTCAATCTTTTGCTGCATGGGTAAATCACTTATTTGTGTGGTCTCTAAAGAAAATCCCTAAGGAAAAAGGCCATAAAAATGCACTGATAATGAAATACAGCTGCAAAATCTTTTGACCGCAGTTGCACGTGCAACACACTTGGTTCTTGCTGAGGGGTTTTCTTGGGAAGGAAGAGCAGGTTAATCCTACGAGAAGCAGAAATTACAGTTCAAAACCAGTGAAAATTCAGGAAAGTCCTGTAATTTGCAGTACAAATTGTATTTACTTTCAGTGGGAGCCTCATGAAAGTGAATAAGAAAAAAAATACATAAGCATATGCCAATGTAAGATACAGACAAAGGATTACAACTGCAGTAAGATAAAACTCATATGATGTGGTCTGCAGTCTCTGCATCTTGCTCATTTTACATATTGTAGTTGAAGAAATACTGCTTGATCAATAAGCGTGTTAATCATACAATAATAATACCATGCAATTGGGACTTTTTTCTTCTGAAGACTTTGGGCTTTACATACATTCATATCGGGTGCATCAGGATTTGTCCTTGTTATCACCAGCTGCTTATTGATCTCTTATTCGTAGTTTTCAAAATGAGCAAGGGTAGGTTCTTGGCATGATGCAGCCTTGAAATCTGGCCTTTAACATAAACAGGCAAGGTGTCGTGGCATAATCTAAGTCAACGTTTTCTTCGAATTGAGGAAAAAATATTATCAATTAACGGCCTTGTTCCATCCCATAGATGTAAGGGATTGCTACTGAGACTATTATTCAGCTAGGTTTTTCTCTATTTTTAGGGGAGTCCTTCCAGTATTTGAGAGGAGTTTCCTTTTGGCTCACGAGTTTGTTTTGTGAATCTCCTTAACCCATAATCTTTCAGTAGCTATACTATTAGGGTACTTATAGAAAGGTTATCTTCTTGTCCTCTAGGTTACTGTTTCTGAATACGTGTTTATTTAATTTTCCTGTAGTAATACCTCCTGATTTTTCATCAACCTCCATTGCCACTGTCTATTTTTTTTTTTTTTTTTTTTTTTTTTTTTTTTTTTTAATCATCTGATGCGGTTCTTCGTTCAATATATGATAAAATAAGTCATGCTTTTATGAAAACATTATTGAGAATGTAGTAGAAAATGGTAAACCTATGATGGTCAAATATCTTGGAGAATATTAAAAGAGCAATATCTCCCCTACTAAGTTTCAGTGTAAGAAAAAAGGAAGAAAAAATAAAAGAGCAAATGTAAATTTGTGTTAAATCCTAATATATTCTTACATATTACCCAGAGGGGTTTCATTCACAATAAATTTTGCAGTACTTTTCCACAAGGCAGGAGAATACAAAGCATAACTATATGAAGAGTAAGGGATTGGCATGTGGATTGCTCAAGTTATAATTTCTTTTGCGGTCTTGATATTGCTTCTTACAAAATCAAAACCACTATTAATTTTTCTCCTGTTTTGGATTCACTGGAAGTGTTGGCGTGTTCAGGAAAAGAGAGGTAATTTAATATAACACAAGAAAGCTTTAATGACTGCTTAATTTACCCCATTGTTGGGATAAATTTATCGCATTAATTATTAAAAAATGATGTATTTTATCCCATTATTGTATCTCATTACTGGGAGGGACACAGCAACTGTGTCCCTCCCAATAGCCACGCAAACCTGGCAGCAAGGTTTTCTAACACAGGTTAAGGAAGAGTAAAGAGCAACTTATCCTTGCCACAGCATGAAGAATAAAGCCTGAATACTTGTCTGGAGAGAAACAAAATTTCCAGATTTTAAAATAATCTAGGAACTTTTCATTTAGTATAGTTTTGCATCTACTCCTATGCTTTGCCCACAACCCCTTCGTTTCAGAAGTTTGTTTCTCCATTTTCCCCAATTTCTTTACAGATCTCAAGGAAAAAATGTTTTTCTTTTCCCTCTCTCCAGACAACCCTCTCCTTTTGCTTTTATTTCTGCATTCTGCCTAGAATTTGGATAGGGGTTCTAGCTTTTCTAACAAAATATAGCTGTTTTTTAGTAGCACTTAACTTTTCAATCCCAGATTAATTGGACAATTACACATTTAGAAGAGTAGTTTTGTTCCATTTTGTTTTGACTTTGATAAAAAATGCTCTTTTCCAGTCAGATGCCTTATATACCAAGCCCATCAGCTGCATGGAGTGCTGGAACAAATAGAAGTTGTTCTGAATGCTTCACAAAAAAATGAGGAGGATTCTTATTTCCCATTTTCAGAGCTCTGTGACGGTGACCTAAGATTCCCTGAAAACAGTACATCTCGGAGAGCTTACGGCAGCATATCTGAATGTTGTTACCTGTGAGCAATTTAATAAAAAAGTTATTCTAGCGACAATAAAAGGAGGCTGGAGAATGCCTGCTAATCCCTGAACAACCTTATTTCAGTCTATTTAAAGTCCAGGAGAGACTTGTATTCCAGGCCCTCGTAGATTTTGACATAAAACAGATGTTTTCATCAAGTACTGCAATGGCAGCAATACATGTCCCAAGCTGGTGACTATCTGGCAGGTCTGATACGTCACAAGGAGGAATCACGAGCTATAAAGAGCCTATTTTCAGGACTTTCTGCTGCTTTCCTGTTTCAGTTACACCCAGGTATATCTGCGGATTTGAGTGGCATTATGCCTCAATTTATCTTAGCGTCGTTGGATTTGACCCTTCCTTTTGACTTTGCTCAGAAAAAGATAACATTACCAGAATATAGAGAGGTAGGGATATGCAGATCTGAAACATGAAGAAAATGTACTTTTCCCAGTGTTTATAGGGACTCGGCTGGAGTTCTGTCAAGCTTTCTATCCACGCTTTCAAATACAAGAGAAAATCTACAAAAACAACAGCGACGAATCAAAAATCTAACCAATGCTATGAGTAAAGAAGGGAAGAGATGAGCTTGTTGAATCTAGAAAACAGAAGACCTGGGGAAATAGGAGCAACTACTCACTAATACTTTCTGTTGTAGCTTCAGAATGTTTAAATGTCATTGTTTCAGGCCAAGATCCATTTAGCCCCATGTTCTGCTTCTCCCAGAGCCCATTAACAGATGCCGAAGTAGAAGTAAGCCCGGAGGAGCTGCTGATGACGGCTCCCGCAGTCTCCACATGTTCTCAGCTCAAGATTTACCTCATTTTGTCATGGTCCTTGCTGATCGTCTCTTCCAGCTCTTCACCCAGTCTTAACCCTACAAAAAACATCGTTCATATATTTCATGTCCACTACCAGTGCTATGAAAGACTCACTTCTTTCATTTATTTTGAATCTCATTATTTTCACATTAAGACATTAGCCTTTGCACTAGAAGAAACTACCCTGGATCCCTCTGCAGGCCTCCACACCCTTCATGAATAAGCAATCAGTTACGTGCCACCCAAACTGTCTTTTCCAGACCAAAGATTTTCAGCCTATTCAAGTATTCCCCATAAGGAAAATGTTATTTTTGCCTTTGATCATCCTTCTCTGTTGCTTTTCAGTTGTCTTTACTAGTCTTTCTCTGATGCCAGGTTTGGAATTACACGTGATGTTTAGGGTAGGGTAACCCCAGACGGATGTAATTGCATGATGATGTTCTTCGTTCTGATTTTTGTCCCTTTCTGAAGAATTGCTATCATTTTAGAGCCTTTTTATCTCACTTCTCGTGAGCACAGAGCTCCTGTTCAGAAGGGAGTGTTTGTCATAACCCCGTGCCTTGTTCTTTCATGACAAAGGCTGACCAAGAAGATTTTATTTATTGGGTTATTGACATCCACAAGCCTGTTAACCCACAAAATAAAATAAAATAAAAATGAATAAAAAAATAAAGATCAAGAGATCCATAATGTGTAATTTCCCAGTAGTGAAATCTTTTTTACAATCCTTCATCAAAGATGCAGCTAATTTATCTGGTTCAGATGTCAGGCTGGTAGTTCCCTGGATCCCTCCTGGATCCTCTCCAGTCATCTCATACCAGGGAAGTAAGTTTTAAGGGACACATTGCACATTGGTGTTAATAATTCAGATATTTCATCTTTCGTTTTCTGCAGAAACCCTTGGGTAAATATACCTAGCCCTGCTCTTTTGTCTGTGTTTATTCTTTCTTTCTAATCTCTACCTTCACTAGAATTTCAGGCAGACTGTTGGCTGAATCCGTCCCTCAAAGAAGGTCTAGGATGTTTATCACCCCAGCTTTTTTCTGTACTAAACACCAGTGCAAATAATTCATTTGTTTCCTCTACAGTTACCTTTTTCTCTGTATACAGTTGCTACCAATTGGTCTTACAGGATTTTTGCTCCTGATGTGTTGAAAAAAAAAGGAATTAAAACGTCTTGTCTCCTTTCATTGGTTCCTCCTCAGTCTCTTTTGGCCGGCCTCATTACATTGTTCTTTTAATCTGCTCGAGTTCTTCATTCTGGTTTCTTTTTTTGGATACAGCTTTAGCTTTTTGAAGTATGCCTTCTATTTCTAATAGCAGCCTTTACTCTTCTGTTCAGCTTCCTTTTTTCTCCGGGCTTTTCTAAGAGAAAACCAGCAGTATGCCAGTGGCATGTTTCCTAGTCACCACCCTTCAGCACTGTCAACATCTGTAAAGATTTAATTCCTTTAGCTTCCTCTATTAACTTTTTTTAAGAGCTTATTTTTACACGTTCCCCCTGTTGGGCAAAACTTTGGTGGACTGCTCAGCCCCTGTTGATCCCATAGGGACATTGACGCAAAGTGCATTGTGGAATCTGCTCCAGGATGCCGACTTCTTTATGAGCTTTTGATCTAGAGTTTTCTTAACACTTAGTACCAACCTAGAGGGTTATGTGTCTTCTTCTGGGGTCAGGAACCAGCTGCTGCTCGGCACATGCTTTGAAGGCATATAAAAATTCTGTTTTTTTTCTTCAGATGGGTGTGACCTTCGCTCTGCCTCCGTGGAAGAAACAGAAGTCACCCAAGACATGTGTTTTTCCTGCCCTCCCTTCCTCTTTGTTTTCTATCAGCATAAGTTTGTGCCACTATAAGTTAATAGTAAGGTCTGTTAGTAAGGTATAAGTAAGGTCTGTTGACCAGAGTGTGCATTCTTCATTATTGGCCTAGAGCTTCCGTACATCTAGATCCTGGTGCACATGCTTTGCTCTCTCTTTGCAGGATATCGCTCATCTGATACAGTGTCCCTTTGATTATTTTCCTTCCACCATGTTTCTGATATATGTAGTATATCTATCTCTTCGTTTGGGCTAAAAAAGGACAGTTTCACCATCTTTATTTCTGAGGTTTCCAGCGTTTGCATGGTGACACATTTATGGCTACTTTGGTTCCTGTTCCTTGTGACTCTCCCTGGACCCACAAGAGATAATGGGAGCATTTCAGACCACAGTACCACAGAAGTCCTGTTTTTTGTTGGTTTGGTTTTGTTTTGTTTTGTTTTGTTTTGTTTTCAGGATCTTGCCTCCACAGAGAGGACCTCCCTTGCCCATGTCCTTGGTAGACATTTGGGCCACGACCACAGACTTCCCATTGCTTACTTATCTTGTAACGACCTTGGCATTTTATAACAATGAACTGTATTTTCTTTTAAAGCCAATAACTTTAATAGGTGATAATTTCTTTCCTGATTGGTCTTCCACGCATCACAATTTTACTGTCCTCCTGGAAAAGGTCTTAATACCCTTTTGATGAGGGTTTCTCTATAATTTCTCTGGAGGAAGTGGAAAGGAGGCAAAAACAAATTTTAGGAAAAAAAATATTGCAGGATTATGAAACAAGAACCTTTCAAAGGGATTTAAAACTTTGTGGTGACCTGGAAAGGAGACAAAGTAAGAGAGATTTAAGGATATTTAACTGCAAAGCCCAAGAGCATATGCTTTAATTAAATTTAGCAGCTTGAATCAACTCCTCCCCTCCCATCTGAATGGCTGGCAGATAGTCTGTGATCATGGAAATATGCTTTCCTTTGCCCTTATTTATGTTACTAAATCTCTCCTAAAATTTCTCAGTGTCATGACTGCACATAGCAATAGTGGGAGCAAGAAGCAAGACAACAAGATATCACGTAGACCCACACGAAGCATTTGGCTAACGAGGTGCTCATAGTACAGGTTGCCAATACCGATCGGATCTCTTGTTGCTTCTGGCATTGGAGATGAGATCTACGTTAATAATAATAATAATAATAATAATAATAATAATAATAAATGAATCCGGTCCTGATTTACAAGGAAGGTAGAGATGGCTACTCTGCAAAACTATCTGCAAAAAAGATTGCCTGGTTCGTTTGGTTTTAGGCATCAAAAATGGCAATGCTTTTGGTAGTAGACATCTAAATAGTAGATAGATATCTAAATAGATATCTAAATAGCAGTAGTATCTAAATAGTAGTAATATCTAAATAGTAGTAGGTAGCTAATTTTTTCTCCTGTGCATATCCAGAGGTGCACATGATGTCATGAAATCGGCACTGTTTCCTCAATCACCTCAATGAAGCTCATCTCAAAAGCATGTTCTGGTTGCATGTGATTATCACCAATGACACACTACTCTGGCTGTCCAGTAATGCAAAATGTGTCCTTTTTGCGATATCCTAGGGATTTGCTTGTTTACTTAGGGAGTGGGTGGCTTGGGCTCAAGTCTTTCAGGTTGGGAGGTTTCCAATCTACTGTTCCCATTAAAAGAATGTGCTAATCGTGCAGCTGGGCTTAAGCTGCTTTCTATCTTGCTAGGCAAAGCTGAGCCATTGTGCAGAAAAAAGGCCTTTGAGCTTCATAAAGCCAATGAAGGAACAGCGAAAAAGAAACACATTGCAGCTCATTAACGAGGACATCGTAAGAAGACACCCAAAGAAGGACATCTTAGAAGAGAAGGTAGAAGTGGTTTGAGGATGAAGTACAAGGAACCTGCAAAGTTAAAAAATGACACTCATGTTTGATGTGGCAAAGAAGAGGGGATTATTAGGTGGATTATTATTATTATTATTATTATTACTTATTATTATTTTATTATTATTATTATTTAATTTTCCTAATCCTCATTTAGAAGAGCTTCTTCCTAGAGGGCTTGTCCCACCAAATAATAGATGTTACTTCCCTTAGTTGATGTCCCTTCTAATGCTGCTGCATGTGGTACTTGCCCTTGAATATATTGTCTAGGGATTGTAAAATTGCTTTACCTTTCCTCTTAAAGATCCGTTTTTGCTTACTACTGGAGTGAGCTACAGCTGCATGTTTTAGAGGAGAGGTTTTATCACTGATACCTTTCTAAACAGAGTGTCCTTTTAATATATGAAAAGCAAATAAACCCTTCCTTTCATTATGGACAGATGTGCTGGTTTATGACCAGGAGGATGCTACGTTACTGGAGAGCCTTTCCATCCAGAATTAGCTAAAACTCCTCATCATTTGCAGTCAAGAAGGACACATGAAAGCGGTTAAGAAAGTACATGGTAGTCTTAGGCTCATACTTAGTAACAAACTGAATGGTTATATTCTGCCTGCTTACATTTCACCAAGAATTCCAACATGTAATGTAGGAATTAACGTTAATTAACGTTTTTAAGATAACATCCCAAAATTACACACAACAATTGGTGGTAATGCTCTGTTGAGCATCCCCTGTGTGGCTGATCAGACGTGGCAATCCTTCAGCAGTGGCTCAGCTGCATTTCAGCCCTGGCCCAAAGTTAACATGAAGTCAATGGAAGGACTTCTGCTGAGTCAACAAGCTTTGGATCAATTTCCTATGTCAGTTCCCAAAGTGTTTTTAATAATTTATGATGAAGGCTTTCTATAAATCAAATTAGTATTTTTACTTACTTGCATATCATAAAAATGTATTTTTTAAATAGTTTTACTTAGTTATTTATCTGTTTGGATATGGGAGCTGAAGTCTATTCATCGGTCAGATTAAAGGATGTAAAATCAGAATGAGGCTGGCTCCCTCATTTTAATGAGTGAGTGTATCCATTTTATTTTCCTCAGACAGAGTTGATAAAATGAGATACAAATCTACACACCTGCAGGCCATTGAGATAATACAGTACTTGGGCTAGCTATGGGAAGAGAAATGGTACTGAAGATACGTGCTTTCTTCAGGATGATGTATACAAAAAGGGAGAATGATTAAGTTAACAAAATGTTTTTAATAGTCCAATGGCTTAAGATATTAAGCTTGGCTGAGCCAGATCTCTTGACCTTAAAATAATATCCTTTCAGAAACAACAGTAGTAAATATGGGCCAACTGATCCATTTATCCGAAGTATTTTAGGGCCAATGATTACAAGGGCCAGTCAATCTGTGTCTTGTGGCAGGTTAAAAAAGGGGCCAACCTTTGTTGGGCAAGGCTGGAGTTCACTAAGATCCTCAGTAGGGAAACCTCTCCACATGAAATCACCTTGATGGGAAAGTGCGAGCAAACAGAGATACTGCAAATAGCAAAAAGTACAGGAAAGGAAAATGCATGCTTGAGCTTAAAAAATGCAGAGGTAGCATGGACATTGCTAAAAGTCAATTCAAATTATTCCTGGCAGAACAAATTAAAATAGAGAGCACGGATTTCTTCGGTATTTAAACAGGAAAACAGAAAGAAAAAGTGGACTAAGAAATATAGGGCAGAGATTAAAGATAATGGAAATATGACCCTGCTGTTAAAGGCATACTCCAGCTCAGTTTTCTGTAAGGAGTCTACTGTAGAGCCTGCTAAGAAAAGACAAGATGATTAATGGCAAGAGGACTGTGGACATGGAAATTTCTATTACCAAGGTGGAAACAAAACTCTCTAAACTAGTTTCATTTAGCTAGGGAGAAGGGAGGAGATACAGAGCTGGGTAATCAGCATTCTTGATATTTGAAAGAGCTGGCTCATGAAATCAGTGCTCCATCTCAAAGCTCTTTAATAAATGTATGAATTTGGGAGTGGTTCCATCTGGCTGTCAAATAATAAAAATAGAGTCCGTATCAGACTGGAGAAAAGCGACCAACCAACCCCACAAGTGTGCACACTTTAGAATAAATCATCAAGAAAACAAAAATGAATGAATAATTAAAGAAAAGAAACAAGCACAAGGAGGTGAAAATAAATCAAGATGGGAGGAAATACAGATTTATCAAAGACAGATTATGTCTGATATCTTTCCTTAAAAAAGATAACAGATTCTTATGGATGGAGAAAGTGCTGTAGACATAATCCACTTAGACTTCAATAAAGCAATATCAGTATTGTGCCACATGGGAAATTATTAACTGGAGAAAATGTGGACTGTATCCAAAATACTAATGGGGTAAGGAACTACTGAAGAGAAATGACCATGTTTTCTGTAGAGAAGACAACTTTTAGTTTGCAGGGCAGTTTTTAGTGTAGTTTCACAATGCTCTGTCTTTGGACTAATCTTATTTAATGTTTCCACTGGTGACCCTGCCTTAAAAAATAGAGATTTACTAATGAAATCTGTAGACAGCACAAAGCTGGGAGGCACAGGCAATTCAGAAGAGGATTGGTGTATTACTGAGGTGAATGGGATAGAGAATTGAAAAATATAATAGTACAAAGAGTAAGGTCATGCATATGGGGATTAAGAACAAGAGAATCACTTATAAAGCTGGAGCTTGTCAGTAGAAAATGAGAGCGTAAAAGGGGTATGTTGTGTTTGTTGATCACAAAATGATTCAGATCTGAAAAAGCAAACATCCTAGGAATGCCTCAGCTGAGATACTCTCATGAGAGGCAGGGAAGAATTATTCCTCTTTGATTAGGCCATACTGAGACCTCTTACAGAGCACTGTACAAAATCCTTGGCTTCCATATACAGGAAATATGAATTCAAAGTGGTGCAATGAAATTTTTCTGGGGCCATCAGTGGCATGGATATGTTACTAGACAGGAAAAAAAAAAAAAAAAAAAAAGTGTTTATTTCTTATGCAGCCTAGGAAAAATAAATCTGAGAAGGATCAAAAATGGGCAAGGATGAACCTAAGCAGAGTCATTACTGCCCAGGCTAGGCCTAGGTAAATGAGGAGACAAATCTTTTGCTTGTATTTTGTGTTTATACCTACTGGACTGAGACTGAGCATTACAGGCAACCACTGTTGAAATTGAGATGTTTTTCAAACAAAAGGGGAGGACATCCTGTCTTTCTTTAGCTCCCCTTTCCTTCTCCAGTTTCTCTGACCAAATATTTCAGGAGAAGTTGTTCAGTACGGGGATAACCTGCGGCACTTGCACAAAGCTATTTACACACTCACTCAAAGTATCCAAAAGAAATGTTCAGAACCAGTCAGGAGAAGTTACTCAGCAGTGACATCGGACTTGGACTCTTGTTAGGGAGATTAGGGATCTCATTCATGTTAGGGGCTGTTGATTTGACTCAATGGCCAAATCATGAACAGCAGTAGACCATTTTGAAAGAAAAAGAAACATTTTTAAGAAAGGGAAGAATTTCTTTCTTCTAGACAATCTGTACTTAGATCTTACACTGCGGTGTCTCATCCATATCAGAAATATATTCCACAGGTTCACTAAGAGGAAGGTGCTTGTCCTTGCTCTTGACAGTTCATCCCACTCAAGGAATACTCCTTATGTGGGATGAACTGTGAAAAAGCAAGAGAAAGGATTTCCTCCATGAGAGAGATCAAAATGTCATTTTTGGAACCCTTTTGACAAATACTCTGCAGTGTTCCCAGGAGCATCTGAGAAAATTACATCTCTGGTGCTTGCTGCAAGCTAGGCGCCACCGGGTTACTGTGACCCCACAGTGTTTCTCAAAGGGGGGAGTCACAGCACAATCATCCTGGAAAGATTTCAGAAGGGTTCACAAAGCACTCGGAAAAGCCAGATACATTTTTAACATTAAAGCTGGACACATTTTTAACACTGATTACAAAATGGAAAATGCTAAAAGCAAAAATCATAAAAGTAACAATATTTAGATATGATTAATATTGTTCAGAAACCCACATTCAAGTGACGGTGATATTAAATTTTGCCAGCACTCAGGCCATGTCATATGAAAAGAAATGATCCACTTAACAAGCAGACTGGCAAAAATGCAGAATTTCAGTCCTTGTTTGGAGAGAAAGGGATGGGGAGGAGAGAAGCAGTCACAACTCCCTTATATTCCCATAGTGACGACAGGATGGTCCCTGTGGTATCCATGGTGTGTAAGCAAGGACTATTCTTGATACGCAGAAGGCTGAGAGATGCCATCAGAGAGGTTTATCAGTTTAAAGGGGAAGCTAGGAATTCAAAAATAATTCAAAAATTGTACACACACCTATATTTATTCTCATTCTGGTGAGTCAGGCAGAAGGATGCTGTTCGGTGGGAGGACTTGAAGAACACAACTGTGATCTCCCCTCTTTCAGCTCCAACGTGGCACCTGGTTACAGGCCAAGAATTCCATACAGACGAGAAATAAATAAAACATGGGGGAAAGTGGGAGGGGGACACGAATACACATGACCAACAGAAAACTGAGACTTAATGAAGGAACCAAAGGGATGTTTAGAACGGAGAGATTTTGCCATGCACAGTATCAGGTGTCATTCAAACGTGATGTTAAAACTGAGCTAAGACTAACAGAAAACATACTTTTGACCTTGTTCACCCTAGGCTGATCTTTGGAAGGCAGTGATGGATTCCTTAATTTAAATCATTAAAAATAAAGCCAAATCAAAACAGCATCTGAGCATACATTCAGAGAAGGCTCTTTTATTGTGCCAAGAGTAGCCTGCATGCCAGCACTCTAAATAAACAGTCTAAATATACAGGTTCATAAATCTTGTTTGTGAAATTAAAACAAGGGAAAGGACATTGATTTATTATATGTTTATTGGAGGGCTTAAAACTTACTCTTTAGTTATAATAACAGTGCCCCCTGTGCTCTGTAAGGGGGCAAGAGTGTTTGACTTCAATTGCGCTTTTCTTGCTTTTGGTAATTATAAGGTCAGAAGAAAGTGTTCCCAGAACAGCGATTTTTTGGCTCCACTCTTAGGTTGTTTCTAGATTTCCATTATAATTCCACCATTCAGTGTAACTTCCCCAAAAAGAAACTGACCACCAGAACTTGAAATATAGCTCATTTCAGGGAAAGCATTTTGTGGGAAATGCCATACATATCAGGAAATGCATTGGAGAGCTCTGGAGTTAGATTGTGATTGATGTAAACTATAGGTGTCTTGTTTCTTCTTAGAAGTTAATGAAACAACAGTAATTTTACACCAAATGTGGTGCATGAAGCACAGCATTGCTAGTCAGTTGAGGGAAGGGATTGTCCTGCTCTACACCGTGCTGGTGTGGTCTCACCTCGAGTATTGTATGCAGTTTTGTGCACCACAATATAGACATAAAACTACTTAAGAGCGTCCAAAGAAGCACTACAGAGATGGTGAAGGGTCTGGAGGGCAAGGCACATGAGGAGCAGCTGAGGTCCCGCGGTTTGTTTAGCCCGGAGCAGAGCAGGCTGAGGGGAGGCCTCATGGCGGCCTGCAGCTTCCTCACCAGGGGAGTGAAGGGGCAGACGCTGAGCTCTGCTCTCTGGGGACAGTGACAGGATCCGAGGGAACGGCATTGAGCTGGGACAGGGGAGGGTCTGGCTGGGTGTTAGGGAAAGGTTCTGCACCCAGAGGTGGTCGGGCACTGGGACAGGCTGCCCAGGGTCGTGGTTATGGCCCCAGCCTGCCAGAGTTCAAGCAGCATTTGGACACTGCTCTCAGATACGGGGTCTGATTTTTGAGTGATCCTGTATAGACCCAGGAGTTGGACTTGATATTCTATCATTCTATCATTCTGTGAAATGCAGCTATGTCCTATTTTATTAGAAAGCTGTCTTGCCAGTTACTCCTTGGTGTTTTTTTCTTTCCTCCCCCTCGTTAGTGGCATCTCCATAACCTCTGTGGCAGCTACACTGTTCTTGTGTGTGTGGTGTGGAGGGGAGAAGTGAATGTATAGGAAGGCAGATTCTTACTTTTAGAATAGATCTTCATGCTTTAAAGTAGCACTAAAAGTCATAGCACGTTACTGCTACAATTACCTTAAAGAAGGCTATAGAGAGGCAGGGATTGGTCAATTCTCCCAAGCACCAAGTGATAAGACGGGACATTTAGGTTGGATATTAGGAAAATTTCCTCACCAAAAGGATTGTGAAATACTGAAACAGGCTGTCCAGGGAAGTAGATGAGTCACCATCCTTGAAGGTCTTCAGAAAACATGGAAATGTAGAGCTTAGGGACATGGTTTAATGGTGGACTTGGAAGTGCTAGGTTAAAGGTTGGATTGGATGATCTTAGAGGTCTTTTCCAACGTAAATGAGTCTGTGATTCTTTGCTGGACTGAGCTAGGCTTGAATATACCAGTAAGAATAAGAAATAAGGAAAAAAGGGGAGCAAGAAATACAAATGAGGGTGTGGGTGGTGGGTGTCAGTGGGGTTCAAGCATCCTTATGGGTATGTGCTGATGAGCTACACCTGGTAAGTAACTCTTGTGTAACACATGGCAACTTACCAATGCTGTGGCTGGGTGGCTTCATCTGTAGTCCTTCATTTGGAGAGCACATAGCTACTGGGCTGTTCTTTGAGATGAACAGAATATCAAGAAGTCAGGAAGGGTAGAGGTTGGCAAAATTTGGCTCCATCACATCTCCTGATGTAGGACAAATGAAAGCTGTGGCAGGTGGGTGCACAGGAAAAACTGTTTAAGAACAAGTATAAAATGAAGATCCTCTGTCCTTGGGCAGTCTGTGACACCAGGACATCCTGAGCCAGGATGTGATCATGTCTTTATGATGATTATCAGTCTTTAAGCATTATTATAATCATTAAATTTTAGAGTTAGATAGCCCCAAAGGATGTCCTACTGCCCAACCTTTTGAAAAGTAGGAAGGACTGATTAATTCACGGTTCTGCCTTCCTCACATCCTGTAAAGGGTTTTATCATCTCACTACATCTTCATGAACCCCAGCCTTGCTGTGCTCTGCACTGAAGTAGGAGACGCCAGCTCCAAATTCAGGACATAGACTTATCTCCCAATTCTGTCAGCTTTCATGATCTTTATCTCCCAAAAAAATCATGATCCTGATGTTCCCTGTTGGCTTAAATAGCTATGCTGGTAACCATCCCCATTTCATGCTTCCTAAACCTTTTGACACAAGTCTGTGTACAGTAATCAGAGAAAGTAAATAGCATATGCAGAGGACACTTGAATTTAATTAAAAGAATAGTAATCACTCATTTTTTTTTTTTGGCACGCTACAATGCTATTGTGGTTTTCTGCCTGTACAGAGAGTTTCACAGACTGTACACAACCTCTAGGCTGACTGGCTTTGTCTGGTTTATGGTATGCACTGCTGGCTTTTTAATAAGAAGAAATCTTCTGTCAGGCTGGAGGAATTCAGAGAAAAATTATCTCAGGAAGGAATTTCCTTAATGTCCCTCAGTATCAGCATCTGAGACCTTAGAAAAGTTTTACAAGACCACCTTCACTGCATTAAATAGCATAATATTAAACAGATACCTTAGAACACCTAGAACATTTTTTTTCTTTTTCCTTTATATTTTATTTATTTTTTTTCCCTCACACTGCTTAAAAAAAAAAAAAAAAAAAAAAAAAAAAAAAAGAAAAAAAAAATTTCATGCCATCAGTGACTGTTTTTTTCTGTCAAGTTGTTTGTAGGATTGTTTATTTATATATATATTTATTTTCCCTGACTGCAGGGACAGCATTTGAAAATCTCTTTCCTTAAACGAGCCTGCTCTTTCATAGGTCATTATAACTCACAAAAGACTCTGAGAACAAAGGGTAGTCTTGAGCCAGCAGCATGCAAAAGGCCTTCAGGCCTTTTACCATCCTCTGGACTATCCTCTGTTATACCTCAAAGGCAGCACTACACAGGATGTTCCAGAAAAGATACGCATCTTGGAAAAAAAAAAAAAAAAAAAAAAAAAATCTTCTATTATTGTCTTCAAAATCTTATTCTGTTCCCCTTAGCACTTCTAAACTTGGAAGAAAAACCTTAATTTCCATTCAATACAAGGAAATTTCCCTGGACCAACTGCAAGAGAATGCTTCTGTCAGTAGAGTGTCAGCTGCTGCATTTAAGGGTCCCTGTGTTAGGAAGAGGGTTGCATTTGACTTTTCCTTTTTAAAAGGCTTCACATGAGGAAGGCAACAACTTTTTCTGCTGTGGTTTGTAGGTTGTTTTCTTGGTCTAGAAACCGAAGTGGGTCGGTCTGGGCTAGAGTGCCAAGCAGCTCTGCTTTCCACCCACTCTCCTGAAGTCTGCAGCCTAAGTCCACAGGTCATCAGCCTTCTAAATCCAGCTGCTTCCCTAGCAAAGACACCTTTCTCAGGACCAAAAAGTGTCCATACAGAGCCCTAAACAGATATATAACAGCATGAGGAGGATGCGAATTGCTGTCCCACTCACTGAGCACAGAGGATCATGTGTGATGCCCATCCCTAGGGCGAGTAATTTTGTCCACCTCAGCTTTGCTCAGCTTCCCTGTGGGAAAGAGACAAAGAAATTACCCAAGAATATTGAGATAAGGGAATGAGAAGATGATTTCTAGTGAGTCTGAGGATTTATTTCTCCATAATCTCAGCCGAATGTCCCTATCTTGAAGACAACTACTGAATTTATTTTTATTTTTGTTATGATTTTTTTCAGGCTTTTCAGCAGTCTTAGCAAATTGATAAAGTAGTTAGAGTAGTTAGACCAGTGAGATGAAGTGATCTTCTCTTTCCTTAGAAGTGATTTCTCTAAGTTATGCTCCAGAATCCTCTGGAGATTGGTATCTCTTTTTTTTTTTTTTTTCTTCTTCTCTTTCACATGATAATGGAAAGCCACAGGCTTCAGCATCAAAAATCTGATGAATTTCAGCAGCAGCTCCCCAAGAAGAGGCACAGTAGGAATGTACAGTCCACACAGAAGAGGCACAGTAGGAGTGTACAGTCCACACATGCTGAAGAAAAACTCAGAAAATAACAATGAAAATGAGAAGAGATGAAAACAACATATGAACTAAAACTGAAGCAGCTGAATTTTTTTTAGCCTAGAAACAGTTCCACCAAGAGAGGAGAGTATGTTAGTCAATAGTGCTGTGCCCTTGTTGACTAGAACAAGAAATTAGTTCAATGTCCAACAAAGAAGAGAAATTAAATGCTATAGAGAAAGAAAATGAAGAACAAATACTGTCTAGAGATGTTGTGAAATTATTATTATTACTATTTTATAGGGCCTGAGGCAAGCACGTTTCAGAGAGATATAGGTATCCTTGATTCTCACTTGGTTCAGAGGAAAGGACGGGGGCAGATGTTTATAAACCAGGACAAAGAATATACCTGAGAAGCTGTGAAAAGCCCCAGAAAATTACCTTCAGCCTTGGTGTCTCCATCTGCCCTTTGCTACTTCAATCCCCAAAGGGATGAATCCGTATGAAAAACAAACAGAAAACTCACAATTTTCTTTGACCTAATGCGGACAGCAAGATAAGAACAAAACACTTTGCAAGGGAACTTGGGAAGAAGAGGGGAAGAGCTCTTCTGGAAGGGCAAGATATCTCAATATGAAAAAGTCCAGGAGCTTCAAGAGTTGATGGCCTTTAGGTCCACTGCATCTCTTGGAAATCCACTTCTAAATAAATATTCATGGTTGACGCATGCTCTAATAAAAATGACATATTGCAGTCATTTGCTGGTTGGTGGATAGAGTCTTGTCAGCTCATTCATAGCACATTTACTGCCAAATCATTCCTTTAATCACAGGACGAATAAATGCTACACACGCCGAACAAATCTCCCTCATTAACTCGAGCAGGTTACTACTGCAGTCTGTTATACTTCAGCTTCTATTTTCAGAGTGGGCCTCCTAACCCAGTGTCTCTGTGAGTCACAGCTGTCACTGCTTGGCTCTGCCAGGATGAAAACTGCAGGCTAGGACTCTAATAGTGCTGGATGTCTCCTCCTGAAGATGTTTTCAGCACCTCTGCCTTGGGATAGAAATGCCTGCTATTCATTTTATTGTGCACAGCAATCCATTGAATGGCACTTTTCACTCCTAGAAGTCTCACTGAAATGATTGAGGTCCCACTCAACCTCTGTGGAGTGTCAGGATTTGGCCCCTTTTTAATTGACATGTACTGGAGATGGGAAAACATGAAGTATGACCGCAAGCATCCCTTCTGCCAGTCTTACGCCTGCCTCCTGAAACGCTGAATATTTCACTATCATATTTTGCAGGGGAAAAGTAATTCAAGTTGCCATGAATACGTGAAGGAAAGTCAGATAAGGCCTGAGGTCTGTTATCTGCATAGGCTCTGATTTGCATTGCACATAAACACATGCTTTCCTGAATCAAGGCCTTGATGAATACTTTTACTACCAGCAAAGCATGAGCAGGAGTCCCCATCAAGCTGTGGAGACATAAGCTGGAGATGCATCATGGTTTTTCCTGGGAAACACTCAAAATGAGATGTTCTTGGAAATATTTCTGGGCAATAAGGGCAGCTGGCACATCAGGAGCTACCTCTGTTCTAGGGAAGTGTTTCAAATAGGGTGTCTGCATGCAAATTGCCCAATGGGAATGAACTCTGAACACATTTATACCCGAGCTGTGCTTGTAGTTATTTGGAAAGCACCATTGGCACGTACCAAAGGCATGCCAAGGACCACTCCAGCCGTTCCCTAATGTAGCTGGATAATGTTCTGGTACCCGGGGACATTCCCAGCCCGTTCAATGTACGGGTACAGAGTCATCCAGAAATGCTGTCCCAAAGTCATGTTCATCTTTACAACTCCAGGAATTTACAACTCCAGATTTCATTCCAAAATATGTAATTTCCTGAAAGCTAAATCACCATCCTCCATATTTCAGATGGATTTTTTTTTTTTTTTTTTTTAACAACACAAAGAAAAGCGCCCCTATCATTTGAAGTCACCAAAGAAAAGGCCAGTCACTTGTTTCGTATTTAAAGTGCTCAAGAACACACTCAGCAAGAAAAATAGAGTAAGTTGCATTGGTCAAGCTGAATAAAAAGAAAAAATGTCTTTAACATAAATTTATCTCATTGTGCTTCTGGCCTGGGCTGATGTTAATAAATTTCATCACACCATTCAGTCACTTTTGACCCTCCAGTCCAGGTTTCCATTTTCCACCTGAGTTAACTAGTTGGCTGGAAATCCAGAGGAAATTTGAACTTATACTCTAAGTACCATTTCCCTATACTCTTTTTTAAGAGAAAGTTAATTTCCTCTATGTTTTTTTTTTTTTTTTTTTTTTTTTTTTTTGCTATTAGGTGGTGATATATCACGTGCTGACATATGCAATGGCAAGATGATGTCAGGTAGACAAATACGCTCATGGAATGTGTATTTTCATTTCATAAAAAATGTTGTCACTGTGTTTTTATATTATTTGAGGATCTTAAAGTTTATAATCAGATCAGTTCTGTCCAGGAAGTGTAGAGCTTTCCCAGCAGTGGATAATCTTTTCATTGCTCACCACAATTATTTGCTACCTGCATAGCAGCTTTATCTGGGGTGTGATTGCACATTTATACCAGATTCAATGTCTTAACACGTTAAACCTTACATTGCCTTCATCTCACTCCATCACAGTGTTGTGGTTTAACACTGATAGGCAGCTAAGCATCACCCAGCCACTCTCTCACTTGAGAAAGAAATGTTATTTGCACAGCAGAATTGCATCCTGAAATGTGTATGTGCATGCATACATTTTGCAAATTTTATTTTAAATATGTGCTATATGCTAATTACAATTAAAAAAATGATTCAAATGAAAACTTTTGGATTACTTAAGTGATCTTTTGTACATGAGACATTCAAAAAACACAGATTAAAGGCTATGTAATGCATGTTTAGAACATGAACAGTGTATGATAACAGTGTATTTGCTTCTACTTTAGTGTGTTTAAGGGAATCGTGGTTGTTGTATGAGCTGGTTTGTTGATAGAGGGAAGAAAAAAAAGACATGAAGCCAAGCCAAATGATTCCACCTACAATATTAATTAGCTGCAATACGAAGAAACCATTCATTTTTTTTTGTTGTTGTTGTTTTTTTTTCTTTTTTTCCTTTGGAAAATATATTTGGACACTGACCAGAAAAGCAGAGACCAAACCATCATTTTTTAGTTTGTTTGAGCCCCTTATGCCATTAGTAAATCGAAAGTTTAGAAGTCCTCTAATGTTAGTGTTCATAGTCCCCATCCTACTTGTGGATCTGATCCAAAACACTTCAAGTTTGGGCCTTTCAGTCAAAACATTGCAGTTTCATGATAAAATCCCACCTCTTGTGATGTTTGAAAACAAATAATTGCATACATGTCTCAGCTTCTATTGAATAAAATGAGAACAAAAATAATTTTCATTTGTGGGGAAAAAAAAAAGCTCAAATATGTCACCTGAATTGATTTAAAAGGTAAAATCCAGAAGTTGAAGAAGAACCTTTAACTCTGGGTTTTTTGGTCACTTAGTTTTAAAGCTGTTGAATGAAAGTCACAAATGCCTCAGGTCATTATGGTCTTGCTGCCCACCTCCCTCTAAAAGTTTGTCATAGAAGGAACTTGTCAACATCTGTAGGTCGTCTATAAGGCTCTTTGGGATATGCTAATTTATGCACAGATAAATCCTAGACATTACTATATTTTGGATAAAAAACATTCCTTTAGTCTTACAGAGTCTTTAGTTAGAGAAAGATGAAGAAAGATAATAGTTTGTCTACACACCCTTTGTTTTAAAGACTTGCCACTTATTTCTGCAACATCTTGTTAAAGATGGCCAGATTCGCCTTGCTTTAAACAATAACTCAGTTTCAGTCATTTCTTCTAGGCAAATAAAAAATCAGCTTAATCATCAGCTAAAGTTTTGCAGAACAAAAGTAAGCAGAGTGGCTGTTTATGACACTTTTCCCTGTAAAATCTGCCTTGAGAAACCTTTTAACAAAAGTGAGCCCAAGCCCCTACAAATTATTTTAAATAAAGTCCATTCATGTTGTCCCCAGCAGTACTGAATTACACTCTTGAAATAAAAATAATGGACTTTGCCTGCCAAACTGTAGTATTACCCCATAAATCTGCTTTTGCACTTTTTACTCGAGTAAAGAAATTGCGTGGAAGGAAGCAGACCAATGAAAGGTCCATTAACAGCTGGGTAGGCAATGGATGTTCACCAGACATACAGACCAGCATGTCTCTGTGTGATGATGCATTGACATTATTTGGCAGTTAAAGCATCAAAAGTTGAGGTCTTTCTGATGGGCAGCTGTGGATAGAAGCCATAAGATTTCTGGAAACATCCTACCAAGCTGAGCCACTGCTGGGTCTTCACTGCAGTGTTCAGTGGGGCAGGCTGAATGTGACAAAAACCATGTCTGAATCCAGCATGGATCATCAGGAGCATGAGCGAAGTAGAAAAAGAGGTAGTCTTAATTCAAGTAGAGGAGAGTTTGGATATGAGCTTGCAAAGAGATGGACAATTTGAGGAAGGCAAGACTGAGAAAAGTCTCCTTGCTGAGATCTGCCCAAAGGAGTCAAAAATCTCTTAGAGAAAGAGAAGCCTGCAGGGCTGTGACCTGCCACTGTATGCTGACCATAATCTTCTGCAGGGCTTGAAGCTCAATAATGGGCTCATGGGATGTCTTGAGGCATAAGTTTCTGCTCATCTTGAGAGCCAGGCTCCACCATGCTTGGCTCAGGACTCAAGGAGGACAGAGCTGAAGGAAGAAAAGAGCT
Source organism: Nettapus auritus (assembly GCA_011076525.1). NCBI lineage: Eukaryota > Metazoa > Chordata > Aves > Anseriformes > Anatidae > Nettapus > Nettapus auritus. Next base: position 148,271,118 of record CM021766.1, read on the forward strand.
GCTCCACGGGGAAAGGTGAAATGGGAGCTAGGAGTGATAGCAAGGCAAGCAGAGCTCCCTTAGAAGGGGGGGCAGGCCCACACGACCCAATGAAGGCAAACATCACCATCAGTGATGGTCACCAGCTTCATCTGAGAGCCCAGATCACCAGACAAGACCACAGTCATGAGGCAGGTCCAAGGTCAATCTATCCTGGACCAGATGTAGTGTTTATAAAGAAGAGACATTACTCTCACTGGGGACATTAATTTGCATCGATCATCAGTAGCTGAAGAAGACTTAGGGCAGCATGCAAGCAAACTGACTTATTAAACAATTTTTGCATAGGATCTAAGCACTTGAAATATTTTCCCTGATGAAGATGTGAAGAAAATGAAACATTGGCTGTGACAGAAGCAACTTATGTGCCACAATAGTTTCTGCAATAATTCATACAGGTCATTAGATTGAAAGAACAAATTAAATAGAGTTGTTCTGCAAGATTCACCCATTGTTAAATAATACATCTTGGTAGAATAAAAGCATTACATATTTCTGGTAATGTACTAGCTCCATTTTCAATCAGAAGAATCATTAAAGGCTTGGTTGAAAAGGGTGTATTTTTCTCTGTGGCCGCTGGTGCTTTAAACCATGGAAATGTTAAAATGTTTCTGGCAGATGTTCATTCCTATACAGTCAAAAGAGGAGTGATCCATTGTCTACTTAATTATTTTCAATGCAAGAGTAAAAATTCATTAGGAAAGCCTTAAAATGCAAGAAGGGTATAAAAGTCAATTGATTTCAATATGTCGTCAACTGCAGATGACTAAGCTAATACTGACTTTTATAGTATAAGTAACGTTGTTGGTCTGCAGTCTTCTGAAAATATGAAGTAGGCAAGCTTTGTAGTGATGGGTAACATATTTTCTTAGGCAATCTGATATAACTGAGAAAAAAAAAGTAAATAATAATAATAAAAAGCTGTTAGGGACACAACTGGGTGTCTCCAAATACGGAGCCAAATCTGCAGCCTTCTAAACAAAATGGAAGTGGAGAATCATTATTCAAAGTTAATCTCACTTATTTTAACCAATTGAAGGGTTTGAAAAAAAAAGGCTAGGAACTATCTGTAGAGCCAGAGTGTTGTGGGAAGCAGAAGGGTAATAACTGGACACAGAGAGAGAATGTTAATTAAACAGTTCTAGATCAAGTCAGCAATGGCTTCTCATAGTCAACTCTTGAGGCTTCTATGAATTCTCTAGTGACTGGGTTTGGGGTGGTGCTACTTTACTAGTGATTTTTTTCTACTTTTACTATTTATTTATTTATTTATTTATTCTCCTAATGCCCAACCTGAACCTTCCAAGGTGTAGTTTTGGGGTATTGTCCTCAGTTATATCATATAGACTACCAACAAGAGAAGAAGAGTTTGTCCGCGTTGTCCATATAACTATAGTTTGTACAGTTGTAGGTAGCTCAAAGGTCAGCCTTTAACCATCTCTTCATCAGACTGAAAAACAAACAAACAAAACAACAGCAACAACAAAATCCACATTTTAATTTACTGTGGGACATGGTCCAGTCTGCAAGTTAATTGCCTTTCTTTTGGGTCAAGCCTCTTCCATTTCTCAGCATGTCAATAATTCTTCTGATTTTAGTGCCATCCCTAAATTTACAGAGGGTGCACAGTTTCATCATCCAGGTCACTGAGAAAGATGGAGTGACTTATACTTCCCTGTGTTCATATTATTGTTTTTATTTATCTATCTATCTATTTATTCATAAGATGTGCATAACATTAGCCTTTTTCCAGTCATTGTTTTTTTTTGTTGTTGTTTTTTTTGTTTTGTTTGTTTCCTGATAACTGCTATTTTTCGAAGATGATAAGCAGAGGCCTCACAATTCCATCAGCCAGGCCTTGAATGATGCACAATAGTTCTTAATGACCTTTCTTAATCCTCCAGAAAGAGCTTAAAATTTATGGGAGATATTTCATTTTACAGTTCTGGAAACTGGGAAAATGGGTAGACACATCCTTAAAAAGTGGTTTTCTTTCCCACATTACAAAATATTTGAATACGTTTTCCTGCTGTAAAACCTTTATTTTGCATGCTAGGGGACAATTGTTCAACTGTAATTTCTAATTTCTTTAAAGAAGACAAAACTGAGGAGGACAGAAAGTTGCTTACAATAGCTGTTAATGACTCTTTTGAAATGGTTTAAAAATCTTGCTGCTTTTTATGATTTAATGCTAGCTTAGAATAACCTGGTCCTTTTGCACTGCGGCTTAGGCTTAACACAGTAATTGAAAGACAAATTATAATAAATAATTTTGAAAAATTGGTTATAAATTTATCTTTTACCTGAAAAGAATGGGATAGCAAAACAGAAAAAAAATGAAAACAAGTTTTATTCAGCAGCACAAACTGTTTCTGAAATACCTGACATTTGGTTTCACGGAACACAGTGTTCTTAGTCTGATTTCTCCATGTTCTTAGAAAAAAATTAACTTTTTCTGGATGTCACAAGCATTGTGAAATAATAGAGATCAGCAAAAGGATAAGGTGAAGTGAACAGTTTAGCAGAGTGTGCGTACATGCTCCAAGTCATGCATTCAGAAATGATCAGATTTTTTTCTTCAAATCCTGTTTTTTCCATTAAAAAAAAAAAAAATCTAATGGAATTTGTTTTAACATTTTTATTTCCAAGGCATCCATAAAAATAATCTTTCCTTTGGGCAAACAAACAAGTTCTAGAAGCTGATAAATGCTGATTCTGTTAAAGTTCAGTTCCATATATCTGTTAAAAACAGAGTTGTGAATTAATGTTTTATGAAATATTTTAAACAGAGACGTTCTGTAACTTGAAAAATAAAGGTTGTAATAATTCAGAACCATATATTTGAGGGCAATATAAGATTCACTTTAGAGAAAATGGCATGATATATTAACAGAAACTGTATTTCCCTAAAATACCTGTTACAATAAAGTATTGTCCTTTTTCTGTATGCTTGGCCTAAAACATTGATTAGCGCATGTAATTAGACAAAAGCTTTTCTGAAATCATTAATCAAAACAGGCTGCATAAAAGCTGTGACCAATATCTGCTAACAAGGAAGGGAGGATGGTGTCTGATGAACAGCCCTGTAAAATAACCCCAGTGGAGGAAAAGATAGAAAGGGAGATGCATTTCTGGGCCAGGGTGCATCCCAGTGCCCTGCAAGAACAGAAAGGGATCTTCTGCATCAAGATGTGAAGCGCTAGGAGTTTTATCCTTGAAGATGACAGGCATGGATGAGCCTTAGGCCACTGAGCTGGGCATGTGGGCATTATCCCCTGGAGTCTGCACATTAGACTTGCCCAGGCCATGGCAAGGGACAGTTGTGCTGCCAGGATGGGCACATAAAAAGAAACATTTTTTAACCAAGAAAGCTGACTAAATATTAAATAAAAATATTTTTGGTCGAGATCAATTTAAGAGACTTCTGAGTCTTGGAAGCATTGATAAAATGTACAAGCATGCTTCCCATTTCTTTTTTTGTAAAGCACAAGTCTTGAGCAAATAGACTCCTTGATATCTCTCCTGCCAGCAGCTCTTATGCTGTGTGGTCTGAATGGTGTTCAGCCATTTAAGAAGTGCTGAAGTCCTTGGAGCACCTCCTTTTTTTAGGTGACTGACGTGAGGTATCCTAAATGGATGTAGCAGTAAAAAGGTGAGACCTCAGAAGTTATATTCTAAACTTTCTCAGCCACTTTGCAATATATCACCAATTATGTTCAATATCTCAAACTTTTCCAATCTTGGATAATCTAAGTCGACACAAATATGCCTTTTGAAGAGAGTGAACTCAAATGTTTTGCTGGATGCTAAAATGGCTAGGCTATAAGAATTCAGGCAAAGTAATGGCATGTGAGCTTATTTTTATTTTTTTTTTCTTTTTTTCTTTTTTTCTTTTTTTAATACTATGTAATATTTTCCAGACATTTATCAGAGACCAGACATATGAGGGATCCCATATACAAACAGTGACATACTCAGAAAATGGAAAAGTGTTCTTCGTCTTCAGTAATTTACCATCTAGATGCGGGGGGGGGGGGGTGGGGGGGAGGTTGTAGAGAGACAGACCAAACAAGTGAGGAGATCAAGGTAGCAGTGACTGCCATGATTAGTTAAGTGGTGCTCGTATATAACAGGAGTGAATTCAAGAAATGTTAATAAAAACTATCATTTTCAAGCCTTCTGCAGTAGGTATCAGTCTCCTCTTTTCATTCTTCAAGACTTGTTATTGTCCCCTAGCCTCAGTGTCATTTTCTGTTTCCTCCTTCCCTGCCTTTACCTTCTCAAATGCTTGCACACTGTTTCTCTCAGTATTTTCTGTTTTGTTTGTTTTTATAACAATGAAATAAATGCATCTGAAATCTCATTTTTTTCCACAGTTGTCATAACTGCCTTCATTAATGCTACTTCCCCTTGTTAGGAGTAGCTGATTTATTTTATTATATTTGCCAGAAATGTATCTGGAAGAAAAATAAACTGTGAGAAATAGGCCTTATCATGCCACGCACACGACTTTCAAACTGATTTTACTGGAAGCTGCATTATGGGGACAAAGCCTATGCGCTGGCATCCTTCTGAAACTCCAAGACACGGTGAATCTTGACAATCCTCCAGGAGAAACTCTTGAAGTTTGTTCGGTGTGTCCATTGAAATTCAAGGAAATGCCTTCCCTCTCTTTTCTGCCTTCAGACTTTCGAGTTCACAGAAATGTTAGACAAGTCTTTTGCTTTGAAATGATGTTAACTTCACAGAGGTGGGAGTCACCTTGGGTATGAAGACTCAAGCATTCAGCATTACCATATAGCTACAGGACATTTGTGTTCCAGGAGAAGAGCTGAGCAGACTAACAATATTCACAATGTCCATTCCTGCTCATCAGAAACAGGAAATCCCGCTGGAAAACATCTCTCTTTAGCTTAAAAATAATAATAATTAAAAAAAAAAAAAAAAAGAAAAAGGAAGAACAAAAAAAAAAAAAACAAAAAACCAGGACTGGTTAAAGATACAAAGAGTCTAGAAAAATCCAAGCAAGGGCTGTTCCAAAATGAGAACACTTTCCATGTTCCACAAGCATCAAAGGGTGCCCCTCGTCTGGATGCATGAGGAGTATCTCTAGAATAAGAGCACAGTTCAGACATCCCACCTCAGTTCTGTTTGGTCTATGGAGCATTCTAGTGACTGCTGCTGGGTCTTCTGTCACCCACAGTTTTCCACCTCTGTGCATATTGACTTGATGTTGCTGATTTGTTCGAAGGGTTAGCAGTTAGGTAGACCACCCATAAATCACTGTGCAAGGACTTCAGCCTCTGCTCCCCCAATGAGCTGGAGTGGATTTCAACTATTACCTGAGAAAGGAACTTCTGAAGAGGATGAGAGGGATGTGTAGGAGGGATGGGAGATGGGAAGAGAAGAGCCTTGTGCAGAGTGATGTCTGCATCCCGGTAGGTATTTCAAGGAAAAAGACACCGAGGACAGATGAGGAGCCTGGCTTGGGCAGTTGTGATTATAGGTAAATAGAAAGAAAATCTGCCCCTAAACATAAAGCTTTTGCTAGGTCTTTCCCAAACCACAATCAATTATGGAGGACCAATCCCCATTCTCTGTCCCCAATCCTGTCTCAGTGTCCTTCATGGTAATTTACTGCTATAAATCTTCTCTCCTAGAAAATTTCTGTTATTCTGAGGACAAAGGGAATATGCTTATCAATGGCATATGATCTCGGCTTTTGTTTTGAACATTACATTGCCTTTATTTCTCACAGGATCTACCAAGTGAGAAAATGGCATGGAAGCCTGGGACAGGGCCCTAGACAAAAAACATTTCCCACCTAGGAATTGATCAAGAGGCATATTTAATATTGAACAGTTAGTGAGAAATGTTTGTTTCTGGTTTTGAAAATGATCTTCAAGGTGAAATTTAAAACCAAAGCTTAAAAACACCTTAAAAAGAGGCTTAAAAAAGAGGAAGGGCTTTGGATTTGAAGTTGCAATTTAATCCTTTTTAAGGATAATTTTCTGTAATTCAGTTCTGGGTTCTACATCATTTTTTCACCATCTTCCTGTTATTGAAATCAACAATAATTAATGCTCCTTTTACCATGACTTTCATCCGTGACTTTTTATCACTGTCTTTATTAATTCTGTTCTATTTCAACACTACCATTCTAAGCCACGATATGCCAAAATTATTAAGAAGCTGTACAAGAGCCAGGAACAAGCCAAACACAAGTCATTAGGAACTTTTTTATGGATAAATAATTTCCAGTATGGGAGAAGAATTCCTGACCAACCTTGGTTGTCAGAGCATGTCAGTGAGGAATCAAGGACCAAATTCAAGTAATATTTAAAAGCAGTTGCAGCCTATAGGAAATCTCCTCTATTTTTCTCCTAACTGACCATCATGCAGTCTTCATGTGGGCTCTGTGTTTCCTGCTGGGCCATATTTACAACCAGCATGAGAGCTTTCCTCATCTATTGAAGGGCTGCATTGTACTGATGAATGAAACATTCCCATGGCCAGACTGAGGACTGAAGACCTCTTCCCCTCATTCAGCTGCAGAGCAGAAGCCATGACAGTGCCACTATTTCCTGACTTACAGAGGTATTTTACTTGAAATTAATCAGTAAGTTTGACCCAGATTCATAAAGCTTTTCGGTGTGACCAAAAGTTCACTGGGTAATGTCTTGGGGCGGGGGTAAGGAAGTAGCTAAAAGACAATCCGTGAGGAGAAAAAAATAAAATAAAATAAAATTAAATTAAATTAAAAAATTAAATAGCCCCACTTACAGCATCTGCAGTGTCCTGCACACCGGCACCTGTCTCAGTTTGAACCTCCAGAGATATTAATGCTGTACTAATAATAACCAGCTCTGTATCCCTGTCGCTCTGTGTATTCCACATATGCGTAAGATATTCATTGCTAATTTGTCTGCAGGAAGGTCTGAAATCCTCTCTGAAGATTTAAACGTCTTACAAGTTTTATTTTTACATCGGAGTTGCCGAAGGTGAGCCCAGTTTCACCACCCCCACATGCACTTAAAAAAAAAAAAAAATACACTTCTAATTTGCTTGGAGAAAGTCCTCCAATCCCCACCCACAGGACAGTGGTATTTTAAATTTTCCCAGAAGAGTTGATTATGGCAAGACCCTTAAATTACCACCTACATCCATACACCCACGTGCGTGTGCACTTGGGTTTTCTGTAACATGGAGCTCCGGGAAATTGGCTTTTTGAGTGATCTGGATGCAGGCTTTTATATGTGTGTTGACAGAGCAGAGGTGAGCAAATGGAGGCTGTTTGCAAGCTCTGCACCTCAGCTACAGTTCCAGGGGGGGTCTTCACTATGTTTCTTAACAGGCTGGAGCTTGTCTTTAAACTTACACACCTGTACCTGCTTCTTTCTTTGGATTCAGCCTGGAAATTAAGCTGTGCTCCTGCTGCTGCCTCGTGCTGCGATGATGTTTCTCAGTCTAAGTAGATGTTGCTCTTATCCTGTATATAAAAAAATAAAATAAAAAAATCTCGTGTCCCTCTCTGCCCACACCTGCTGGAACAAGGTATGCACATCGCAGATTTCCAGTTAAGATATCCAGCATGGAGTGAGAAGAGTTGGGACCCAGAATAATGTCCTGAAGGACCGCCAATAGATCAATGCATCTGAGGGAACATGAGCCAGTGGAGGTCCCTGCAAAACTGCCACCATCCCTCTTTCTTAGGCAGTGGAGCAAAGGCACATGGGGATGAATGCCCTGACAGATTAATGCTCAGTGCTGCTTACCGTGACAAGTATAGGAAGAGATGCTAAATCTCCTGATTAGCAGCTCCTTGTCTCAACAACTCAGCAGCACTTCTGTATATTTTATCCCCTCCTGTCTCTCTGGGACACTGCTGCCACCTTCTCTGTGCTGAGCTCTAATTTGGTCCCCAAATACAGCCCTGCACAGTCTCTGTGCTTCTTCTCTTAGGCAGGGAGGACTGTAGGTTGTGCTTTTGCATTGGTCTCAGGTCACCTGTTGGGCTCCTTGCTGGAACTATACGACTTTCTGTTCCTAATTAGTTCCTCTGACAAACAATACAGCTTCTTCTCCAGACCTCCTCTATGACTCTTACAGCTGGGATCCTGGCTAGAAAGTCCCACTTTCTAAAAGCAAAAGAGGTCATAAACGTCCCAGCTGAGATTCTCAATATGCAAAAAAGCCAGGGCATTCAGCATCCTCTGAGCTGCAGTGCATTGTATGATGACATTTAGAAATTCATGCCTGGATACAGAGGCATGGTGTGCTCAAAAATGTGGATGTAAATTGTACAAGAGAGATCGTGGTTGCATCAGGACTCATTGCTTTTCCATATGAGCACATATGTAAGAGAAGAGTTTGTTTTATTATTTTATTTTATTTTATTTTATTTTTTTTATTTTCATTCCTTTTTTTTTTTTTTTTTTTTCTAAATTTTTTTAAGCCAAAAGCCAAAAGCTAATTGCAGAAGTATTGAAAGGACTATGAGAAAGCATTGGCCTAATGGGCACAGTGCTAGGTGTGAGGGATGCTCTTACAGTGGGATTCTCAGCAGCTAAACAAAGGGTGTTAGAAATGTCTGCTCCTCTCTTGGGTATTTTCCCAATGACGGGAATGCAAAAGTGACCAGAATTACAGAAAATACGTCTGGAGAGAGTTCAGCTCCTCTTCTCCACCAGGAAGAGGTCCAGAGTAGAGAACAGGGATGGCTGGAGAGGGGAACTCCTGCCACTGTTGGCAGAAGCTTTGGTGGGAAAATAATACAGCAGGATAAACTCATATTGTGTCCAGCACATGCTGTAGCATGAGGTTGTGAAACTAGGACTTGATTAAGTGCCAGTTCTGCTAGCTTGGGAATGGGACCTCAATTCATTTAGCAGTTTTCTTACCTTTAATATCCAGAACGGACTTGAAGTTTGTGGTTTGATCGAGCTCCTGCACGCCCACCACAGCCCTTGCTTGCTCCTTGGTGGCATGGTCAGTATGGTGAGATGCACCACATCTCACTCAGCATTAGTGGCAAGGTGCCTATAAGGACAGGTCCCTTGGAGCGGGACCAATTTATTTCCATCTTACAAAGTTCATCAGTGAAGTATCAGCAATGAGCAGCTCCAGAAAGGCTTGTAAGCTCAGAAGAAACACACAGTGAAGTTTCCCAGGATGGCAACCTCTGAGTGCTAAACCAAGAAGTATCCATCCAGTCTCAAATTTCTTGTGGGAGAGGGGAAACTGGGGGGGTGGAAAGAGAAATAATAGAATTGGTTAGGACTCAGCAGTTCTGAGTCAGCAGACTGGCTGCTGGAGAAGCGTGACCTTCCTTCTGCTCCCCTTTTCTCCACTTAGCTCCAGCTTTTCAGAGGTGACACAATGTTTTCTAACAGCCAGTTTCTCACCTCTGCAAGCTATGAGTGACACTAATGAACTGAAGGAACAGTGTATGTTTTTTTTTGTTGTTGGTGGTGGCGGTTTATTGGATTTTGTTTGCTTTTCTCTTTTGATTTGAAGAAGAAGCAGCATATCTTCAGCATGTGCATGATCCAGAGGCATGGGATTCTTTGCTGTGCTTATTCCTGCAGTGTTCCCAAGTCACATGAAATGGCCTCTAGTCTAGAAGACACAGCAGATGATGGGATTTCCCCACCTCTTTCATGACATGGAAGCTGGTAATAGAAATTCCCTCTTAGTGAAATTAGCATAAGTGATCGGATTTTAGCTAGGATCGAAGAGACATGAGCTGCAGAAACTCATGCTGAGTCTTCTCTCATCTCAGGATTTTAGCATGCATTAATGGAAAAAAAAAAAAAAAAAAATGGTTCAGGGTAATACCCTGATGTACATCTACCTTTTCTACCCTTTCAACTGAATGAAAGCCTGCGCCCACACAATAAACTAGGAAGCTCCAGCTGGGACATGAGATCTTTTGGAGAGAGGACACAGGATATTTGGTGACTCAGAACATCACGTATGAACCCCGAGCTAACACCAAGTAACAGCCAGGAGGGAAATGAAAAGCCAATAACTACATGCACATGGATCCGCTCTGAATTAGCACTGACCCCTCAGGAAAGAGATCTTGGAATGATTGCAGAAAGTGCTTTAGTATGCCATCTCGGTGCTCAGTATGAGCAAAAAAAAAAAAAAAAAAAAATGTGAGTAAAATCCTAGGACTTAGTAGGAAGGAGATAGAAAACAGAATTTCACTTTAAAACTGGGTATATAAATCCCTAGTGCATCTAAATCTGGGACACTGTGTGTACTTCCATTCATACAGAGTAAAAACAAGGATGTTGTAGACTTAGAAAAGGTAAAAAGAAGGTTAATTAGAGACATGGAGTAGTTTTAAGACGAGGAGTGGCTAAGCAGGACTTTCCATTGCAGCAGAGAACCATTCTGCACACCAACAGACATCTGCAAAGTGATGACAAGCATGGCAGGGGTGGGTAGGAAATGGTTGCTCATCATTTCTCACACCTTCAGCAGCCAGGACACTAATGAAAAGGTCAGGTCGCAAGTTTAAACAACCATGAGAAAGTTCCTTTACATAAATCATAGAATTTATCACAGAAGTCAGTTAAAACTTTTTTTTTTTTTTTTTTTTTTTCCAGAAATTGTTCAGAAAAATCAACAGAGAAGAGGCTCAGGGTTAGCAATAAAATATTTATTCCAGATTAATCTAGCAAAACAAAAAACTGGAATATACAGGGGCAAAAGAGATGAGCATCGCTGTACTTTTCTCTGTTTCTTAATCATCCCCCTAAAGCCTCATTATCTGTTGATCTGAGACTGGGCAAGGCAGACTTTGGTCCTGAACATGATGGCAGATCTTTCAGAAAGAAATTAAATGTGCCTATACTCAGCCTGTGGCCTGGTTTCCTTCCAGCGTGGCCGTAGTTATAGTGCCTTAAGGGTTTAACTGCAGTGATTTCCTAAATGATTTAGGTAGCATGAATTCAGGGCTGGGAACAGCTGATCAGACATCAGTCCTCAGGAAAAAGGAAAAAAAAAAAAAAAAAAAGGAAGAAAAAAAAACATCTGGAGGCAGTAATGAATCACAACCTGTCCCCAGATCAACACATCATGCTGTCATCAAAAAGATAAATGCCATAATGCTCCATTATGCTGCGTTACCTGCAGGTGATGCTCTGTTCACCCCTGGGAAAGCCTCGGTCAGAGGAGAGTATGTAAAGTGGGACACTCCATTTCCAGAAAGATCTGGCCTACTTCGTGAATATCTAGAGGAAACCAGAAGAAGAGCCCACAGGGAAAAACTACCTGTGGGGAAATACTGAAATCACCATCTCCTTCAGGGAACTGAGGAAAATGTGTTCAAATGCATGAACGAAGGCTTTATCAGAGGAAAATAAATCTATTCCTCATGGTCATGGGGGGCAGGAAAAAAACATAAAGGGTTTAAACTGGTTCCGTGAAGGTGGCTGTTAGATATTACAAGAGATATTATGAGGTCAGGACTGTGAAACACTGGGATGAACGGCTTGTGACATCTCTATTAGGGGAGGCTTTGGAAAATAGTTTAAACAAAGATCCATCAACAGCAACCTAGAAATACTGTCTTGCTTTGGGACATGGAAATAGACTGTTGAGGTCTCTCCCAGACCTGTGAATTTGTGTTGTGGTCCTAATCTTCTCCCTTTGGCCTGATAATCTGTGTGAACACACTTTGGGGGGCATTAAATTAATTACATGACCTTATACTAGACTGTGGATTGAGAGTGGCAATGCCATTTCAGCTAGGTCTGCAAAACACACAGCACTTTTACTTTCTGTCACTATGGAGAGATCCTCATTTCTCTTCTCTGTCTTTTTTTCTGGATAGAAATTTTGTTTTGAGGGGTGACTTGAATTATTCCACCCTTATTTCTTTACCTGCAGCCAGCAGGCGTAGGGTGCACGGCTTCTCCATCCCAGCTTTCCAGCAGGAGGTGTCTGAGCTGACCTTGGTTGGCCAGAGATGTCACCGTCACCCACGAGGAGCTGCTCTGCGTGGTGAAAGAGGAGCAGGCTGTGCCACGGGGGTGGTGGCAGAGGTTGCTCAGGGCAACCCAGCGTGGGAAGCAGCACAAAAGGATGCACATCCATGGGAATTAATCGGCCAAAGAGCCAGGCTGGGCTCTTCTGAGCATTCCAGCCCAGCAGAGGATTCAGCTCAGTGCTGCACACTTGTTGCACTAACAAAGCTGAAAAGCAAACGATGCTCTCGCTTCTCTTTACACCAGTACAGATATTTCTGGATTCCCCACACTATGGACAACCTAGGGATGAAAATATCCATGGGTAGAGCTCAGGCTAGCTGCTCTTTATCATACACTTATGACTTCAGACCTCATGCAGTTGCCCCTCTGGGAGCAACTGCCGGCCATCAGCTCACAGTTGCTGGAGGAAGGAAGTGTGAGCAAGACCTTCACATCTCTGTCTACCCAGAGCTAACTTCTCCCAGGTGCCTGCCCTGGCTGTATGAGACACAAACATCAGCCCTGTTCGTGCCTCTAATCAGTGAGAAAGGGCTCAAGGAGTGCTGGCATCAGCCAGGGGGTCTGTGTACTTTGGGGAACTGATATAACAGGGCCAGTGCCTAATACACTAAAACTAGGGGGAAAAATGGAAACGCGATGTCTTGCTGTTTATTTATCAGATTATCTCTCAGCCCGACACTGCAGTCAGCAAACATTTACTACAGCTTATCACTTGCTCAGTTTCCACAGTCCCTGGCAGTTTTCTCTTTCTCAGGCAGAAACCTCTAGTAGGAGAAAGAAAGATTTATCTATCTATTCATTTATTTATTTATTCCTGCTGCTTAGATTTTCTTTTTTGTGGGGTTGGTTGGGATGTTCCCTGTGAATTTTTCTCCAGACGAGCAGACTTTGCTTTCCCCACTTCCTTATATGCTGCATATAAAGTTATATTTTGTAATATATAAAGTCTATTTTATACAAAGTATATTTTGTAAGTCAACAAAGGACATATGGCAAAAGAGATTCCTTGGGAACACCAGACTGGAATGAAGCCCGGGATTCACTTGGGCTTTGTTTCTCTGGAGCTCACCAAAATCCTTCATGAACTTCTTGTCTTTGTTCTCCATTTAAGAATCACCATCAACATCTTCAGCTCTTCCTCTCCATCCCTACCCATGCCTTGCCTTGAGACACTGCAAAAATGGCCAGGGACCACCCAGATGCTGTGCCTGCAATGCTCGTAATTTTAATTACTTAATTAATTAATTCATTTATTAATTCATTAATAAATCTGATGTGAAATATTACCTCTGATCCATCCCAAGGCTTCTCTGCACAGCCACAGCAAGCACAGTAACTTGTGTTTGAAGGCACATTTCCACTGAACAGGAACGGGGAAGGAGATCATTTAGACACAGCATCCTGCTGGTGTTGGCTCTGGATCCCTAGCAGCCTGTTGTGGTTCACATCCAAGCCCTACCCCATACTGTATTTTAATTAAACTGAACAAACAAACCAATCATTGAGCCATCCAGCAGTGCTAACTTTGGGCTGTGGCTGGACAACATAGCATCACGAGGAGGGCAACTGGATATTCACACAGCTTCTTCTGAATATGCACAACCAAGAACTAGCACATACTTTCTTACAATAAAAAAAAGTTGTTGGGAAAAAAAAAAAAAAGGGTTCAGGAATGTTCCCCTCTTGCCCATATTTATTCAAGCTGTCTTTCTCTCTCTGCAAACTTGGCAAATGGAGCCTGGCATCCCAGCTCAGGGGACACCTGTGAAATAAATAGGCTCAGTCTGTAACTGCTGCATTCATGGCAGAGATTCCTGGTCCCTTAGGCAGCTAATTTTTGTTGATTATCATACAGTACAGAGGGATTGTTTGTGTTTCTCCAGCCTGTGCAGGCACTTCCTGCTGCCTGCATGGAATAAGGAATGATTTTTATTCCATCCTTCAGTGTGGATCACAGGGTAGGGAGAAGCAGAGAGGTAGGGTTCCTGCAGAGATGAACTGAGCCATTGTCTTGGTTGGTTTTCCTGTAACCACGCCTCTTGGAAGAAACCAAAAAGCTGAACCAAGGCTTACCTGGGAGCAGAAGTCATTGTGCCTGAGACAGAGACATAAATGAGCTTTCTAAGAGGCAACAGACCATCTGGGAAGCCCTTGGAGGATGACTGCACCACAGAGGGCATCCAAGAACTAGGTTTTAGCATTGTGGTTTCCAGGTTATAGAGAGGAATTGAACTGTCCCAGGAGATGCCTACACACAGGAGCAGATCCTCATGGCCTCTTACACCATGCAAGCCAAACCACAGAAGTCATGGAGCCTTCAGCAAGGTGCTCCCCATCTTCTGGTGTCTCCTTCCTCTTAGCTGGGTCTCAAAACTCACATACAGGGCTGGGCAAGGAAGTTTTCAGAGGCAAACCCATCCCTCATAACCTGCAAAAATAGGCAGAGAGGTCTCGTTCTATTCCCTCGACCAGATAGTCTGGCAGTCTGGTGTAGCCAGCTCCAAAAATCTACAAATTGGTCAATGTAGAGGTGTCAGGGATTTAAAGAAAAAGTAATTGTGTGTTTGTATATTCATGCTGTTTTCTAATTGTAAAGGCTTAGGGGCATAAACACATCTATGTTTTTTTGAACTTCTTTCTTAAGGGCTTCTCTTCACTGTGGTTTCTTGACTGGACTTGGGCTGAAACCTAGAAGCACTGACTTCAGAAGACTAAAACATTTACAACACTCATTGCCACACCAGGGGCTTCAGGTTTTAGCATCCATGAGCTCTCCTTCAGGTCTGAAACTGAAGTAACAAGCTTCAAAACTGAAGAACCGGTGGAGGACATCATGTGTCTTGTGTGAGTTTTGGAATTAGATGGCACTGTTCAATTTGGCTTCATTTTTCTCACTGTCTTGTCGTCTCCGTTTCAAATTCACTATCGTCTTCTGCACCCAAATGACAGCATGGGGTATGGGATATCCATATCCATGTTGTAGTCAAGACATGAGCTGTGGGTGAAGACAATATCTCTTATTAAATGAGGAAGGGTATTGAAAATAGTAGACAAGTATGTGCATGAATATACCTTTTTCAGACTAGAAAGGGGTGTATTTGCTGCAAAATACCATGAAATTAGGTATGGCCTCTCTGCCAAGGATGTAACTGAGATGAGAAGCCTGAATACTTCTGTACATTTTGGAGTCCTGTGTAAGGTTGTAGTTTTGGGGGATCCTCAGTACTGTCTGGGAAGATTCACAGTTTATTTCTGAGCACTGAATAAACTACATCTATCTATAGATCTGGCTCAAAACTGGAACTCCTTGGGAATTCCATGGAAAAATCCCCTCAGTTTTCTTTTTAGAGATAATTATTCCAAAATGGAATGAAACACAAACCTCTCGTGGAATGGGAACTCTCACACTCAGTTTAAATGAAGAGATTTCCTTTAAATATTTTTGGAGCACATCTGAAGCTCGCTGAGGATCCTGAAAGCCAGTCTGCCAGATTTGGAAAAAGGCGGGAGCCTAAGCAGACATGGTAACCTTGAACAAAAGCCAAATACAGTGTTATAGCAGAATACAGAAAATTTGGGGCTTTTTTTTTATTTTTATTTTTTTCCTCCCCATAGGAAATTAATCAATATTCCAGAAGCTCAGTTTTCTCTGAGAAAATAATACCAGCAAAAATATTCTAGTTAAAGACCTCTCTCCACTTTTTCTTTTATTTTTTTTTTTTTTTTATTTTAAGAAAAAAAAAAAAAACAAAAACAATGCACATTAAAGAAAAAAGATATTACTATCCTATATATGAAAGGCAGCTGAATAAACTCACTCTTTTTCATTATATGATAGCATACAGTTTTCCAGAAGAAATTATTAAAAACTCACAAACCTGACATCCATGACTGTATCAGATGCACCAAGAATTGGGAAGAAAACTCGTATTTTATCTCTGTGGGTGTGTTGAATGGGAGACACTCACAAGCCTCCACCAAACCTCCCTCAAAGAAAGATGCATATCTACACCTTTGGGAACAGTATTTCTGTATTGCATCCAAAAAAGAAGTTCTGGTGCTTTGCTTAAAACACACATCCACGGATGGTCCCATTCCCCTTTTGTTTCAGGCTCTTTGATCCCTCCAGCTTTCCAAGTCCTGCCTCACTCTTGTTGGTCTGCTGTGAACCTGTTCCAGTTTATCATCCCCCTTTACAGTGGGGGACAGCAAGAGCAGATGGAGTAATTCAGAGCTGATTGCATTAATGATCTCCTCTCTCTCCACTTGAGGTTTCTCTGGTTAGACGACCCAGACTGAATTTCCCATTTTAGCTTGCTAATATTCAGCACGACTCTGCGTATCTGGCCGAATGCATTTCCCAAGGCACAATCCCCTTCTGAGTAATTTCCAGTCTTTGTTAAAATCTGACTTTGCACTGACATGAGTTAAAACACATTGTGCTGGGCCAAACCCAGTGTGCCTGGTTATTCACCAGTGTCTGAAAAGAGCCATAGCAATTCTATATTTTCTCTGTGTTCATAACCGATGTAGAACAGTAACTGCTTAGCACTAGCTAAGTCTTAAAATGCTATCACACCCCAGGTGTCTTGTTTGCTTTGCTGGAGGTCTGTCAGTGGATCAGTTAAGGTGTATCTGCCTAGCAGCTAAATTCCCTGTTGTGCAAATGTTTGCCATGCAGCCTCACCAGAAGACTCAGGTACTAGAAATTCTTTGCCTCTCCCGCTCAGAGTTTTGCAGAGCTATCCAATTACCTTTCACTGTGATTTTGACCCTTTAATCCATCATTTTAATGGGAAAACTTTTTTTTTTTTTTTTTTTTTTTTTTTTTTCACATTGATTTTAATATGCAGATCAACAAGTTTAATATACTTTTGATTCAGCACCTAAAAAAAATGCATTCTAACCTGCTTATTTTATTGGTGTCATTTATCTTAATTCTAACAGGGACAATATCACTTACAGGGGTTTTGAAGTATACTAATTTTATTTACTCTACACCTGGCAAATCTGAAATATAAAAATACTTTTTCCATCCTATTAGGAGAATGACACATATGGATAACTATAACTTATTAAGTCGTCTCTGCATTTTAATATGTGCCATTCATGCCATATAGTATATGCAGAATAATTTAAATATCAGTAATTACCTAGCAAACGTCTCTCTATTGAAATGCAGCATAGTTTGGCTGCCTCTCCTGAATGAAGAATAATGATTTTTTGGGGGAAAAGTAACTACTTAGGAACAGAAACATGAAACAATTACTAGCCATGTCCGTTATTCAATAGGGTCGTGTCTCTCTTTGCTCCATCTCCTATGAATCAAGTTTCAGTGACTGAAAATTGACTTAATTTCTTTGCTGGAGCGAAAGCGAGATCAGAAATCAGTCTGTGCTGCTTATGAACATCAATAACAGAAGGCAAAGAAAGAGGCGAGACATGAAACATTGCTTAGGAGTATTGACTAAGCGCTGGTTTGTGTCCAGATTTGGGGTCTGCGCCTAACTGCACTCAGACACATCACCCAGACGGCACCAATGAGGAAGCTTTTGGAAGCCAGCAAGTTAAGAGCATTTTTATTTAAAGGATGTGGCAATCTCAGTGTTTTTTTCTGGACCTGTTCAAGTGAGAAAAGTTACTCAAGAGTTTGTTGACTCAGGCTTTGATCTTGCTGGAGGACTGGTTGTTTTGGGGCACTGTTGAGAAGGAAAGGCCTTCTCCAAGACCTGCAGATGTTTTTGGAGTCTGTTCATGAAACCTTTCTTCCACATCACCACAGGGGTGACTGAGGCACTCTACATATGCACTTTATATCTTCTTGATAGTTTTGGGAGCTTTCCTGGATCCATACATATGGGCTGTTGGTAACACAGGTGTCTTAACACTGCAGTGTGCATCACTGTTCCCAGCAGCTGCTTGCCTTCACATGGGTGACTCAAAAAGCTGCAAAATAACCAACTTGAGACTCTTTCCTTACTACATTTTTGGACTACTGCCTAATTTTTTCTGCTGCTTCCCCACCAAAGGATGCATATTTCAGATTCATTGGCTGCTCTGTATCATTTAAACATGCCCCACACGTAAAGGAGGGGTGGAGAAATTCTTCCAGATGGTTGGGAGAGGGATCAGGTGTTGTGGAAAGAGGTGAGTGAGGGAGGTATTCTGTCCTGAGAATGGAAAAGCAGATGATGGGGGAAGGAGAAATCATGATGGAAAAATAAATTGGCTTTGGGAATGTGTGGCAACATCGAGGAGTGGGATCTTACATCTGAACCATTCTTGCTAGTGAACCAATTCGTGATCATGACTGTAAAACAAAATGAAAAAAAAAAAACAAAACAAAACAAAAAAAAAAGTCTTTCCTCCTCCCATTCTGCTTTCTTCCCATATTTCAGAGGTGACAAACTATGTCCCTCTGCCAGGTACCCTTCTCCCTGTAACAGAGCTCATGTACAGATTATTACAGTCCTTTCCTGGCCTGTGCTTCTCCAGCCAGCACGTGTAAAAAAGAGCTGGCAATTGGGAATGCCCAGATTTGGATGGTTTTGACAAAGATAGGGTGGTGGGGAAGACTGTACAGCAGTTCAGTCTCCCTTCCCCAGTCCTCTTGAAAACCTGCAGCCTGTTTTAATCACAGAAGGTAGATGAACTTCCCAGAAGCAAGGAGCTAGTGCCCAACTTCCTTCTGGAGGTCTGTGCTTTCCTTTTTAAAGAGGTTGATTGCAGAAATATGATGTTGTAAGTTCTGTCCTATTCCTCATCCCTGTCCATGCTGGAGGAGGAAGCTGGAGAGAACACACCTACGTTGGCCTCCAAAGGCAGCCAGAGGCTGTGAAGATAGTTTGGTGTGAGGGAGGCACACCAAAATCCCAGTTCAGAGGTACTAGATCTCATTGAGAAAACTCCAGGATTTCCAATTTCATGTCTTGTTTAGGCTTTTATATCATCCAGAACTGACAGCAGCCTCATGGGGGTGAACTTTAATAGCCTTGAAAGGCCTTGTGTTATAACCACTTAGGGAGAGATGATCTGGCCTTGAACAACTTTCTGTGAAAAGCTGAGAGAGCTGGGGATGTTCAGCCTGAAGAATCAAAGTCTCCGGGGTGACCTTATTGAAGCTTTTCAATACTTACAGGTGTCTTATAAAAAAGATGGAGAGCAAATTTTTGCTCCAATAATGAAAGAACAAGGGGGAATGGCTTTAAACTAAAAGAGGGGAAATTTATATGAGAGGCTGGGAGGAAATTTTTCACTCAAAGGGTGGTGAGGAACAGGCCGCCCAGAGAGTTTGTGAATCCCCCATCCCTGGAGGTGTTCAAGACCAGGTAGGATGGGGCTTTCAGCAACCTGATTTAGTGGGTGGCATCCCTGCCTATGGCAGGGGGTTGGAGTTAAATGATCCTTAATGTTCCTTCCAACCCAAGCCGTTCTGTGATTTTATGAACAGGGACGAACCAGAACTTCCTTCAGCCACTATTGCCTGTGATCATCCCAAGTAGCATCTCTCGTCAGGAGTGTTTCCATGGTTTCAGTGTCTTGAACAGACTGTGTGTGGTTCTGTCCTGTGCATTACTCATGGCAGACACTGATGTTGGGGTGATTCAGGTGGGCTTTGGGAACTGGGAGTGATTATACAAAATTACTTTTTTTTTTTTTTTTTTTTTTTTTTTTCCTGATACAATATTCATTTTGAAGTGGAGAGCCACTGGAAGCAGACAAAACCATGAAGAAAACAAAAGTGACATGCTCAAGAACAGGACAAAAAATAAAATAAAATAAAATAAAATAAAATAAAATAAAATAAAATAATAATAATAATGGGAAAGCTGTATTTGGGGGTGCTTGCTCTTACAGTGATGCCTTGGGACTCTGCAATATAAGTGTTTGCCCCACTGCTGTAGCAAAACTATGTCACAGATTAGGGTGAAATAGTTGCTGCTCTCAACTGAAAGTTTTCCATACCCAGGCAGAAAAATCTGGCTAAAACCCAAGCTAGGACGATGTATCCAGGAAGAGCTTTTTATTCTTTGTGCTTTCCTTTATGTTGTGGTATCTGTCTTTTAGACAAGAGCACACTGTGTAGGTGTGAAGCAAAAAAAAAAAAAAAAAAAAAAAAAAAAGGATGTGCGAAGTGCAAAGGATGCCAGTCATTAGGTGTGTATTTTAAAAATGAATCAAAAGACAGAAACCCTCAACATACCGCCCTGCCTCAGAGATATAGCATGCCCTCAGAAAAATGAGCAAATGAAGGACTGTGTGGATGGAAATGGAGAACACAAATTATTTTCTACGATCTGCTGGGAATTGGAAGAAGATACTTCCTAATAAGATGCTCAGAAATTTCCCCTGAATATACATGAGTTCTCCTAAATAAGTAATTTCAAGGGTTGCCTTCTGCCCTGCTTGATATTTTCTTTATTTTTTCTTTTCAACAGAAAGGATATTATCAATTAAATAATTTTATAGGACCATGTCTGTGGGTCCCAGGCCACATTTTTTTCCCTTCTTGAGAAATCAGCCAGAAGAAGATCTCTGAAAAGCTTTGGAGAAAAAATATGATAGTTTAAATGACTTTCCAACAATTGTCCCCCAAAAATAATTAAAAAAAAAAAAAAAAGGAAAAAAAGTTTATCTGAAGTTCTACCTCATTCCCTTAATGATGCAGCAAAAAGCCATCATTTTTCTGATCAGTTCAGTTTTTAGCTGGTATTAGAGCATCAAAGGGCTTGCTGTTGGCCCTCATTTCACCAGACATGGATATTCTGACTTAGAAATGCCCCCGAGACATCTTTTACAAGGGTAGTGAATTATCAGCCTGAGTTCAGGCAGTTTCCATGGGCAATGAGGGAGCAAATTGAGGTGTGCTTTGGGTTTCTGTCTTAGTTAGGTCCAGCTTAGCCTAGACATAAACCAAAGAACAGTAATAAAAGTTCAAAGACAAAGTCCATCCTTCAGAATATTCTGGGCTTAAAAAATCAGCCACTCAAAGCAAAACCAGTCAATAATCACATTTTTTTTTGTCTGACTTAATCCGTTGCTGTGATGAATGGCTAGCTGACACCTCTTGCTGTAAGCTCATGTGAACATATCCCAGAATCCCAGAATCACAAATCCCAGACTGGTTGGGGTGGGAAGGGACCTCTGGGTCTATCTGGTCCTGCCCCTGCTCAAGCAGGGCTACCTCCAGCAGGGTGCCCAGGACCATGTCCTGGTGGCTTCTGAAGATCTCCAAGGAGAAGACTCTCTGGCTGTGGAGTATATTTGCATAAGAGATGTCTAATTTCATCTTGAAGCTACTCCGTCACAACTATTGGCATTCAAATGGATATGGCTTTTTGTTATTATGTTTGGGATTGGAAGACAGCAGGTTGAGAGACAGCTGAGGGTTGCGTAGCAAGTGCACAAAACAAACTCTCTGCAATGTTGTATTATTTATTTATTTATTTTCTGTGGCCTGAAAACATGCCTCTCTTTCTCCTTGTGGTTATAAGGGGTAAATATTCTTCTCTGATTGAGACTGGACCTTTTTGTACTGATTTTGGCACCATGCACAAGGCATTGGTGTTGCCATGTTTTCCTGCTAGCCTGACTGAATGCATGACTGCACTAAAGTAACATAACCAAGAGGAAGAGAGAGCTTGTTTTCTGGTGCATCTCTGATTTCAATGGAACCACAAGATCCTTAATGACCATCTGTTGATTATTTTTCACTTGAAGATTGATGGATGTGATTCATGGTCCTTTCAAAACAGAGCTGCTCCCTGGAGGAGATGTGGAAGCCTTTGTGAGTGTGACAAAATGGGGTTGCCTTCAAAACTAACAAATAGA
This sequence comes from Nettapus auritus, assembly GCA_011076525.1. Classification (NCBI taxonomy): domain Eukaryota; kingdom Metazoa; phylum Chordata; class Aves; order Anseriformes; family Anatidae; genus Nettapus; species Nettapus auritus. Next base: position 148,292,990 of record CM021766.1, read on the forward strand.
TAATGGCGGATATATCCAGAACTTTTATTTATTTATTTATTTGTTTGTTTATTTATTTATTTTTATTGAGTGCCTCTGGGTTGTCTTGCCAAGGCCCATGCATTCTTACTGAGGTCTTCTGGCAGATTTTCTTATGTTTTCTTGAACTATTTACTCAATGAGGATCTGCATAATATTTTTGTAGCTGGGGTTGGCAGTTCACTGCAGGACTTCTCCAAGAGGTTGGGAGGAGGGTAGGGAAGCCAGATTTCCCTTAGTAATGCCAGACTCTCCCTGTGCTTGGGATCTTGGTGAGGTGTGGGAAAAATCCCATTTTTCTGGACTGAGTCCATCGTTTAGGTTGTGTTGAATGCTCTGCGACTGCAGAGTAGCAGCTTCACTTCTCTAAACCCTTTTGCAGATTCCCATGGGATTTATTCAAGACATTTAAACTACCCTTTGTCACAGTTTCCACTATTTGCAGAACAGAAATAATACTTTCATAAATCACTAAGATGTTACATAGGTAAAATTGAAAAAGAAAATTAAAAGACAAAATTGAAAAAGGTAAAACTGAAAGGTAAAGTTGATTTAAAAAAAAAAAAAAAAAAGAGAGAGAGAAAAAAAAATTCAAGTTAATTTCAGCTGAAAGTAACTTTTGGCATCTCAGGCATATGATGTCTCTGTTTACTTCCAGAACGGGTGGAGGATAAGGAACAGCCGGATAATCTGGAAATTAAAGATAGAAAAATCAACAAGTTGAAATGATGTATTGTAGTCATTAGTAGCAGCATTGTAATAACCCAGCTTTCAGCACATTTCCAAATGCCCATCTCCTTATGCCCTCTCTTATAACAAGAATTATTTTCTTTCCTCTTCTACCCAGTCCCTTTAGACAGAGCTAGGGCAAATTTCTACTTCCCCTGGGATGAATCTTGCATTATGACTTCAGGGGGGACAATAGGTAGATAATGTGGTCTTTTGTGGAAGCAGATCTCACAGACCCATTTCCCCACAGAGGAAGCTATGACCATTGCTCTTTCAGAGTGTGCCTCATGTTCTGTTAACCAAAGCTTTTCACCAGGCCGCTGTGTATAGAGCTATTTTGTAATCCCTTTTGTAATCCCTCCACTAAAGAGGAGCTAGACCCCGTTAACACTTCTACCTAGTAAAGCCATCAGCACACAGAATGGAAGACTGGAGTGATGCATATCTCACTAATAATTTGCCTTTACATTGGACAAGCAGAGTAAATACAACACCCTTTGGCTACCCCCTCCCAGTTATGCAAGCATGGCTCTGCTCTGAATTTTTGACACCAACTAATGAACGTCTGAGAAGGAGCACTTGTCAGGCTGGGAGAACCAAAGGTTGCTCAGTTCAGCTCGTGCCACTCTGTCAGCATCCTCCAGCTGTCATCCGCAGAGAGAATCCCATTCATTAAAATGAGTGGCAGCACCCGGAGAGGACGGAGCCATCTCAGTGATGTCGTGCAGCCTGAAGAGCTTTTCAGTGTCAAACCTGAAAAGCTGTGCCCACACCAATGAGCGCTTAGCCACTCAGCCATGCAGATCTCTGCAGATGAGCTCTTGGGGATAAGGGGGATGCTGTCCTAGCTGCTACTCATGATGGAGATTTTGGCTGAACCTTATCATAGGTGATTTTGTATTGGAAGGGACCCACAAGGGTCATTGAGTCCAACTCCTGGCTCCACACAGATGTTTCTGTGGTGCTTTTTTGTAGCTGGACAGCTGAGCTCCATCGCAACTGTGCTCTCACTCCCATTCGTCAAAGGGAAAGGAGGAGAAAATACGATGCAAAAGGCTCAAGGGTTGAGATAAGGACAGGGAAAGCACTCAACAATTATTGTAATGGGCAAAACAGACAGAGTGTAGGGAGATTAATAAAATTTATTACCTTTTACTAATGAGCTAGAGCAGTGAGAAACAATTTTTTTTTTTTTTTTAAATAAAAATAAAAACACTTGCCTCCATTCACCCTTTTCTCCCTCCTTCCTCTGAGGGGCACAGAGGAATGGGGAATGGGGGCCACAGTCAGTCCCTGATGCTTCATCTCCACTGCTCCTTCACAGTGTGGGCTTCCCACAGGCAGCAGCTCTTCAAGAACTGCTCCCACGTGGCTCCATACCATGGGATCCATCCCCCAGGAGCAAACTGCTCCAGTATGGGTCCCCCATGGGTGGCAGCTCCCCCCAGACCCTCTGCTCCTGTGGGGGCTCTCCATGGGCCACAGCCTCCTCCAGGCCACATCCACCTGCTCCAATGTGGGACCCATGGGCTGCAGGGGGACAGCCTGCTCCATGTGAGGCCTCTCCACAGTCCACAGGGGAACTGCTGCTGTGTGTTTGGAACACCTCTTGCCCTCCTGCTGCACAGGCCTTGGGGTTGCAGGGATGGTTCTCACTCTTCTCTCCCAGCTGCTGAGGCACAGCAGGTTTTGATCTGACATGGGGCAGCTGCAGAATTCTGCTCACAGAAGCCTTCACTGCAGCTCCCCCCACTACCAAAACCTTGCCATGTAAACCCAATACACCTTCTTGAACCTTGCTTTTGCCATCCACATTTATCTGGCCTACCAGCTCTGCAGACATGTCTACCATCATGTGGAACCTTAACCAATATCAACCAGAAGACATGATGCACAGTTCTTCCTTACAGGATTCCTGGGGTCCAGCCTGAAAAAGCCCTGAAACTCTCTATTTAAGGGACCAGATGTGTACCAGACGGAAGGATTTTGCAGTTGTCTGATGCAAAGATTGGAAGCATATACATTTTTCTCTGTAGCATACTGTGGCATGGAAAGTAAACACAGCTTCTAAGATACTTTCGTAGAAACACATCAGGTGGTTTGGTACATCAGACACTTCTCATTGAAACTACTGCAAAATCTTAATACTGCATTATTGCTGCCAGATGGTGAGGCTGAAAACTACTTGATTAGACTTCAAATTTCAGTCACCCCACTTTAAATAATGCTGTTATCACCAAAACAAGTGGTGCATTTGGACTAGAAGTAATCAGACTCCATCTCACCTCCTAGGTCTCAGGGACAATGAATTTCAAATAGGAAGTTTCAAATATAGGGAATTACGAACCCTTGCTGGTGAGGTCTGTCCCTGCCTTGCTGTTGCTCTTGTGTTTTTTTTTTCTCACCTTGTCTTGTTTAGCAGCCCCACTCTTGCTGCTTCATGACTTCATCTGTGACGAGTCATAGCATTGTCTTACTGTACTGGATGGCGGGGCAATAAAACACCAGGTGAAATTCAGTGGCATTAAATACAAATGATGCGTGCAAGAAAAAACAACAGTTCTAACTCTGCATGCGCAGTGATGGGCTCTGAGCTGGTTATTGTTACTGAGGAATGACATTTGGGGCTTATAATGGACAGTTGAATGAAATTATGAGCTCATTACTCTGTAGCAATCAAAAAAGGAAATTGAACGTTAAGGATTATTAAGGAGAGAATAGAAAGCCAAACTGAAATCATCTTAATGCCACTGTATAAATGCATTTTGGACCTGCATCTTGAATACTGTCTGCAGTTCTTGTCCTTCTCTCCCCCTACCAAAAGTCTCTAGCAGTCTTGGAAAAGGCTCAGAGAAGGTGACAGAAGGATTGTAAGGAATAGCTGCCAATGAATAGAACTGCGAATGATTAAATAGATGTGCACTGTTCACTCTTCGAAAGAGACATATTGTGGAAGGGGTTTGTCAGGTTTAAATCCTGATGGATGTGGAGGCAATGAAGGACAAGGGGTAGGTTCTTCACAAGCAGGATGTGGTTGAGCTGTGACAATGTTTACCATGCTATGGTGCTTTTTCTATGGAAAATTTCATGGAAAAAAATCCTCTGAGGTCATTAAGGTACTGGGCATATCAGTGTCTGCCTAGCTTGCCTTTATACTCCTCCACAACCACTCCTAGTCAGGACATGGGCTGAAACTGTTTTATTGGACAGACTCAGTATGTTTTTTCTTTTATTTAAGTTTTTCATGTCAAATTCTTACACATTTTTACTGCCACAGCTGAGCTTTTTCTACTAGGTAGGAGAGAAGGACAGGAAAGTCTCACTGAAACCACAAAACTGATTTATTTGGTAAACAGCAGGAAGCACAAATACTATAGAATAATCCTAACACAAAGATAGAACTGCATAGATAGCTTATAAATATGCAATTATTGCTATGAGAAGACATCATCCAATCTTTGGACAACAAACAGGGGAGAGAAGAGTTGACAAGAATGTCAAAATAAACCTCTCCCCATGAAAACTCTAAGGAATCCTTAATGCCCGTAATAGGAACAATTGCCAGGCCTCTGCAGCATAGCCAGCCACAGGAAGAATAACTTATTTAAATAAAACCTCTCTTTTCTCACTTTGTGCTCTGTTAATAATAACAATAATCATTCAGGTTGGCTTGGGCAGGCTTAGAACCAGCGAAGCAGAGATTTAATAGAGTTCAAACAAGTCTAGATTTTTTTTATTATTTTTTTTTTACTGCAGTGTACTCAAGGCAGTACTGCAGGTTCACCCTTTTAATAAGGTCTTATACAAGAAGGTGGGGGGAGAGGAATGTGCTGAAATGCTATGTCAGCTTGTCACCTTAGCAGTCATGTCTTAAAAATCAGGGATGTTGTGACCCCGAAGATTTCTTTTTAAATTGCTCCCTGTAGACTTTCTCTTCTATCACATTTTGAAGGCCTCTTCCTGGAAGATGGGTTGGCATACCTGCACTCGAGTGTTGTCTCCGGGCTTTGTGCAATGGCATCAGCTCTTCCTTGTCTCAACTGCAGTAAAGGTCAGTGCACGAATCAGTTTGGCAGAAGCCTCACAGAGAGGAGGCTGTTACGGACATGTGTACCAGGTTAGTGGGGCTTTGTTCTTGCAACATTTTTGCACACACAAGCACCCATAACCTGAAAGAAGACATATGTGAGTGGTTTCTTGTCAGATTATCCCTTCCTTGATTAGATGATGCTTTTCAGCTTGATATGCAGTTGCAGATCTGAAGCCTGCAAACAATAACCATACAGTGTCAGACAGCAAATTAATCTTCTGCTGAAATATATTGCTAAGTGGAAAACACTTCTTCTTCTTTTCCTTTTACCCTGTTTTATGTCTCTTGCAATTTGCAGATGGCATTGCTAGTTGCTTTTTTGCTCATGGCTCTAAAACCAAAGAGTTAAAATCATAATCTCCTTTAATTTCATAAGTGAATCGATCAGAAGATAAAGTAAAATTAAAAAAGGGAGAGGAAAAACAAGATATGCTTCTGGCGACAGAGTTGTGCTGTGGTGGATTTCAGTTAGATAGAAAAGTCTGCTGGCTTTCTTTGAATAATGACATTGAAAACCCTTCTCTTGGGGGAAATAATATTTTTTTGCACTTTTATAGAGCTTTTCATCCACTGGTTTATGAAGGGATAAGTACAAGCTATTGTTAATGAGGATGGCTGGGACTAATTTGTAGAGTAGACATTTAAGAGACAAATTGGGGAGCAAGTTCTGTGTTGTAAAGAATTTGCAATGTCGAAAAGCAACAAAGATGAGGGATGGGTGGTGACAGAAGCCAGCAGTAGGAAACAAACAGTGATGGCATAGATTTGCTATCCACACAGTAGTGATAACAATTAACTTTGTTCATTTATTCACATGCCCATGAGGACTGAGGAGCTTTCCAGTACTGTCTTAAATCTAAAGGGGTTGGAAGCCCGACATTTAAAGAGTAGGTCTGCCCTGAGACATGGAGGGAACATGAAAATACCCAGATAGCAGGGGTAAGAAGTGGATTTTGCCTCCTGATGTCCATAACAAGCATGGGAAAGCAAATCATTGCTTAGGTTGGGTAAAGCAAAATGGATGCAAAAGGGCGGATATATTGTGGTGTGAAAGGAAGAGTTGAGCTGGGGCAGGATTTGCCTGACTAAGCGTGGGTTTCTGTACTGGAAGTGCCAACATCAGAGACAGTCATTGCTGGCTCCCCTTGTGGCCAAGGAAGAGCAATCCAGTAGACCCAGCAGTGTTTAGGATGTCAGTCATCTCACTGATGGTTTTGATCAGCCAAAACCAATCCCATACATCCCAAGAGGTGATTCCCACCTCAGGACAAGTTCTGCAGTTTTGCCTCTGGGTACACCAAAGTGACCTGCTCTGCTGTTGACTTCAATCAATCTAACATCAACCTCCTTTATTCCTGCTTTCTAGCTTGTGTGTGTAAATAATTAAATGAAAAAGGGCTTGTTTAGGTGACCAAAGACATGTTTCTCCTTTTCTGTTCTATACATTGTGGTTTTGTTGATGCTTTCCTAGACCTTGATGTTCCTATGGCCAGCAGTGAAACTTTGGGGCCATTTAAGGACAAGGTACGGCATCAGGGGATGAATTAGAAAGGCAAGCAAAGTCCTTCCTAATGAAACTTTATTGTTTCTGCCTGTCCCTTGGATTAATATTATTATTTTTTTCTATGTTCAACTGGATTTAGACTCTGAACCACGTTCATCTGATGTCTGACAATTTGTTGGCACAAACAACACCTGGAACAACTGATTTCATTGCCTTTACACCCAAAAGTATGTCCTCAACCTGTATCACCCCCTGCAGAACTAATGAAATTAAGGGAATTTCAATAATGTGTGACAACCAAAGATGTTCAGACAACCTCATAGCCAGCAGTCAGTTGCAATACGCAGCACATGGTACCTAAAATAGTAGGATCCCCAATGGCTGCAATCATAGAACTATTGATTTCCAACATCTCCTGTGGAGCTTCCCAGATTTACTTCTCTAGGACCACCCAAATGTGAAAATTTACTGGTTAGATTGTGTTGAGGTCTGTGATTAGGCTAACATAAATATAGACAAATAGTTTGTGTTCCACTCTCTGCCAGATATTTTCTGAATGATGACATTTTATTATTTTATTTTATTTTATTTTATTTTATTTTATTTTATTTTATTTTATATTTTATTATTTTATTGTTTATTTATTTATGTATTTATTTATTTTGGCAGGAGCTACACTGCCTCCAGGTCTGAAACTCATTTAGTCCAAATGAGTCCTTCTACCTCTGCATAGCACTCTATTGAAAACTTCAAACATGATGCTGATTAACTTTCCCAAGGTCACTCAGATCATTTTAGGCAGAGCCAGGATCAGAATACAGAATAGTACCCAAAACTTGCTGGGCAATGATCCATTGGGGAAGTAATTTTCTACTTTTAACCATTAAATACAGTGAGCTTCCAATTTACAAAAGAAAACATCAAACAAAAACATATCCTTGCAAATACTGTCAGTAAAATAAAACTGCTGATTTACTTTTTTTTTTTTTTTTTTTTTTTTTTCAGTAGAAACTCCATTTAATCATTTTGTTTTGCAGGAATAGGGTATAATTAGAGAACCAGTGAGCATGTAACTCTGTGAATTTATTATGCAAGCAGCTATGAAAATGACTGTCTTCAGCACAAAATGATTGAATGTCATTAAGAAGAGTGAATCCAAGGGTGAGACCCCAGTGGGATGCCCTCACATGGGAAAGTGTAATTGGATAAAGTAGCATGGGGCCGTGAAAACCCAATTTGCCTCTTTCTGATGCTTACTTCAACTTCCTCCCTGGATCTTCGTCAGCTGTGGAACTGGGAAGTCAATGAGATAGATAAATCTTTAGGTTGATCTCTTCCATATGGAAGCAAGCTATTTTGGTGCAAAACAGGAAAAAAAAAAAATGCATTATAACCAGGAGCATATTGATGCTAATCTGCTCTTATGCAGCTACCAACTCAGTGAAGCTGTTTTGGTCTTGCTGAATGAATCGAGTACTGGGGAAGACAGCAGACTACCCTCTTAGGAGTTACCCATTCCTTTCCTGCATCACATTTCAGGACAAGAGGCAAGGATCAAAAGCTGGAGCATGGAGCACAGGAGGAGACATCTGGCCATCAGGCAGTACTTCTGTGGACCAGATGGACCCAGAGGTCCCTTACTACCTTCACCAGACTCTGATCCTGTAATTGCAGCATCTTCTAAAAGCCTGCATGAATATGTATACACAAAGACAGCCAAGCTCCCTGAGCAGGGTAGTCCTGACACCTGTGGGAGTGGGGAGTAGTAGCCCAGCTGTAATCACTCTTTTTGAGTGTGCCCTTAGCCCAATACCACTGGGATTTATTTTCCTTTAATTTGACCACAATTAACGCAGAAGGCATACAGACTGATAGCTACCACAGCTCATCTGATGGGTGGAAACATACAGAAAGGACCACAGTTCTGAGCCTTATGGTTCTTTTAAAGTTCTTTATTTATGTGGGCTGGAGTTACCTGAGCTAATATTGTTTGTATGTGAACATCAGTGTGTTTCTAGGCTACCGAGTCTGTAATTAATAAACATCTGAAGGAATGAGTCTGACCAGTTATTAGAATAAGTAAAGAACATCCTTTTATTGAAGGAAATTCTCCAGTGTTTCAATAGTCTTGTGTTTTGAGGAAGTTGTTGACTCTGTTATTACTATTGGAAAAGATGTTTCCCCAAGGCCACGCAGCTGCATCACAGTTCTCTGCAAATTCACATCAATAACTTGCATCTTTGTCCATGTATTTCACCTTATCAACATGTGACCTTGTGCATGCATTTCTTAGAGGGTTTTATGAAAACATTTCTATATCAGTGTGTGCTCATGTGTGCATCTACTCTTCCATATAACTGTGCATTGATCCTTGTGAGCCACGGTGTGTGAGCACTTCTTAGCTTGCAGGGCTTAATTTAAAGCTGAAAATAATCAGGTGAGTTCCACTAGCACATAAATTTGCTGCCAGCAGCATCTCCTGCAGAGCAAGGAGATGGACACTGCGTAGTTTGAGCTACTGCTACAAACTGTCAGGTTTCTCTCTGGCTGAGCAGTAGGCAAACAAAGTGTGTCCTGAAAATGCTGCTTTTCTGTAAGCCAGGCAGAATGCTTTGGCTGATTTAGGACATTATGCAGTGCTGGTGGGCACCTTGTAGCTGCATTTTATATTGCTGCTGTCTTATTGTCACTGTTTACCTGTCTCCTTCTTCTTCTCCTCAAAGTCTTTGTCTGCTCAGGGAATATCAGGTAGAGAAAACTTTCCTGAAGGGTCTGCAGAAAGAGCAAAGTTAGGTAGGAGAGCAAGTTTTGGTGTTATTTCATACACCTCTTCATGCCAAATCCTAAAAGTATGAGGTCAGTGCTTTCCCAGTCTCATGACTCCAATCTCTGGAGTCAGATCAATTCTCCAAAGACTTTTTGTTTTAGATACAAGAAAGGTGTGTGAGACCTTATCTGGAAAGAGTACACCATTCAAAGATACTACCTTCATGAAGAGAGCAGCTGGAGCGTGTGTGATGCTCAGCAATATGACAAATTGGTACGGCATTCAGCTCTCTGAGGACAGGCTTGTCCTTTAGCTACCAGTTGATATAGTGTCTAGATGCTACTGCAGTCTGAACACAATGAATTAATGTAATAACTGTGTGATGAAAAGCACAAAAGGAATATTTCTAGACTCTAGTTTGCTCCTGGAATTCTTAATGACAGCTTTTCTGACATAAAACCATGCACCTTTGGTAGCAGGGTGTAAATTCATAGAGGTACCAAATGAGGCTGCCCAGCAAGGTGTGATTTCTGTAGAAGGAAAATTGGCTGCAGCAGCACATTAGAGAAAATAAACAATGCAGATTGTCTTCTGGAGGGGAAAGTTGTATCTCAATAATCAGAAAGAACTCTTTGGAAAGAGCTGAGATGAAGTCCTGTGGATTTATTTCGATCTGCAAAAAAAAAGCCTTGACATAGCATCATACACTAGGTTAATAAGCTGAGTGGCCGTGGATGAAGTGCTGAAATGCTGTCATGGACTCGGAGCTGCTAAAGGGACCAAAGTCGGATAGATGTGCCCAGTTGTGAGCACTGTGTTAATGAGGGAAAAGCCTCAAGAACATAGGAACATGGGCATTTGTGGTCTGGAGAAAAAAAAAACAAAAAAAAAAAAAAAAAACAGCAATATAACAAAATATTCACCTAACGTATAGTTCTTTAAGTTAGTCGTGATGACAACACTGTGAGGAACAGCAGAGGTTTGAACGCTTTCCTGAATAAATGTCTGTTCAGTAATAAGAGTTTTTTCTTTACTTTTTTTCTTTTTTTTCTTTTTTTTTTTTCCTTTTTTTTTTTGGAAACAAACAAGTAAATGAGCTTTCACATTTAAAGCTACTGAATAATTCCCCCTTCTGATTTATGAAGGATGATTGTAGCTGGCAAATATCAACAGATAAATGTTTGGAAAATCTCATATGGGATTGTCTGGAACAATAATTCTCATTAACTTGCAGTTAATTTGAAAATTTATCAGTAACAAATGACATTTTAAAAACTATTTTCTCTCCCAGACACTTTCACAAGATGGAATATAATTTGGAAACCAGGCTTTATTGGATTTTTTAGTGGGAAACTCTATATAAAATAACGTAAATCATTTTAGCAGATAATCATGATATCAGGATATTGGACTATTGGTATTCAAAGAAACACACAGACTGGAAGAGATATATCTCCAAGGGAACCCACTAAAAATACCTTTAGGATTATTAACATTACAGATAAAGAAAATGGAAAGAGTAGTGACAGAATGAGAGCGCGTGGAGAAGAAAGAGGCCCATTTCCTTATAAAAGGTCTCTTATAAAAGATTTAGGAAATGGTCAATTTACTTTGGTAGATCAGACTATGGGGGGTCTGCAAGGTCTTCATATTTTTGCCTCCATATGACTTTCAGCATTGCTTGGGCTCCCATCCGCAGGCAGAGGACTAGTTTTGCATTGGACATTTCACGACAAGATGAGTATGACACCTTTCACTATTTTTTTTTTTAAGCTTCACAGAAACCACCACCCCCATCTTCTTGTCTCACTTTCCTTTTCCATCCCCCAGAGGAAGGAGGTATGGCAGCTACAGGGTGATCTCTGGTTCATCCCAAAGATGTTTTTTTCTGTGTCAGCGGAATGCCATCTTTTTCCTGAAAAGCTTCCACCTAATTAGTTGACCTCTTTACTTCCAATTTTGTGTCTATTGCCTTGGGCAAGAATGTGTACTGGTTAAACATTCAGTTAAACATGTTTGAGAAAACAGGACTGCAAGATTTGTTGTTTTATTTTTCTTCAGAAATAGTCTCTTTGGTTTAATTTTTCACTTATTTTTCTTTTCTATGCAGGATCAGGCCTGAACAGCACAGTTAGTGAGAACTTTTCCTGAGATCTTCGTCGTCCCCTTGGTTCTGAAAACACATCATTAGGGGCTTTCCCAGATGATGTCTCATGAGCCACAGATGGACAGCCATGTTCAAATGGCTTGAAAATTTGTCCAGATTAAACTCTACACAGGATGTTCCTTCACAAGGTATAGCTAAGCTCTTCATGGATTGAATAATTTCTGGGAACACTGATGTTTTCACACAGGTGACACTGGTAGAAGACTAAGCATCACAGGGCCAGGACACCCTGAAAATCTCCTTGTCTATCGCTTTGCCCCACTGGATCAAAGTCATTCTCAACATTGTTATCAGGTTGTTTTTAAGCACCTCCAGTTATAGCAATGCAATTCTTCCCACGTTATCTGTTCTGGCATTTACTTCCCTTGGTGGTAGAAATTGTAACCTGTATCTCTCTACCTCAGGAACCAGTGATGTGGGAACAGAAATTTCCCTTCTTCCTTTGGACAGCCTTCTATGACCTGGAAGACTGCTATCATCACTCCCCTCTGCAATTTCTTCCTCCAGTTCAGTTTATTCAGCCCTTCCTCCCAAGCCAGCTTTCTGGCACTTCATTGGTCCCAAGGAGACTTCTGCATGTTCCTATTAGATGGACACATACATTTTGACAGTGTGGTAGCAATCGATGTTCTTTTAACATTTTAACAACCATTTAACATTTGTCCACACCGTGCTTCCTTATCTTGTTTAGAAAAACATCATGTGAAACACTGTCCAGAGCCTTTCTAATGCCAGAATGCAACCTCTGCGGCTTCTTTCCTGTCCACAAGACCCATTACCCTGTCTTGGGATAACAACTCTAATTGTCTGTCATAACTGATTCTGATAAACTGAAGATTTGGAGCTAACACAGGAACCAAGATAATAAGACAAGTCTGGGAGCTAAGCAGGGACTAGAGGAAACAGCAATGGAGTTCAAACAACAATCACAGGTTGAAATAGTGGAAACTTTTGGCCATCTGGTAGTTTGCTACACATGCTGTCTTAAATAGTTACAGAGACCAGCAACAGACATCATGGGGTAACCATATTCAAGTCCTATGAGGAGTAGCTGAGGGCACTGGGTTTGTTTAGTCTGGAGAAGAGGATGCTCAGGGGAGACCTTATTGCTCTCTACAACTCCCTGAAAGGAAGGTGTGGGGAGCTGGGGATCAGCCTCTTCTCACAGATAACTAGTGATAGGACTAGAGGGAATGGCCTCAAGTTGTGCCAGGTTGGAAATGAGGAGACATTTCTTCTCACAAATAGTAGTCAGGCCCAGGGAGGTGGTGGAGTCACCATCCCTGGGGGTGTTCAAGGAAAAGTTGGATGTAACACTTAGGGACATGGTTTAGTGGGTGATATTGGTGGTAGGGGGCGTGGTTGGACTAGATGATCTTGGAGGGCTTTCCCAACCTTAATGATTCTATGATTCTATCATATCTTGGTTTAGCTGGCATGACTTGCTTTTCTTGTGCTTATTAGAGAACCTCACCTTGGGAAAGCCTGAACACAGATCTAGACAAAACAGAAGGTTTGCCTGTTGAAAGAAGAACCAAAAATGTTTTCTTTGACCTATTAGCCTTACCAATCCTTCTTCCACCCTCCTCAGCTGTTGCTGGGATCAACAGAAGTTTTGCCATAGGGTTACATGTTCATATGAGACACCCCCAATTTCATATCAGATGCCCCCAATTGATTTCCCTTCTGGGCATGAACTATCTTCATTTCAAGATGAGGGCCTTGAGTCAGATAATGGTTCACCTTGCCAAGCTCCCCATCACACTCCAAGCAGAAACAACCAGACATCCCCCAGCAATCAATCCTACTGCTCCCCCCCTCCATCACTTCATCCTCTTGCGAACAGCAAGAAGAGCTTCCCTGTTCCCAACATCATGCCACTCTGATTTAGCACGTTTCTCACAAAGTCTAGACAATTCCTGAATTGCATTTTAAAAGCTTCTGCTCCCCTTCAGATCCATTAGTCCTACAACTCCAGGCCCAACAAGTCTGATGCTCCTCCATCCTTCCCTGGGTGAATTACAGTTTAAATGACAACTGCACAACTCCTTGGCAGTGACTCTTTGCCCTTTGTTCCTGTATTTTGCTGAATGGAAAGGGAGAAATGATAAATTTATTTGAGGCTGCTGTCTCCACGTTGCAGCAGAAATTAACTGGGCTGGGAGACTTCAGTGCAAATTGAATAGCTTGTACTGTAGCTACTTGATAGCATCATCCTGCGAGCGAGTAAAAACCCTTTCTTCCAGACTCTCAGGGTGCCTGTGTTGATTGTGTCATAGATGTAAAAGATGAAAGAAGGCTAATGGGGCAATTATAAAGTCTTTTGGTGCCTCATTTACTCTCTACAGAGTCTCCGTTGGCATTAAGTTCAGTCTTGCTTCCAGAGACCTAAGTAGAGCTATTTGCAATATTTTCTTTTAAAGTTTTCTCTTAGAGAAAAATGACCTTTTTTTTTTTTTTCCTCAAATAAACAAACAAACCAAATTAATGCGTTGTTTGTTATTTCCACTTCTTCCTGTTTTCAGTGGTGTCTGGGGAAAAATCCACCAGCATTCAATCTGCAATTTTTCTATTTTTTTTTTTTTTGTGTGTGTGTGTGCTTTTCTTCATTCTTTCTAGACTGCTGAAAAAATAATAATAATAAAAATAATACAAATAAAAGGAGGAGCAAGAAAGGAATAGAATAAATGAGTAAAATTTTTATTCATATTCACTTCTATGTAAAACCAAGAACTACATTCACTTTTTTTTTTTTTTTTTTTTTTTTTTTTTTTTTTCATAGGTTTGCAGTGGGAACTCATGTTCATTGGCTTGTCCTGCACTGAGCCTCTCCCCAGGGCTGGACATGCCATTCTTGATATTCACTGAATCTAGCTACACATTTTTATTAATGGTACTGTTGTTGGTGCACAAGTACAGAAGTCATCCTTCTTGAATTTCATCAAAAACACCTCTCTTTCCCACTGGTGACTAGTCATTAATAATTTAGCTATTTAATTTATTTACCATGTGCTTTACTGATAACTCCAACTGCTAATTTTGTCATTACTACTAGATCAAATTCTTTGGGAAGGCTTGCTGCTCAGCCTGTAATATAGGCAGAAGAACGCACAAGGCAGCTTTGCAGCACTGAACTGATTGAATTCAGGTTTCTGCAGATGCGTAGGACTCCTACACGTTCACTCTTTGAGTCCTAGATCAAAAGTCTCAGCATTGTGTTCAGGAGTCACTTCAGGATCAGACCCAAGAACCTTTTTTTTTATTATTATTATTTTATTTTTTTTATTTTTTTTCAAGTAGACACAAAAGGCTTTATTTCCTTGTGTGAGCACTAGAGTTATGTTGCCCTATCCAATAGACCCCAGATGGGGCTCCACAAAGCCCTCAGTCTCTGCAGCTTCCCTGAATGTATGTTCCCTTGTTCTGGTTTTTATCTCACATTTGAAGATTTCTCAAAAGCTGACCTCAAAAGGTAACACCACTTCTTGTCCCATCTTATAAAATTTCAGAGTGCATTTCACTCGGCCTAAATATTCAATGCATTTCTATCACTAGATATGCCTTGCAATGCTCTTGGTTTCTGAGTGACTGCCATAAGCTTTGACACCCTAAGAAGATATTAATATTTCTCCTTCATTGCAATTCCAAAGGAATAAAGAGTAATAATTACTGAACATTTTTCCTTAGATATTGTAAACGGGCTATATCTATCTATCACAGAGCCCCATATCATTGCTATTTTTTTCTTTTATCCCCAAAGTGTATGACCTTTTAATTGATGCCTTTAGTTTTTCCTGTATGCTTTCTCAACACTTCAGATATCATTATTCAGCTCAGTTGTTATCACTTTCCTTTTTCATCAGATTTTATTACACTGCTTTTGAGTTTCTAATCAGCATTTTCAGGTCGCTCACAATGTCAGGCATATTGCATATTACCAAACATCTAGCACAAGAGCACTAACTTTTATAATCTTTCACCACTGGGAAAAAAAAAAAAAAAAAAAAAAAAAAAAAAAAAAAAAAA